>MU226449.1:433263-484025 GCA_018584345.1 Thuja plicata
GTTCTTGTGTTATGAGTTATTTATTTCATTGTATGGATGCTATCTAATATTACATTAGATTCATATATGTATGAATGTGGATCAGTTTGTTTTAAGTGTTTAAATTTGAAGATCTGATTCACCCCCCTCTCAGTATCTTGCTTTCCCATTATTGTATTTCCAGCAAGATAGTGGGTGTTCACATCACATGATAGGAGACAAAGACAGATTTGTACATCTAGACAAGTACAAAGGTGGCATGGTCAGATTTGGAGATAACACTCTGAAACCTATCATAGGCAGAGGATCTATCACCCTAGATGGAAAGAATGAGACATATGATGTTCTTTATGTTGATGGTGTTCACAAATTTCATGCTAGAAGCGATGAAGGTATTTTTCTTAGTTATTATACTAAGAGCAATGTTTATAGATGTTTTAATTTAAGGTTGAAGAAAATCATTGAGAGTGCACATGTGAAGATTGATGAAAATTTTATGATTCAAGAGAGATATTATGAATATGCACCTATGATTGAAGATGAACCTAAACCTATCAATAAGGATACAATTATTGAAGAAATGTTTGACTGTATTGATGTATCATGCAATAACCCTAAACCAAGTCAAGAAGAATCACAGATTAGAGATGAGAGTGTCACACCTAAAATATCAAAATACACATACAAATACCACTCTAAAGAAGATATCATCAGAGATCAGAGCAGTAAAGTATTGACAAGATCCAGAGCAAAAGGTTCAACCGTCGATGAAGAGGTATGCTTACTTTCATAGATTAAACCCTTAAGTATTGAAGATGCGTGTAATGATTCAGATTGGAAAAGTGCTATGCAAGAAGAATTAGATCAAATAATGAAAAATGACACATGGAAATTGGTCCCTAGACCTTGTGACAAGAATGTGATTGGTACTAAGTGGATATTTAGAAACAAAATGAGTGAAGATGGGACATTGATAAGAAATAAAGAAAGATTGGTATGCAAAGGATATGCGCAAAGAGAAGGAATTGACTATTCTGATACATTTGCCTCTGTAAGCAGACTAGAAGCTATAAAGTTATTTTTAGCCTATGTAACATTCAAGAAATTTAAAGTATATCAGATGGATGTCAAATTAGCTTTCCTAAATGGTGACTTAAAGGAAGAAGTCTACATAGAGCAGTCTAAAGGATTCAAAATTTCAGACAAACAAAACATGGTATGCAGACTAAAGAAAGCCCTCTATGGACTTAAATAGGCCCCAAGAGCATGGTATGAGAGACTTGATGGCTACTTAACAAAGATTGGATTTAAAAAGGGAGCAGCAGATTTCAACCTATTCATCAGAGAAATACCTGAAGGTTTACTACTTGTTGCTATCTTTGTTGATGACATTATCTTTGGAGGTAATGACAAGCTTAGTGCAAAATTTGCAAGAGAGATGCAAAGTGAATTTGAAATGAGCATGATTGGACCTATCAAATACTTTTTGGGATTAAATGTAAAACAAACAGATAAAGGCATATTCATAAATCAGTTTAAATATGTGAAAGAGATATTAAAGACTTTTAAGATGGAAGATTGCAAGCCAGTAAGCACCCCCATGATAACAGGAAGCAAGATTTCTAAAGATGATGATTCCACAGAAGTTGAAAAGACACTATACAAGTCTATGATTGGAAAACTCATATATCTCACTCAATCTAGACTTGATATTTCTTATGTAGTTGGCATTGTTGGAAGATTTGTAGCTGAACCTAAAAAAATCCACTTAATGGAAATAAAAAGAATATTCAGATACTTAAAGGGAACTATAGACTATGGTTTATGATATCCTAACTTAGAGAATGTACAACTTCACGTGTATACTGATGCTGATTGGGCAAGTTGTGTTGACGATAGAAAGAGTAACTCAGGAGGAGCAATATTTCTTGTAGACAGATTGGTCACTTGGACAAGAAAGAAACAAAATTATATTTCTTAGTCAACAGCTGAAGCAGAATATGTAGCAGCAACATTGAATTTTTCTACAATTGTTTGGATAAAATAGATGATAAAATACTTTAGAATTTAGATTGATTATCCTATTGTTATTCACTGTGACAACACTAGCCATATCAATATGTCAAAGAACCTTGTGATGCATGCAAAGACAAAACACATTGAAATAAAATATTATTTTCTAAGAGAAAAAGTTGCAGACAAAGAAGTAAATTTGGATTATGTAAGCACTAAAGAACAATTAGCAAATTTTGTTACAAAGCCTTTATCAAAAGATACTTTTGAGTATTTCAGGGAGAAGCTGGGAGTAATTCCCTTTCCTGAGTCTGATTAAAATGTGCATAAAAAGCATCAGTCCTTGGTGACTGATGAATGGTTGACTACTCTAATTCTGGAGTAGTAATTGTGATTAATAGTATTTGGCACCCTTTTCCATTGATGTCAAAGGGGGAGTATATAGTAAGGGGGACCATATACTCTAGGGGAGTATATAGTCATGAAAATAAAAATAAATTCAGAGGAGCTGTAGTAAAGAGGAACCTTTAATGAGGATATTGAGAAGATTGTAAAAAGGAGGATACTTTGGGTTGATGGTGTTTTTCATATCATATGTTGCCATCAATGTCAAAGGGGGAGATTGTTGGAGATTTAATTCTATGCAAACAATTGACTATATGTTTTTCATTGATGAGAACATATAGTATACAATAGTGAACTATATTCACTTTTCAGTATGGATATGTGGAAGCCTTGCGCGGTTGTTTTTATGTTTTAGACATAGTTACTACACCATGTACATACATGTAGTTTCAGATGTTCAGTAACAATTGAGTTATGTTACTCTGTTAGCTAGAAACAGTTTAAGAAGATTGTTCTTAGAAAAATGACATTAATTTTATTGATACTTCAGTTGTGTCTATCTATGGGATATGTGTGTTCAGATTCATGTTTAGTTATGAGCCTAAGATAATTAACCAAAGATGCTAATTGTGTTTCATCCAAAGCATGACATTTGGGTAATTTTTGTGGAGCTGACTTTGTGAAGCGATGCATCTATTCAATTTGAGTTGCGTGGTTCTAATTATGTTGTGTGCTTAGTTTGGTTGAGTAAAGAAGCATTGAAGGGATTCCTAAATCCAAAAAGATCATATCTTTTGGAGAAGATACTTATAGTAGTTCATTTGAAGATCATCATGTGTGAATGATAAGAAAAGAGATAGAACAAGGACAAAATAGAATGTTGATTGTTTTGGGACAGTAAAGCCATTTCATTCATCAAATAAAGATCTATGTGAAGAAGAAAAGAGTGTATACAATTCATTGGAACTGATCAAGACAACAGGTCTACTTAAATAGTTCATTATCAGATATAGTGTGTATCTATTTTCTTGAAGGTTGTAGCCTTCATCATTTTAGCAGTGAGATTTTGGACAATGAGTCCTCACCCCTAACAGGGTTATTTGTAAAAGACTCCTAACAGGGCCAGACCCTTAACCAGGTCACTGTACTTATTTCTTTGTAAAGATCAACTCCTAACAGGGTTGTAGGATCTTCTAACAGGGATTATTATACTCAAGTACAGTTCTTTGTGGGTGCTAATTCCCACCGGGGTTTTTACCTAGTTTGGTTTCCCATTAACCAAAATTGTGGTGTTATATTTTGTGTTATCTTAAATGTGTATGTGCTTATGATATTCTGTAATTAATTGGAAGAAAGAATTTAAATTTCTGATAACTGATTCACCCCCCCTCTCAGCTATCCCTTGGGACTATTCCAACACATTCTACTTGGTTTCAAGAATTCAAACCACTTGAAAAACTCCCATAAGACACTAGAGAAACTTTCCAAGTCCTTTAGTGATGTATGGGTGTCCTTACAGAATCTGACAACTCAAATTATAGTAAGAATTTGTAAGAAAATAGTTAGATTTTATTGATTTGCATAAAATTTCTTACAATAGGTTCTCTCCAACCCCGGAGAAAGGTTTCTTAACATTTTTCATACAATTCCCAAATAGTTCCAACTGAAAAATGTGGTTGTGAACGTTGGGATTTAAATCTTGTATTTTTTGCAAAAGTTGCATTATGCAACATGACAACATTGACAAATTTTTACAAAAGTTGTCAATTATCAATAATATTGTAAATTTCTAAACCTAGAATCCACTTAAGACCTTAGAAATGTTAGATTAACAATTCCAATTTTCTTTAGGCCTCCTAGACTATTCTATCCCAACATAACTAAAAATTGTCCAAAATGGCTAAGTTAGACAACTAGGTTTATAACAACACCTATTGTCACCTTGCCTTACAAATAGGACTTTATGATTGAAATTGGATGCTAGATCTAATCACTATCCTAACCCTTTGTATTTGGGTCCACTGGTGTGCTTGAAATGGATGAACTTGAGGGTGCTCCTGCACCATACTCCCATGATCTCAAGTCCTCTTGAGATGAGGTCTTGCAAAGTTGAGCCATGCTTTTGGATTTCTTGTTCATCCATCCATACAAATTGTTCTTTAGGAATCCCTTGCCATTGAACCAAATTTTTCTTATACACATTCTTCCTTGTTTGTTTGATGATCTTTATATCCAAGATCTGGTCAAGCTTCTTTGGATCATGAGGTGGTATGCCCGTGACATCTTCTTCAAGTTCTTCTATCTACACTTCTAAACTTGCATGCACATCACCTTTATATGGGGTTAGATCACAAATATTAAATATGGGAGAGATACCAAGGTGTGAGGGCAACTCTATCTCATAGGCATTCAACCCATGCTTTTTCAATACTAGACATGGTCCTACTTTCTTCATGAGTAGTTTAGTATGATTCCCCTTAGGCAATATTTCCTTCTTCAAATATGCCCACACCAATTCTCCAACCTATAATTGGACATCCCTCCTATGCTTGTCTTTTTCTTGCTTATACTTTTCTACACTCTTCTCAAGTTCCAATCTCACTGAGTCATGAATTTATTTCATACTCTCTACAAATTCTTCTTCATGAGCACTGACTAGAGTGTTTGGTGGAAATTCTCTGAGTTCCAAGATGTCTCTTGGACTTTTCCCATATATAATCTAGAAGAGACTCTTCCCTGTGCTCCTATTGACTGAGTCATTGAAAGCAAACTCTGCTTGGGGTAAGATTGTATCCCACTTGTCTCCATTCTATTTTGTCAATCATCTAAGTAGATTGCCAAGTGATTTATTGACGACTTCTATTTTCCCATCTGTTTGTGGATAGTAGGTAGAACTAAAACTTAGATTGGTCCCTAAGCTCTTCCATAAGGTTCTCCAAAAGTGACCAATAAACTTTAAATCTCTGTTAGACAGTATGGTTTGAGGTAAGCCATGAATCCTCTCAATTTCCTTAAAGAAAAAACTTGCAATTAATGCTGCATCATTGATACTTTAACAAGGGATAAAGTGGACCATTTTACTAAACCTTTCCACTACAACATAAATAATATCATATCCCCTTTGTGTTCTAGGCAACCCCATCACAAAATCCATGCTGCAACTCTCCCAAGACCTTGTAGGAATAGGTAGAGGTTGGTATAGTCCTGCATTTGTGGATGTACCCTTGGATCTTTGATAGATTGTACATGTCTCTATAATCTTCCTTACTTCAGTCTGAAGCTTAGGCCAATAATAGAACCTTCTCACCTATTCCAATGTCTTGTTTAAACCAAAATGTCCCCCCATACTTCCTTCATATTTTTCTCTAATGATGTTCTCCCTCATTGAACATTTTGGGATGCATAACTGGTGTCCTTTGAAAAACAGCCCATTTTGAATTAAATAATCTACATACTCAACATGATAAGCATCAGAAAATTTAGAACATACCTTATAAATATGATGACATGTAACTGATTGAATGTTTGAAGATGTTAAGTTGATGATCATGCAAGACATTAAATCAGTTAATATATTGTATTGTCATTGATGTCAACTTGATATAATCTGTATGGTCATGGAAACACTTCCTAAAGACCTCAAAGAACCGATGAATCAAGAATATGCTATCAGTAATGCATACAAGTCAAGTATTCACTAAGTGACTACATACACCGATGAAGTGCACATCAATGATCAGAGTAAAAGAGAAGAGTCATAGTGTTACCCGACAAGCTAATACATAGCATTATCAATGAGCAAAGTTTCAGTATTGCCCGAAGGAGAAAACAAAGAATGGAGATCCCGATGAAAACTGAAGTCACACTGACAAAAAATTTAGTTGTCACCGATGACTAACTGAAGTGTTGACCGACATAATAGAGAGTTCAGAAAACAACAAAATGCTTAGCTGTCAAGAAGCTAAGAGTTAACAGATACTTATCATTGTTTTAATCATCCAAATAAAGCTAGAGATAAGTAATTGATTTAAAGATGATTTGTCCAGTTTGCAAGAAGATCTCTTTGAGATAAATCAGGAGTTTCACTTTAAATCTATTGGAAAGAATTGAGGAACATGCCAAGAATCAAGAAAGCCAAGAAAAGGGGAAATCATGTCCATATAGAGACAAACTAAATTCATTACAAATTGTGGGGTGAACAAGAGAATAGAGGAAAGATGCTAAAGAAAATCTAAAGGAGAAGAAAGTCTTCATTCAGTCCTGATCAACAAGCTAAAGGAAGAGCTAGATTCTACAGACACCAATGAATAGTGAGACAAGCATCATAGAGAATAACAAGGGTGGAGAAAAGGTATATATTTGATTATATTGATCAGTAAATTAATGGACCTACAATAGATCTAAAAATCTGCAATTGAGTTGTATGTATAAATAGATCATTAGTGTTTTAGTTTAATCATTGAAGCATATAAGCCTCTTAATAGAGAAGGACTTAAAATTATTTTACAATTGAGATACATCCCAAGGAGTATCAAAAAGTTTGATCACAAAAGTAGGATTAGATATGCCCAATACCTATTGACAGGCCAAGTGAGTGTTTGATCAAGGATGGTAGCATTAGATGCTAGATACTAGTTGACAAACTATTTCTAAATCCTCTAACAAGGTCACACCTAATAGTGTGTTTGTAACCTTTAACAGGGTTGGATCTTAATAGGGCTCACTTCAGAAGAGTAAAAATTTGGGGTACCGGTCGCAGTGGTTTTTCCCTTAACAAGGTTTCCATGTTAAAATCCTTGTGTTATGTGTTTATGGTTTATCACTTTACTGTTTTACATTTCACATATGCATTTCTATATTTATTGGTACACTCTGCATATTTACTGTGGTTCAATAAATAATTGACTGCTTATCGGTAATCATATATAAGAGAGATTAGCAAAGCAATCAAACAAGTAGAAAATTGATTAAAGTATTTCAAGGCATACATCTTGTAGGATAGAAGATAACTTGAAACATAATTAGTGTTTATAAGTTTTAAGTGTTGATTTAAGGATTGATTTTTGAGGCCACTGATTCACCCCCCCTCTTAGTTATTACTAACAATTGGCATCAAAGCTTGTGTTCTTAGAAGAAAGGTTTCAAGACCTAAGCTAAAGATCACAAGATGAGTAGACGAGATGTGCCCAAGTTGAACAAAGATAATTTATCTTTATGGCAGAGCAGAATAAAACTCCACTTATCAGGTATTGGTAATGTTGTTACTCAATACTTAGATGCTGAATATGTGTTTCCCACAAGAGCACCAACAATTGAACAATTGAGAGAGAAGCATGAGCACAATTTCATGATGATAGAACTTCCTTCATCACTCTCCGATGCTGAATTTGAAGATGTCAAAACCTGCAAGACTGCAAAACAGATGTGGGAAAAATTGATGCTTGTACATGGTGGTGACAATAATGTTTTGAGATCCAAGGAAGAAATCCTTAGAGGAAAGTTTGATGATCTCAAAATGAAAGAAGGTGAAAAATTCACTAAGTACAACACAATAATCAAAGAGGTAGTCAATGCTATCTAAGGAGTTGGAGGTGTACTAGAAGAAGATATAGTGGTAAGTAAAATTATAAGAACCTTACTGCCTAGTTATGCTATTAGAGTATCTACCATTCAAGAAATGAGAGTAGTAGTAAATAGTAATGTTACTCTAGACAGTTTGATTGGAAGATTGATTTCATTTGAGATGAACAACTTTGATAATAGTGTCTTACCAAACATAGAGTCTTCTTTCAAAAATTCTGTGAGAATAAGTAAATCAAGTCATAAAAAAACTATGAGAAAAGATAGTGATAGTGAAACTGAAGAAGATGATCTTGATGGAATTGAAGCACTTATGGCCAGACGAATGCAAAGAGGAAAAGGTAAATACAAAGGTAAATTACCACTTGTTTGTTTTAATTGCAAAGAGATTGGACACTTTGCTGCAAGATGTACTAATAGAAGAAAAGATGACAGAAGTAATGACAGATCATTTGAAAAGAAGTCTGACAGAGGTGATTATAGAAGCTATTGATAATCAAAAAGAAGAGATACCCAAGACTACAAGGACAAAGGAAAGAAAACCAGTTACCTAGAAAAATGCAAATATGATGATATTGACATTGAATCTGATGAAGACATCAAGATGGTGTTTATGGCAGTAAAAGATTATTCAGATGATGATGAAGAAAGGTATGTAGAAACTACACTCATATCTAAGGTTAGTAAAAATAATGTCTAGATAATAGATAGTGGCTTCACTCACTATATGACCAGTGATAAGAAAAAGTTTGACACTTTTGAGTACTATAAAGGTGGTTTAGTAAGAATGGGTAATGACACACCTTTTCCAGTTGAAGGTAGAGGAACTATAATGTTGAATAACCATATAAAATGTGAAAATTCTTATTGGGTAAATGGATTGAATTATAATCTATTGAGTGTTTCTTAGTTGAATAATTTAGGTCACAAAGTAGCATTTGAAAATAAGAAGGCAAAGATCTTCAATAAATCAGGAAATTTGATTGGTACCGGTGAGCAGACAAAAGGTAACTTATTCTATCTGAATGATACTGACACCACTTTTTTTATTGCTAAAAATGAAGACATATGGTTATGGAACAAAATATTGTGTCATGTGAACTTTGACAACATGATAAAGATTAGAAAAAAGAGAAATGTCAGAGGCTTACAGATGATGACCAAGCCCGACAACATCATGTGTAAGAATTGTCAAAAAGGTAAAATGACAAAGTCTAGTTTTAAAACCAAAACTCACACATCTGATGCAATTCTAGAATTAGTCCATACTGATTTATGTGGACCTATGAGGAAAAAGAGTTATTATGGAGACAGATATTTTATTCTCTTTGTTGATGATTACTCTAGAATGATGACAGTCATGTTTTTAAAAGATAAATCAAAAGCATTTAAGATGTTTAAATGGTATAAAGAAATGGTTGAGTTGCAAAGTGGTAAGGAGTTAAAATTCTTAAGGTCAGATAGAGGAGGGAAATTAATTTCAGATGAATTCACTAACTTTTGTAATGAGCATGGAATCAAAAGATAGGTCTCTGCACCAAGAACACCACAACAAAATGGAATTGCAGAAAGAAGGAACATATCCATAGTTGATTGTGTAAGGACATTGATGATAGAGAAAGGGATCACCCAAATATTTTGGAGGGAAGCTATCAATACTTCTATTTACACATTAAACAAAGTACAATTAAAGAAATACACCAAAAAGACACCTTATGAGCTATGGTATGGATACACACCCAATGTAAGTTATTTCAAAATTTTTGGTAGTCAATGTTATATCTTAAAAGATGATAGAAGTGGAAAAATTGACTCCAAGAGTGATGAAGGAATTTTTCTAGGGTATTCTACCAAGATTAAGGCTTATAAATGTCTAAACAAAGCCTTTAACAAAATTTTTGAAAGTGCAAATGTAAAGATAGATGAATTTGAAGAGAAAAATGAAAAGGAAAACACTAAAGAACTAGAGGACTACAATAGGTTTAGTTACAATGAGGAAAATGAAACTCTACCCTACCAAAAATGTAGAGCTCCTAAGAAATAGATCATTGCACCTAAGCATCAGGCTACAAATATCGATGATCAAAATATTTCTCAAAATGATGCACAAAGTGATGCAGAACAGAATGAAGAACAAAATGATGATCAAGCTAATAGACAAAGAGCTGAACATGTACTTGCAAGTTATGTCAGAAGGAACCATCCATGGAACCATATCATAGGAGATAAAAAGGCTAGTATGAGAACTAGAAGTAAGTCTCTAAATACAAGATGTCTTATTTGTTATTATGAGCCCAATTCTATCAATGCTGCACTAGATAATGATGAATGGATAAGTGCTATGAATGAAGAGATTGAACAGATAGAGAAAAAAAAGACATGGACACTTGTACTTAGACCAGATGAAAAGAATGTCATTGGTACAAAATGGATATTCAGGAATAAGCTGAATGAGAATGGAGAAGTCACAAGAAATAAAGCAAGACTAGTATACACAAGAAGAAGGAATTGACTATGGAGAGACCTTTGCACCCATTTCTAGGCTAGAAGGAGTAAGAATACTACTTTCTTATGCTGCATATAAAGGATTCAAGGTATATCAAATGGATGTCAAGTTTGTATTCCTGAATGGAATACTTGTAGAAGAGGTATACATTGAACAACCAGAAGGGTTTGTTGATCCAGACAAAAGGGACATAGTATGTAGACTTCACAAAGACCTGTATGGATTGAAATAAGCACCCTAATCTTGGTATGAAAGACTTCATTCCTATCTTATAAGTATTGGATTTGTAAGGACTAGTGAAAACAATAATCTTTATTTGAAGGAAGTTACTGATGCTAACATTTTGATTGCTAAGATATTTGTTGATGACATCATATTTGGAGGCAATGATATGCAATGCAAAACATTTGCAAATGAAATGATAAAAGAGTTTGAGATGTCTATGTTTGGAGAGATACAGTTATTTCTTGGTATGCAAACCATGCAACAAGATGAAGGTATTTCCATTACACAATCCAAGTACATCAAAGAAGTACTAAAAATATTCAAGATGGAAGAGCCCAAACTAGTTGGAACACCGATGGAAATAGGATGTAAGCTGACAAATGAGGACAAGTCATCAGAGGTAAATCAAACTTTGTATAGATCAATGATTGGAAAACTCATGTATGTTGCACATACTAGACCAGATATTGCACATGTAGTAGGAATAGTTGCTATATTTTTTGCTAATCCCAGAGAATCACATATGATTTCTATGAAAATAATTCTAATATATCTGAAGAATACCAAGGAATATGGCTTATGGTATAGAAGAGATGGAAAATTTGAACTTAAGGTCTTTACCGACACTGATCAGGCTGGAAATCTTGATGACTGAAAGAGCACAACTAGAGGATAATTCTTCATGGGTGACATACTTGTCACTTGGATTAGAAAGAAACAAGGATGCATCTCACAATCTACTACAGAGGTAGAGTATGTTGCTGCTGCTGCAAACTGCTCAAATATTGCATGGATCAAACAATTACTGGAAGGTATGCAAATGAAAATTTTAGAACCAATAATTATCTATTGTGATAATACAAGTGCAATAAATATTTCTAAGAATCTAGTCATCCATGCTAAAAAAAATCATATTTCCATCAAGTATCATTATTTGAGAGAACAGGTTCAAGAAAAGGAGGTGATACTTGAGTATGTGCAATCAAAGGAACAACTAGCTGATATCTTCAACAAGCCACTGCCCAAGGATGCATTTGAGTAATTGAGAAAAATAATAGGGGTCAAACTCTTGTCTACTAGTTAGTAAGCTAACCAGAAGGTTGCATCAGCCTATACATTATCAGAATATCATTCATGTTGATGCAAGTAGAGAGATGAACTTCAAAGATAAATCTATACACAGAAAGGTATTTGTCTACTCCAAGC
Organism: Thuja plicata; assembly: GCA_018584345.1. NCBI lineage: Eukaryota > Viridiplantae > Streptophyta > Pinopsida > Cupressales > Cupressaceae > Thuja > Thuja plicata. Next base: position 445,118 of record MU226449.1, read on the forward strand.
AACAGAGTTATTACCGATGGATTGGGAAATTAAAGGAATATATTATGGATAGAAAGGATCCACTTGACATAACTGTCAAAAGCTTGTTTGAAAAGTTAAGATTTTTGGCATTAATGTCAAAGGGAGATAAATATCTCATTATCATACTAATAAAGGGAGAGAGTTTATCCATTACATATCCATCAAAGTATCAAAAAAAAGGAAGTAACCCAAAAGGGAGAGAAAATATAAAGGGAGAGAAAAACATCAAAAGAGAAGAATAGTCAAAGAGAGAGAGAGAGAGTTTGACACAGAAGGAGCACATATCACATAAGAGAAAGAAAGATTCTACATCCATCCAGTAAATGGATTGAAGATAGAATAAAAGCTGCAATAATCAAATCAAAGCTATTTGAGCTTACCAAAATTCAGGCATTTGTATTAGTTACATTAGGATAGCTTGATGAAACTGTATATTTCATATTGCATTAGCAATAGTATAGTATGATAATGTAGTATGTTTCCATCAATGCCAAAGGGAGAGATTGATGACATGTAACAGATTGAATGTTTGAAGATGTTAAGTTGATGATCATGCAAGGCATTAAATCAATTAATGTATTGTATTGTCATTGATGTAAACTTGATATAATCTGTATGGTCATGGAAACACTTCCTAAAGACTTCAAAGAATCGATGAATCAAGACTATGCTATCAGTAATGCATACAAGTCAAGTATTCACTAAGTTACTAAATACACTGATGGTCAGAGTAAAAGAGAAGAGTCACAGTGTTGCCTGATGAGATAATACACAACATTACCAATGAGAAGAGTTTCAGTGTTGCCCGATGGATAAAACAAAGGATGGAGATCCCAATGACAACTGAAGTCACATCAACAAAATAGTCAGTTGTCACCGATGACTAACTAAAGTGTTGACCGACAGAATAGAGAGTTCAAAAAATGACAAAATGCATAGCTGTCAAGAAGCTAAAGATAGATTTAATAGATACTTATCATTGTTTTAATCATCTAGATAAAGTTTGAGATAAGTAATTGATTTAAAGCTAATTTGTCCAATTGGTATGAAGATCTCTTTGAGATAAATCAAGATTTTTTCTTTAAATCTATTAGCAATAATTGAGGAACATGCCATAAATCAAGAAAGCCAAGAAAAGGGGAAATCATGTCTATATAGAGACAAACTCAATTCATTATGAATTGTGGGGTGACCAAGAGAATAAAGGAAAAATGCTAAAGAAAATCTGAAGGAGAAGAAAGTCTTCATTCAGTCCTGATCAACAAGCTAAAGGAAGAGCTAGATTCTATAGACATCGATGAATAGTAAGACAAGCATCATAGAGAAGAACAAGGGTGGAGAAAAGGTATATATTTTATTATATTGACTAGTAAAGTAATGGACCTAAAATAGATCTAAAAATCTGCAATTGAGTTGTATGTATGAACATATCATTAGTGTTTCAGTTTAACGATTGAAGCATATAAGACTCTTAACAAAGAAGGACATAAAATGATTTTACAATTGAGATACATCCCAAGGAGTATCAAAAATTTTGATCACAAAAGTAGCATTGGATATGCCCTATACCTATTGATAGGCCAAGTGAGTGTTTGGTCAAGGATGGTAGCATTAGATGCCAGATACTAGTTGACAAACTATTTCTAAATCCTCTAACAAGGTCACCCCTAATAGTGTGTTTGTAACCTTTAACATGGTTGGCTCTTAATAGGGCTCACTTCAGAAGAGTGAAAATTTGAGGTACCAGTCCCAGTGGTTTTTCCCTTAATAGGGTTTCCACGTTAAAATACTTGTGTTATGTGTTTATGGTTTATCACTTTACTATTTTACATTTCACATATGAATTTATGGATTTATTGGTATACTCTGCATATTTAATGTGTTTCAGTAAATAATTGACTACTTATCGGTAATCATATAGAAGAGAGATTAACAAAGAAATCCAACAAGTAGAAAATTGATTAAAGTATTTCAAGGAATACATCTTGTAGGATAGAAGATAAATTGAGACATAATTAGTGGTTATAGTTTTTAACGGTTGATTTAAGGATTGATTTTTGAGGCCATTGATTCATCCCCCCCTCTTAGTTATTACTAACAAAATATCACTGAAATCATCATCATTTTTGTACATGTCCTTTAATGAATCAACCCCTACACTTTGAAGTTGGATTTTTTGCACAACTAGAGTCCTTGTACTCAATACATCTGCCACCTTATTGGAAACTCTCTTCTTATGTTTGATTGAAAATGTTTAGGCTTGTATTGATTTCACCCACTTCATGTGTTTGTGGCTTAGTTTGTCTTGACTATTTGAGAAACTCATTGCTTGGTTGTCTATGAAGAAAACAAATTCCTTTGGAAGGAGGTAGTGTCTCCATTTCTTCAATGATTGGACTAGGGAATATATTTCCAACCCACAAGAGGAGTATTTCCTCTTTGCTTCATTCAATTTCTCACTTGAAAAGGCTACAAGCCTTCACTCTTGGCTCAAGATAGCCCCTATAGCCAGATTTGAAGCATCACATTCAATAGTGAATATCTTTTGAAAATAAGGGAACACTAGGATAGGTTTCTCCATTACCTTTTTCTTTAGCATTTGGAAGGCTTCTTCTACATCCTTGTTCCACAAAAACTTACACCTTTTCCCACCCTTAATGGTCTCAAGGATAGGAGAAAACAACTGACTAAAATTTCTAATGAAATTTCTATAGAAAGAAGCAAGTCCGTGAAAGCTTCTAACCTCAGTCATTGTTCTAGGAGAAGGCCAATTCAAGATGGATTATACCTTCTTAGGGTCCATTTTGATGTTCCCTCCTGAAATAAAAAATCCCAAGTAAACAAGTTCTTCTTGCATAAAAAAACATTTTTCCAAATTTATGAAAAGATTTTCTTCATGCAGCTTCTTCAAGACCAAGCTAAGGTGTTCTAAGTGTTCTTCCTTATTCTTACTAAAGGTAAGGATGTCATCAAGGTATAATATGAAAAATTTACCAAGGAATGGTTTGAGAACCTCATTCATGAGCCTCATGAATGTGCTAGGGGAATTTGATAGGCCAAAGGGCATCACCCTCCATTCATACAAGCCTTCATTGGTTTTAAATGTAGTCTTCCACTCATCACCATCCCTAATCCTTATTTGGTGGTATCCACTCTTCAATTCCACCTTAGAATAGTACCTTGCACCTCCTAAGTGATCCAATAGATCCTCTATCCTAGGAATAGGAAATCTATACCTAATTGTGATTCTATTTATTGCTCTATAATCAGTGCACAATCTCCATGTGCCTTCCTTCTTAGGGGATAAAAGAGAAGGTACTACACAAGGAATGAGACTTTTAGTGATTAAACCCTTATCTAAGAGTTCTTGAATCTGTCTTTCCATCTCCTTATTTTTCTCTGGAGTCAACTTATATGCTGCTTTCTTGGGTAAGGTTTCTCCTGGGATCAAGTCTATGTTGTGGCTTATGTCTCTAATTGGGGGCAACTCATTTGGCAAGTGTTTAGTAACAATGTCTTTGTACTGGTCAAGTAGGTCTACAACTTCTTTAGGGCCTACTATTCTCAAGGGATTTATCTCTTTCTCAACCTTCTTAGGATTTTCATCCTTGGGTAGAATGACTAGGGCATAGAAAGGGGTCTTTTCTTCTTTCAAAGTTTTCAAAAACTCTTTTTTACCTACAAAAAAAAATTTAGAATCTTTTTTCTCTTATGAAAAATTAGACAATGGTAAGAATGTTACCTTTTCACCTTTTTAGTTGATTGTGTATGTGTTAAACCTTACATCATGGTGAGCCTCCACATCATATTGCCAAGGTCTCCCAAGTAGCAAGTGACAGGCATCCATTGGAACAATGTCACAGAGAACTTTATCTTTGTACTTCCCAAGTTGGAATTCCACCCAAGCTTTCTCTTCTATGATAGTTTTTTTCTTCTTTCTGAGCCATGAAACATTGTAAGGATTTTTATGGGGCACTCTTCTCAACTTTAGTTTCTTTACTGCTTCTTCTAACACCAAGTTGTCCATAGACCCACTATCAATTACCATCTTGCAAACTTTGTCTCCCACTTTCCAGTTGGTCCTAAATAGACTCTTCCTCTGAGGGGGTTCTTGAGTGCTTGGAGCCTTCAAAAATGTCCTCCTCATCATGATAAATTCTCCTTCCTCAGGTGGTGCATAAGACCCATGTGTATTGTCTCCTTGGTTCTCTTCTTTTCTAACCATGTTTTCGCTTATCTTTGTATGATTACTTGACTTCTCTGGACACTTGGATGCTAAGTTCCCTTGTTGGTTACATTTGTAACACCTTGGAGGTCCTAAAATTCTCCCTCCAAACCTTCCCCTTGAATATCCTTTCCTTCCTCTATAGGATACTCTAGAACCACATTCCCCAAAGGAGTTCTCTTGACTGGTCTCTCTATGATTGGTTTCTCCAAAATTTCTAGGAATTTGTCCTCTACCACTACTTGTCCCTCTTCCTCTACTGCCAAAGTCTCTCTAGCCTCTACCTCTTCCACTTTTCTCTTGCATCCTCTTGAGTTTTTCCTCAACTTTCAGTGCTAATTGATAGCACTTTTGGACAGTAGTAGGGGAACATAAACTTAGTTCATCTTGGATGTTTATCCTCAACCCTTGCATATACCTAGCAAGTTTGACACTCTCTGGTTCCACTGGTGCAAAGCACCTCCCATTTTTATGTGTTTAGTGTGATTTAGGGTTATGTTAGGTGTTTTGTGTGAGTTACAATAAGGTCCACTAGGTTGGATCCAATTTGGTTTATCTCCATGTTTGTAAGAGCCAAATGAGCTCATAAATGATATTGTGGTCAATTTGGCCTAAAAAGGGAAAAGTTGCTATTTTAGGGTAACTTAGGTTTATAGTGTCTTTAAGGACCTTAGGTAACCTAACTAGGGTCATGGAAGTCAAACTCATGCATCAAGTTGACTAAAAGAGTCAAAAAGCAAAAATTCTAAAAAGTTGCTAGCAACTTTCAAAAGTTGCTCGAGCAACTTTTGCAACTTTTTGCAAGAAGTTGCAAAATGAAGTTAGAGAAGTTGTAACCACTCATGCTCAGTATATGAGGATGGATTTGATGATTTTCAAAGGTTAATGAAGTCTGGTATTGCAGAACTTATTTTGTGAACCTCTATACAGATGTATTTGACTGTACTCTTGTAATTCATAGTGCTTTCTGCATTCTGTATGACTGTGTACAGATTGGGAAAGGAGATAGGATCCCATGGGGGTGTAGTGTTTAAAAATAGATTTCTTTTTCATATTTTAGTTTTATTTTAAGTTATAGTAGAGTAGAATTAGAGGAGATTTGAAGTCACTGGTCTGTAAGTCCCATTTACAGAGTCACATTGCCAAAATGGTTCTAACCTAAGCATCCACCAGTGGAAATGGCTGAAACCATAGGGGATGAAGGGTTAGAGTCTGTATATAAGATTTTTATTTTTATTTTTTTTGTTTCAATGAATTTTCTAGACCAAGAGTGAAGCCCTATGGCTGACTGTTAGGAATGGGTGAGCCTGGATAGGGTGAAGTTGGATTTGGCTCAAGCACCCATGATCTCGGGGAAAAGACTTAGAGGCATGTACATAAGCCCTAAATAATCTCCTTCAAGGATAAAAAGGTGGGAGATGGTGAAACAAAGTTTGAAGACCCATTTGGTGATATTTTGATTAGACTGGTCTAGAGGCCTAATTAATAGGCTGAAAACTAGGGCCTAGTGAGTACTAGGGTTGTGGGTGCCTTCAAAAGCTAGGATTTTGGATTCTAGAAAATTTTATAGATACCTTGAATATTTTCAAGGTCTTTTGTGGAGGTTTTTGTGAGATTTGGGATCTTTAGACCGAAAATAGTGAGTTTTGACCTACTAGGAAATAAGGCAATTAGGCCTCCTATTGAAATTGATATTAATTGGATTGGTAAAGTATCCATAAGTGTGGGGAAAGGTTCTAATGGAATCTTAATGGGCCAAGGAAATAGACAAGAGTCTATGGGATGTATGAGAAGTTCCTAAGAAAGGGTTTGGGATTCTAGGGGGAAAGATCTAGTGAAGAGGCCTAGGAAATTGAAGAACTAGTTGGACTAGTTGAAACTAGGAGTATTGGTGTCTTCAAAAAATAAACTATACCTAGGAGGATAAGTTGATAGATCTGGTCTTGGAGATCCATATTGGAGAAGAAAATAAGGAGAGGTAACCATTGGATGGTTAGAAGGGATTGGAAGTACTTTGGGAAATAAATCACTAGAGCCCTAAACCCTTTGTATCAGAGTGGTATCAGAGCCAAAAATTCTTGAAGTTTGTGTTTGTCTAAAGGGGAGGAGAGTCAAGAGGTTGAAAGCATGCCTCCTAAGGAAATGAGTAGAGATTCAATTGTGGAATTGGTTCAGGGCCTCTTAGAGAAGGCTAGTGTGTCAGAAACAAGGAGTAAGAAGAACGTAACTAAATGGGGAGATGAGAGTGATGATGAAGAGACTAAGAATTAGTTAGGAGAATATAAAGGAAAAGAAGTGGAGATGGATAAAGACCAAAAGGTATTCTTGGATGCCTTTAAGTCCATCAACAAAGATAGCATGGAACACATACACTACTACTGTGGAATCTTGAATGGTGAAGATTTATTAGATTAGCTAGAGGCCATAGACAATCAGTTTGACTATAAAGAAGTGGTAGAGGAGAAGAGGGTTAGCTATGACAAGGCTAGACTCAAAGGGTCTACATTGGTGTGGTAGAAAATGATGCAGGATGACAGGGTAACCAATGGAAAGAAGAAGATAGTTTCTTGGGAGATGATGAAGATCAAATTGAGGGTACAATTATTTCCTACTAATTATGAAATTCAAATGTACCAGAACTTGCAGAACTATAGACAAAAGGAGTTGATAGTAAGAGCCTAAACTGAGGAGTTTCATAAACAGAGCCTAAGGGATAGAAGACAAGAAGAAGAAATGGAGAAGGTAGAAAGGTATCTCAATGGGTTGAGACAAGGGATACAAGATGAAATTAGTATGTTGGCTCCATATAGTATGCACAAGTGTTTTTAGTTAGCCTTGAGAGCAGAGGATAAGGCTAGAAGGAGGAATGACTTCCATCAAAGAGGAAGGGGTGGTAACAATAAAAGAGGATTCAAAGGTAGGAGTAACTTTGGTAGAGGACAAAGCCCAAATAGATCAGAGGAGAATCAATCTATGGATAACTATGGGGGTAATCAGTTCAGAGGGTCATTTCAAAGAGGAGGATACATAGGAAGAGGACCACCAAGAGGTAGATTTCAATCCCAAGGAAGATCTAATTCAATCTTCACTGGCAGATGTTATAATTGCAATCAAGTGGGTCATACAATGGGTAGATGTTGTAAAAATACTTTCTCATCTTCTTTGGGAGATAGAAGAAATCGGTTGGTACAAGAGAATGATACACAAAGTGTCACTTCTCTCATTTCTAAGGTAGGGCTAGTAATGGATGTAGAGAATCTAATGTTGAGAAGGACTTTGTTGAAAGTACCTAATACCATAGAGCCACCTCAAAGAAATAATTTGTTTAAGACTACTTGTAGGTATCATGGGAAGATTTTCAAAGTGATAGTGGACTCTGGATCCACTGAGAATATAGTATTAATAGATATGGTGGACAAACTGAAACTTAGAAGGATACCTTATACCACTCCCTAAAAATTTTCATGGTTAAACAAGGGACACAAAATAGTGGTAGATGAACAAACCATGGTGGAGTTTGAAATAGGAGAGTAATAGTATAAGGTCCTATGTGACATATTTCCCATGGATACATGTCATCTTCTTTTAAGGCATCCATGGAAATATGATGTGAAGGCTATTCATGATGGAGAAAAGAACAACTATGTAATCACCAAGCTAGGGAAGAAGTTTCAAATGGATCCATTGTAGGAACCTAATGAGGAGAAGAATGTAGGAACCACTGTGATGATCTTGAGTGGAAAGGAGTTTCTAAAAGCTATGAAGAAGGAGAAAGGGGTTTGTTGTGTAGTGATAGTGAAGCCAAAGGAAGAGACCAAGGAGAAAGCCAACATGCCACCAGAGGTACAAACATTGTTGGAAAGGTATGATGACATAGTGGATAATGGTTTGCCAAGTGAATTACCACCCATGAGGGATGTGAGTAATCAGATACACCTCATACCTTGAGAAAATTTTCCAAACAAGGCAGCATATAAGATGACACCAAGTCAAAATGTAGAGATAGCAAAACATATTCAAGATTTGTTGGAGAAAAGACTAATAAGGAAGAGTTTGAGTCCTTGTGCTGTGCCAAATATCCTTCCACCTAAGAAGGATGTAAAATGGAGTATGTGTATGGAATCCAAGGATATAAACAAGATCACAATCAGATATAGATTCCTAATGCCTCAAATTGAGGATTTGATGGATAATTTGGGTGGTTCTTGTTATTTTTCCAAGGTGGATTTGAATTCAGGGTATCAAAAAATTAGAGTTAGGCCTGGTGATGAATGGAAGATAGCCTTGAAAACCAATGAAGGGCTATATGAGTGGCTAGTAATTGTCTTTGGCCTAACTAATGCACCTAGCACATTCATGAGGCTCATGAATGAAGTGCTAGCATATTTTATTGGTAAGTTTGTAATAGTATATCTTGATGAAATTTTGATATTTAGAAGGTCCAAGGAGGAGCACATGAAGCATTTGGAGATGGTCCTGAGGAGGTTACATGAAGAGAAGTTGATGATCAATCAAGAAAAAAGTGTGTTCCTGAAAACTGAATTAGTTTATCTTGGTTTTGTGGTTGCTAATGGATGTATGAAGATGGACCCTGATAGGGTTAAGTCAATTTTGGAATGGCCTACACCTAGGTCCCTAGGGGATGTTAGGAGTTTTCATGGATTGGCCTCCTAATATAGGAATTTTTTAAGAAATTTTAGTCATGTATGTGCCCCTATCCTCAACATTATCAAAGGGGGAATCAAATGACAGTTTAAGTGGACCATAGCAGTAGACCAAGGATGTTAAATGTTGAAAAAAAGGATAGTAGAATTACCTACACTTAGGTTCCCCAACTTCAATCAGCTATTTGCGGTGGAGTGTGATGCTAGAAATCTAGCCATTGGGGTAGTGTCAAGCCAAGAGGGACACCTTGTGGCATTCTTCTCTAAGAAGTTAAATGAGGCTAAACAAAAGTACTCCACCTATGATTTGGAGTTGTATGATATGGTACAAGCCCTTAAAAAATTGACACACTATCTCCTACCAAGGGAATTTGTGGTCTACACTGATAAACATGCCCTAAGTTTCTTGAATGGGCAAGAAAAACTAAATCAAAGGAACCTAAAGTGGGTAGAATCTTTGCAAGCATACACATTTTTCATCAAGCACAAGAAAGGGGTTATAAACAAAGTTGTAGATGCTCTTAGCCGAAGAGTATTAACTATACAAGAGATACAATTGCAGAGTGTGGGGATGAATAATTTGAAAGATCTCTACAAAGAGGATAATGACTTCAAAGATGCCTATGAGGCATGTGTAAAGTTCCAACAGAGGTTCAAGGTGGAATTCACTGAGTTTATGTTGTAGGAAAGACTATTGTTTAAAGGACACCTCATGTGTATACCTCAATGTTCAATGAGGGAAACAATTGTGAAGGAGAAACACCAAGGAAGCTTGGGAGGCCACTTTGGAGTGGATAAAACACTTGAGAAAGTGAATAATCATTACTATTAGCCTAAGTTATAGTCAGATGTTAGGAAGTTTGTGGAGCAATGTCAGATATGTCAGAGGGCTAAAGTACAAAGTAGTAACAATGGATTGTATCAACACCTATCCATACCCCAAAGGCCTTGGGAGTGCCTAAGTATGGACTTTGTTTTGGGGTTACCAAAGACAACAATGGCTCATAGTAGTGTGTTTGTTTTGGTGGACCATTTTAGAAAAATGGCTCACTTCATTCCATGTAAGCAAACCAATGATGCTTCCCAAATTGCAGATTTATTCTTGAGAGACATTGTAAGGATCCATAGATTGCTACTGAATATAGTAAGTGATAGAGATAGTAAGTTTGTGGGTCACTTTTGGAGGACCCTTTGGAAGATTCTAGGTACAAACTTGTCTTTGTCTTCAGCCTACCATCCATAGTCAGATGGGAAAACAAAGTTAGTAAATAGGTCACTCGAAAACTTGCTAAGATGCTAGACTAAGCAACATGGATAGTCATGGGATCACATTATAGGGAAGGAAACATTTTCCTATAATGACTCCATTAATAGGAGTATTGGTAAAAGTCCTTTTGAAATAGTATATGGGGTCAATACTAGAGGGATCTTAGAGTTGAGGGATCTTAGTTTGCAGGACAAAAGGAGTGCCCAAGGAGAGTCATTTGCAAAATAGATGAAGGAGCTTCATGATCAAGTCAACAAGACTCTACAAAAGCAAGTGGTGAAGTATAAGGCCAAGGGAGATCAGACAAGAAGAGATTTGCACTTCAAGGTGGGGGATCTAATAGTTTCTTATCTCAGGAAGGAAATACTACCCAAGGGACAGCCTACCAAGTTACTCATGAAGAAGATTGGACCCTTGAAGGTATTGCACAAGTATGGAAAGAATGCATATGAAGTGGAATTGCCTCCTGATTTGGGAATTTCACCCATCTTCAATGTATGTGACCTATATCCCTATAAGGGACCATCACTAGACATAGGTCAAACCAATCTTACAAATTTAGGAGATGATGATTGGGTCAAAGATTTTCCTACCCCAATCCCACTGCAATTGGATAGTATACTAGATTCTAAGGTGATCAAGAATAAAGGGAAGGGTACCTACAAGAAGTACCTCATCAAGTGGCAGGGACAACCTAAAGATGAGGCCACTTGGATGACAAAGGTAGACATTCTGAAGCATGGGGCCACCATTGAAGACCTCCTAACTCAAGGGACTTGAGTTCTTTGTCCCAGGGGAGTATGGAGTAGAGAACCTCCAATTTTGATGTGTTTAGTGTGATATAGGGTTATGTTAGGTGTTTTGTGTTTGTTACAATAAGGTCCACTAGGTTGGATCCAATTTGGTTCATTTCCATGTTTTTAAGAGCCAAATAAGCTCATAAATGATATTGTGGTCAATTTGACCTAAAAAGGGAAAAGTTGCTATTTTAGGGTAATGTTGATGAGGCTTAGGTGACCGGGTCCGCCAGCAGATATAAGTTGTCACCAGGTAACAGAGTACCAGCCAACTTGACTTGCAAAGGTTATCTAGGGAAATGAGATTCCCCGGGCCTCTAAGAACCTGAGGTTTGCGTCTCGACAGTGCGGGGCTCAGTTGGGAGATGTGACTATTTTCAAGGGGGATAGCTGGTTTCTTCAACTCATTCTCTCCGGGGATTCAAATAGGTGAAGTTTCTCCAAGCATGTTTACACTTAGCAAATAAATTGAAAAAGATCATGCAGGGTTAGAAGTACTTCATCTACCTATAGTTATGCTTAATATTCAAAACATCAACAATACTCTAACATGCTATACTAAATACTGAAGAAACATACAACCATCAGCTCATATTTCATCAGTAGCAAGGGAAAGGAGGTCATTAATCTACTTTAAGTGTTAGAGAAAAGGACATGAATAACACAAAGCATAAAATACCATCAATCTAGAAGACAAAATGCTAACAACATCATTGCAAGAAATCTCCCTTCTTCATTAACATTTCTGCCAGCAAGCACTGGTGTGTGGTACAATGGTGGCTCCAAGGGAGCATCTATCTACTATAACCTTAAAGACTAAGGAGTATTGAGCTTTGCAATTGAGGAATGAAAGTACTACTTTTCTATTACTATGGACTGCAAAATCATCAATGCTTTTAACCCTTGGAATGGGGCCAGACTTACTATTTATACACATTTACATCTAACCCTAACCCTAATTTATGTTACACTTTTCAAAAGAATATATTATTCGATGGCCGGTACTACCTGCACCACTCTACAAAAGGCCTAGAGACAGAATAGGCCTGACATGTCAGAAGAAAATATTGAGAAGTGAAGTACAAGAATCAGCCTAGAGAAGGGAGCTGCAAGGAAGAAAGAATAAAATTGATCCACTAGTGGGGATTGAGGCTACATGAATAATAAATGGGAAAGGGGGTGCCCTATCTTTGATGTGCCAGGTGTAACATTGGAGCGGCACCTTGGGAGGATCATCTATCAGAAAGCCTCTTATCAATCCGACGTGCCTTGATGTAGCTATCTGCCTTCTGACAACCTTCAAAAACCTTTATTAACTGCTACCTAATTTCTGGTAGCCTTTACTAACTGCTTTGAAAGTGACTGGTCGGCCTTGGGGACCAGGACACGGATCACTAAAAGAATACAAAATATAGGATCTAGGACTCCAGGATCTGGGAACTTACATTCAAAAAGAATAAAGAATACAAAACACTCAAGTTTTCTCTAGCTCTCAAAGAATATTTATTGTTTCTTATTGTCATTGAAGGTCTGGAGGAGATAGGAGATTCCATCTTAATCAACTTCTTTAATGCTAGCCTGTTGGTACTTAGCCGCATCAATCTGTTCCCCCAAGTTTGGAACATTTCCCTTAAACTCATCAGCCATCTTTGCCACATCATGACCACTGAGTACCATATGAGTTATTCTCATCATTTGGGCACCATCTACTCCCTCCAGGGATTGATATATCAATTCCATTAACTCATCAGACTTCCCCAGAACATATTCTTCTGGTGTGCATGTGTATGTACTGAATGGATCAGCTTTGGAGACCTTCGTAATAAAAGCCTTGTATAAATTAAAAGAATATTGCACTGCATTGATCTTTTCTTGTAGAGTCCCCACCAGTTTCTTGATTACCCCTAATGTGAGGTCATGTCTAGAGTGTTGGGTCCTCACAAAATTGAATAACTCTTCCCCCAAAATTCCCGATTTGGAAACAATATCTTCTCTGAAGCTGAGGAGCTCTTCTAATTCCACTTTCCATGCCTCATAATTTTCAATATCTGCCTCCCATATTTTGATAGTTGTTTCAGCTTGATGCAAGACATGGTGGGCTGCATATAAGTCTGGGAGGGTGAATATCAGGAAATGCCAGACATTTCCTACTTGTAGAGAAACCTACTCATCGACCACTTGGGATTTCTTCTTCATTGCCCGCAATGAATCTATGTCACTCTGTGGCAGTGGTGCATCAGATGTGGAGGCCTCTAGAGGAATAACATTGATAGGTTGGGCCAGCTTAGTTAGCAACCCCATGAGGTTTGTAATTTCCTCCTTTTCTGCCTTGAGCCTTTGGGCCTCTTTTTCATAATGGGCCTCTAATGCCTTAGCCACTTCTTTTAACAGGTCTACCTCACCCTGTTTTCCCCTCTTCCCTAGTGATATCTCTATGATATTATAATCCCTGGCCTCAGCCATTGTTTCATCTATGTTTGGGGTAGGTGTTTCTATCACTGCAACTATTTCTCCGCTTGTCTTGGTTTGAAGAGTATGAACCATCTGGGTTTTCTTGGCCTTTGGTAGGTCCTAGGCCTAAGCCATCATCTCGGCCAAGGAGAGATGAGCTTTGGGAGTTGGTGGGACCTTCCTTTTCTTATTTTCTATTAACCACTATGGCGGCAAGGGTGGCTTATTAGCTAAAGTTTATTCCTTTGGTTCTTCCTTGATATCTTGCTGCTGTTCTTCAGTGGTACGGGTCTCGCCCGGCTCCTTCCCTGTATCTTTTGATTTGTCAGTAACATTTTCCCTGGTGACATTTGTTTCTTCTGCCCTGTCATCTGTATCTTTGGCTATGTCTGGGTCCTCATCGGCTGTCCTGGGGGTTTCTTCCTCTTCATGTTGTTGTTCCTCCTTAGCCTTTTTCATTGGGGTATCCTCTTCCATGGTTATATCTTCTGGTAATGGGGGAGGTAATGGGCCAAGGTTAAAAGTTTGGGCTATAGTGATTACCTTCCCAAATGTCATTCCTAGGAGTGGCACTTGGAACATGGCGGCAGGGGTTATGGTTTCTCCCGTAGGTCCAGTTTCCCCAGATGATGCCAATTGTTCACTTTTCTTTTGTTGGTCCACTCCTATATCCTGCACCTCTGGGACTTTGGATGCAATCTCTTGTTCTGTCTCTTTCTCTTCTTCCACCTGTTCTTCCTACTCCTACGTAGATTCTTGTTTTGGAGCTTCCTCGTATTCCAAGATTTTAGCCTCTGTCTGCTCGATGTCCCCCTGTAAATTCCCAAACTTTTTAGTTCTAAAGACATCACCAAATTCATCCTATGGGGGAGGATTGGATGGAACATGGGCGGGATCTGGTTCCTTCTTTGGCTCCAGGGAATCGGCGGAAAGGATCTCAACTTGTGAGATCTGAGGCATCCCTAGCTCTGGCTCTGCCTTGGGCTTTTGGTTAAGCCTCTTCTTTCTCCTAGTGACTAAGGGTGGCCCCAAATCCCTTAGTACTACTTGTTCTTCTGGATCCACCCCTGTTGACCTAACCATTAAGGCCACTAGTGAAGGGGAGGAGGGAGGACAAATTGGTCTGGTCATGAGTACCAGAGGAGCTAGCCATTTTTTTAAATTCTCCCTCATTTTTTGGGAGGCCGCTACTGGTTTCCTTATTTTCTCTTTTATGGGGACCTCTTGTATAGTTGGAGTCTCCATTATTCCTCTTCCCCTATCTCCTCCCTATGAAGAAGTTTTGGCTCCTAGGGTTAACTTTGGTATCGACTGGGCAGCCCCGCGGACACTCCTGGGGCACACCTTCTTAAAGTAGGTGTGGCTACATTCGACCACATTACAGGTGAACTCTTCAATGGTGGGCCCCTCCTAGGAATTCTAGTCTACTAGTGGGAGGGCCAACTTATCAATCCCCTTTTCTTTGTACTAGGGATCTATTGTGGATCCAGAGTCTAAGAAGTCATCTCGAAATCTACAGAGTTTTAACCTTTCCATTATTCCCATGGTCATCCAGACATAATGCTGGCTGTGGACTTCCATGTCATCCTAGAAATCTTCCTAGAAGCCTTCCATGTGGTATTGGTGGGGCTCTAATGCTTGACAAAGTGCCGACGCAATTTTGCCATGCGGATCCAAATGCTTCCGTGCCTAGTAGAATTTCACCAAGTTATAGCTTTTAAGCTCATTGTCTGCTTCCTTGGCGGCGGATAGAATACATGAATAATTCCCACAAGTAATTGGGAATGGGATGTTTGTCACCTTCTTTAGGCCAAAAAATGTGTGCAACTCTAGGATTTGCTTGTAATACTCCAGGAGAATTATCTTGTCCCCACAATGTTTGGGCAACAAGTAGGGTTTTCCAGAGAATCCGGTTACCCTTATGTATGTATGCTGTTGAAATTATATATAATAATAGCCATAACTCCAAACCAAATTCATTGCCTCTATAGATAGGTGGTCTCCTACATCCTGGGTGGGTGTGAGTAGGTTGTAGTAAACGAAGGTGTCATTTACCCGGCAAAAACTGGGGAAACTAGCCTCCCACTAGATTTGTGGGAAATGATCCCAAGGGGCTTTCTGACCAGGAGCTACCCGAGTATGCCTTCTATGAGTAACCCATTGGTGTGGGGTTGTTGTTGTGCCAGGGACTAGAGAACATAGGAAGTCATATAAAACTTCTTCTTTTGGACCATCTGAAGGAATTGGGAATCCATGTGGTTTGAAATTATGGCAGCCTAGTCAAAATACTCTACACTCATGCTAAAACCAAGTAGGAAGTAATACATCCACCCAGAGAATTCTTAGGCATGTGGTTTCCTGAAGACCCGTCATAATGCTATCATCCCCATCTGGATGCTTTCCTTGAATTTAGACCTGGGGATTTCTAGATTCATCCTCTTGGGATCCCTCTTTGAGGTCTTGAGCCAATAATTATTCATATATATCTGGGCCACCTCGTCCAACTACTTAAACTATGCTAAGGCATCTAATCTGGTAACTACAGCTAGCCTTTCAAATTGAGGAATCCCCAATCCCATCTGAAAAGTTGTGGTGTCAAGAGACACCATAGGGGTGGGATACCCGGTTGGCTCCAGGGCTGCGAGCATAACGACCTAGATAGATGTATTGTAGTGTGCTGCAAGTGTAAGAATAAGTTATGGTTAGTACATCAAGCATGGGAAACAAGCTTCCTTAAGAATCCTGGAATTCCTAATTTTAATGGCCAATGGATCCCCGGCCTGCAATTGAATGTACATCATTTTCACCAAGGCCTACATCTCAGGCCATGTCCTGATGCTGGTGTCAGTAATGAATTGAAATTTGGACTCAATCTTCAAGCCCATGATAATGCTATCCTTTACGTATTTCATGCTCAGGGGAAGTTTCTCTAGAGCTTTCTCTATTTTGGACCTAACAACTGCTCTGGTAACTGCCATAGAAGGAAGTTCCAGACTCCCAAGTGGTGAAGATGCGGAAGCCTTAGACATGATGGAAGTATGTTTCTTTTAAAATATACAAGGTAAGGTGATCATTAGAGTGTATAGATAAATAATACTCTAGGATTTGGAGGTCTTACCACCGCGATGCTTTCTTTCCCTGAAAAGATAGTTTAGTTGAAAAAAATCCTAGAAAGTATATATATTTTTTAAACTTGGGAATTTAACCAATATCCGGGCCTGGGGGTCTCATCATACTTAGTAAAAGAAAGATGTGGGTTGGGTGTGGGCAAGAGATCCGAAGTCTAGAAAACTAATCGTTAGAAATTGGGCACAAAAAAGTGAGCTGTCAGGCCCACGTGGACGTCACGTGGCTACGCAATAAATAGAAGTTATGGTGATGGCGATGAAGCCAACTGTCCAAATGTGTGAAAAGAGGAGGCCACTTGGATAGTTTTGAATGCATACATGGGATGTAAATGAGACAGTCATTAAGGCAAGTTTATGAGGAGAGAGAAAACTACCTGGTTTAAACCAGCCGAGAGCCGAGTTTAAACCAGGTGGTATCCTGCATGGGATGAGCTTGCAAATTTGGGAATGACAACAGGGGAAGCATGATGAGCTAGCTACAAAGATGAGTGGATATACACAAAATAGACAACATATACAACATATATACATCAGGGCTAAAAGGTATATACATGCAGAATGGAAGGATTTACATCAATATACAACAAATGTACATATATACACAAAATATAGAGCCTCTATTTACAAGACAAGAAAATGTACAAACATCTACAAATTTTACATTATCTTACATTTGCACAGAGGGCAGACAACCATCTGGCATAGTTGACCCACCAACGAGCGGCAAACCAGAAAGAAACGCAACACAAAACAAAAATGCAAGACAACACAAAAACTAGACAAAAACCAAAAAGCAAGAAAACAGAGAGGAAAGAAGGCACCAACCTGAAAATGAAGAATGTAAAGGAAAGGAGCTTGTGCCATGAATGATCTGCAACAGCACCTACTATCAAACAATCACCACTTATCACCAAAAACCACCCACAATTGTTCAGAACAACTCAGAATAGTTCGCACTAGATTCTCACTAAATTGTTGTAAAATCACTCTGAAATCACTCAAATTGCTTAAGTGTTTTAATCACGGTAATTGTGAAAATGACAGGTGATTTCTATTTATAGTTAGTGTAAAATAAAGTTGCCTTTCCTTCCGGAAACTCTGGAATAAGCTGATCTCCAGACTCTGGGCCTGAGGATTTCGTGTGGCCATACCTTCTTACAAAAAAAAGACATCGTGGCAAAGAATCCTGGAGTCCAAAATCCAGCTCCTGGATAGAATGACCAACTCCGAGACCAAGTCCCAAAGACACGACAAGAAAAAACACAAAGGAGAACAAACAACATGGGAAAGAAAACCTGGAGAAAGAAGACAAAGAAATAAAGGAAAAAGACAAGCCAAGAGCCAAAAGCAAAAGTGAAAAAAGGGGGACCCAACATTTTGCACACAAAATGTAGGGATGGGGATGCAGGGAATAACAAATGGCAACTATTTGGGATGAATTCCTTAGTGCATTTGAGAACTGCAGAATCTCTGGTTAGCAAAACTGGAACAAATCGTTACTTCGAAGAATCTTGCCTGCAAGGAGTAACCTCTGAGAAAATTGAGCCATATGTGATTTAGTCCATGATCTATTCATCAATAGTGAAGTGTGTGCTTTGGAAGGAAATCAAGTCGATGACCTCTGGGAGAGGAAGAGAAGAGGCACTAAGTACATCAAACCCCAAAGTCATCAGATTTTCTCATTTCCCCCGGAGACTAGAGTTTTGTCCCATTTATTTTTCTTTTTATCTTATATGTTTCTGGGTGGGAGGGTAGTATTTCTTTCACCATCAAGCTTAAGCTTAGCTAATTTTAATGGTGGTACTTCTTTCACCCTTCCACCTATTTTTATATGCTAAGTTGGGGGAGAAAAATCTAGACTTGGGAAGAATCCTTTAAAATTTCAGACTTGGGTCAACCGACCAGTGCAACCAATCTACCCTCGGTCTATCTGATTACTTTTTCCTTATTTTTATTTCACTGAGTACCTGACATCCAGAGATAAACCTGATGAAGATTACTCATAATGTACTACCAAACTTGCAAAATGACTATGGAGACCAGACTGATTCCATCATGCTAACAATAGATTCCTAAGTTCACCATGTTAAAGGCAACATACTAGAGACCAGATGTTATGTGAAGCATACCAATCATCACAAAAGGGAAAGAAAAATGTCAGAACCTAAAAAGAAGACAAGAAAAGAAAAGACAAAAAAAGAAGGGTAGTCCTAGAGGGTGGCCCGTGAGACTATTTACAAGGCAAAGTACCTCCCAACAAGGCACCAAGAAAGAAATATTTACAAGCAAGGGACTTTACATAAAATAAAACTTTGGGCAAACCCACCTCATTCGAAATAATGTTTGAAAAACTATCCATTGATGGGCAATGGGACAGGTTTTCCAGTCACGATGTTAAGGTGGTAGGTGTTTTCCCTGTAGATCTCTGAGATTAGGTATGGTCTAAGCTAGAGCCATTGGAACTTGGTGTGCTTGCCTTTATTTTCCTTGGCCTTGTCCCACAACAGGACCAAGTCCAAAATCTGAAAGGCCTTATATTGGGCTCTATGGTAAAACCATCATTTTACCACTGCTTGATGATGTGCAAAATTTTCAAGGGCTGCGTCTCACTATTACTCCATTCGCACTAGGTTTAGGAGCCGAACCTCTATGATATTATCCCAGTTGCTAAATTCCTGCATAAATTGCAAAAATGGGATCTATAAGTTGATTGGGAATACTGGGTTCTGGCCATAAACTAGGTGAAATGGGGATGTACTTAGTGTAGCTTTAATTCAAATACAATCCACCCAGAGGGTGAATCTCAACTTTTGGTGCCAATCCCAGGGATTCTGTTCTAGCAGGTGTTTGATCACCTCAAGTAGATTTTTGTTCATTGATTCAGCAATGTCATTCCCCTAGGGGTAATAGTTGCTGGAAAACTTTAGAGTGATCCTCTGATTATAGGTTCATTCAAGTAGTTGTGCTGAAGAAAATGCCAGACCATTGGTGCATACTATAGTAAAGGGCATTCCAAATCTTATGATGATGTTTTCTTTCAGGATTTTAATAACCACGTCTGTCATGTTGTTTTTGCAAGGTATGGCTTCAGACCAGTGGGTGTAGTAATCAGTAGTAGTTAGGATGTACCAGTGGTTGGCAGACGAGTTGGGGTTGATTTCCCCAATGAAGTAGAATGCCCATTGGGTAAAAGGCCTATCCTCGAACACTGGTTGTAAAGGCATAGCCGAGTTATGCTCATGATGTACCGAGGTTTTTCAAGTGTGGCATATTCGAATGTGAGTGTAAATATCTTTAAATATATCAGGCCAATAATACCCAGCCTAGAGGATTTGATCAGTGGTGGCGTCAGTTGAGCCATGCCCTTTTCCAAACTGCCTATGAAATTCATCAATCATTTTTGCAGCTTGGTCTCTGTCGATGCACCATAGGTACACTCCCTCATAGTTCCTATAGTAAAGTGCAAAGTTTTTGATCATGAAGTGAGTGCTTTTCATCCATAGGGCACAGTGTTTGTTGGGAGGTAACCTCTCTGGGCATCTATTGTTCAACAATAAGTACACCAGATTTGTGTACCACGAGTCTCAAGTGATAGACTCTATTGTGTAGGTTTGATATTCTATGTGGGGAGCCTCTTCTACCATCACTTGACTTAGTCCCTAGCCTCAGACTATCTTCATGAGTTTCATTTATAAGTCATATTCCTAGAGGATGGCCATCCATTTCCCCCATCTTTCACCCAATTCGCTCTGCATTAGCACAGATTTCATAGCCTGGTCCGGGATGATAGCATGCACCTTTCTCTAGAGAATATAATGCTGAAATTTCTTCATAGCATGCACAAGAGGAAAAGCCTGCTTTTCCAATGATGAATACCAGACTTCAGTGTTCTTGAAGGGAGAGCTCATGAAAGCTATGGGTCATTCTTCCCCTTCAACCTTTTGAGTCAATACTGCTGTGGTAGAATGCGGTGAAGCAAAGGAGTAAATGTAAAATGGGAGGGAGTAGTCTAGACTAGCCCGAGACAGGTGCCTTCATTATCATTTTTTTGATCTGGATGAATGCCCACTTTTCTTCAGGATTCCACTCAATTTTAGCATCCTTTTTCATCATCTCGTTGAGTGGTTTGACTATCTCAGTGAATCCAGTGATGAACCGTCAGACAAAGTTGATCTTTCCGAAGAAAGACCACATCTCTTTCTTGTTGTTGGGTATTTGTAGGTTTAGCAGTGCTTCAACTCTCTTAGGGTCAATGGATATACCCTTCTTAGAGACAATATGCCCAAGCAACTTCCCTTCGATGACCAAAAATATGCACTTCTTGGGGTTGAGGGATATTCCATACCGGCGACATCTCTCACAGATCTGGGTGAGGTGTGAAGAATGGTCACACATGTCCCAGGAAAAGATGGTCAAATCATCCATGTAGATGATTATGTGCCAATTCACAAGGCCCTTGAACACAATGTCCATGGCCTTTTGAAATGTGGCCCCTATGTTAATCAAGCCAAAGGGCATTCTTTGATATGCAAACATTGCCCACTTGGTGGTGAATGTCATTGGCTCTCTATCTTCATACTTAACCATGACCTGGTTGTATCTGGAGTACCCATCCAAGAAGGACATCATTTGGGATCCATTCACTATCTGTAACACCTCATCCAATGAGGGGAGAGGGTGGTTATCTTTCTTGGAGGCTCTATTCAAGTTTTGGAAATCCATGCAAAGGAAAATTTCACCGCTCTTCTTTCTCACTGGGACCAAATTGGAAACCCACATAGTATGTTGGATTGGAAAGATTATCTGGGCTGACAATAATTTCTCCACCTCTTGAAAAATCAGAGGCTCGATTAGTGGGTTGACTAGTCATTTCTTTTTCTAAAAAGTCTTAGCATCAGGTTTCAAGGGGATGGTATGAGTCATAATAGATGTGTCACAAGTTTTCAAATCCTCATATCCCCATGCAATCACATCTATGTATTCCTGGAGAACCGCGAGAATCTTCTCCTTCTCCTCAGGGGAGCAAGAGGTGCCAATGTGTATCATCTTTTCCTCACCGGGCTGGCTGATGTTTATTTTCTCAAATTTTCCTCCCTCAGAGGAGGATGATATATTTTCCTGGCCCCAAGGGTCTGAGTCAAAGATACATTCAAGCACGACCATCCCCTTTGAGATGGTATTAGTAGGGAGGTCCATGATCCTGTCATCTTCATCACCCTGTCCAGTATCATCATGGTCTCATTCCTCCACTATCTGATCCTCGAAGACACTAACATTGGCCATGAAGGCTAGGATATGTTGATCATCTTCAAAAACTTGAAAGTGGGTGACATTAACTAGAATGGACGGGGTGGGGATCATCTCAAACAAAAATCTCTGGAGTCATGAACCAACCACGGGCTCAAGTGTACTAGCAAAAATAGCGAGGGCATTTGGGACATAATTCCATCACTGGGGAATAAGATCAATGCCAAAGGCATCAAAATCTTCAATAAGGCTCCAAGCCCAATTGCGGTATGCGGCTAGTCTCTTGTCATGACATGTATATTAACTTCAGACCTATTTGACAACCAACTCTGAATCACCCAGAGCCCAGAGGTGGGTGATTCCTTTCCTTAATGGAAATAGGAGTCCAAGGACCAAAGCCTTATACTACGTAACATTGTTTGTGTAGTTGAACTGCAGCCTGTAGGATGCGAGGAAGGATTTCCCTTGCAGGTTGATTAATTATACTCCATCCCCACAACCTTGTTTGGACTAGGACCCGTCGAACTTAAGGGTCCACAGATTGTTACTTGTAGTTTGGAGCTGGGGAGAGGGAGTAGTCTTTGGATTGCCTTTGGGAAACTTGGGAGGATCTTCCTCCTACACTGATTGTGCATGGGTGAGGTTTTCCTCTAGAGGAGTTCGAAGCTGAGATATCTGGGGAAATGGCACCGAAGTGCTTCTAGTAAGAATACTAGGTTCTAGGGAATCGACTGTATGTTTTCTATTTTGGTAGGCATCGATATGCCAGGTAGCAATGGAAAGGAAAGGCTCACACTCTAACTCTAAATGCTTCTAATAGTGTACCTGACACCAAGTTCTGGATAAGAGTGTAGCGGAGGTCGCTTTGGCACCTTGAGAGTTGACCTCAACCCTCAACTTTTCTTCTAGGTCGTGGGTTCTCTGCAAGACTATGGGATCCTCCCCAGGGGTGAAATCAAATGTTAAGATTTCAAAGGGTTGGTACACCCTGGGGGAAGTCTTAGAGAAGAAGACCTCACTAACCTTCTCAACTTTGGTAAGGACCTGCTTCATTCGGGGTTCACTTTCAACCCAGATTTTGTTTGATTCTCCTTCCCAGGGGAGCCATAAGTGGGAGAAGTTGGTCAAAAAGTATCCATTCAAGGACTTGGACCAATTCTGACTTAATAATATCCCATAAGTCTCTGGGATGTCCACCACTTGGATATCGATTATGCTAGCTATTCTAGGGTCCTGGATAAGTTGTATTCGGACATTCTTCAATTCCCCACCATTTTCACAGTAGTTTTATCTAATTGAATCACTACACCATTAGATGGGGTGGGTCATAATCTGAGCTTCTGGCATATGGATAGGGGCATGATGTTGCCTGAAGCTCTAGAGTCTACTAGGTAGTTGTGTATGTTTTTGCCTTGGATATTTAAGCCTAATAGGAAGGGAGGATCTTCATTGTTTCCCCAAAAGACACCCGCATTAGTGTCCTCAAAAGAGATATTCTTGGGTAGGCGGGTGACAACTTCTGGCTTTCCAAAGAGATTTAGAAGAGACTTCTTCTACTCGGGACAGTTTAGAAAAACCTCCATCAAGGTCATGGAAGTGGTAGTTTGTTCTAATGCCTTTGTAATGTCAAATCTTCCTCCAAGGAATTGGTGGCTTCCCTCGGCTAGGTCTTTCACTTGGTTAGAGCTCGAACCTTTTGGAGGGGCAGGCCAGTCAGTTGTATTTTCCCAGGGAGGAGTTTCCTTGGTAGGAGGTGTCAATGTGTAAACTAGTCCTTTACCAGTCTGGCTCCGTGTATTGTAAGGGGCCTGTGGTTTGGTGAAGGCATTGGCCTCGAAGGTCAGAATCGATTCATCAAAGAATCCTTGCAATTCAAACTCTTCTTCATCTTCTCTGGAAGATCTGAAGAAGATGGTCTCATAGGTGAATGCGCTGTGAGTTGACTCTTGCACAAGAGGCTCTAAGGGAGTAGCATCATGTGATTGTTGCCTTTCCAACTAGGAAATCATGATGACCTTCTCCAGTGTGGCACAATTTACCTCATTATGGGAGCCTGTGTTGTGCAATCTACACCAATTGGTCATGGGATAGAATTTTGTGAGTGGTGTGAAATGTGATGGTCCAGCACCACTTTGATTGGTATTTTGGTTCGGAGGCAGACCTCTGGTGTTCACGTTATTGTTCCATTACTGTTGGTTGGGTCGAGGCCCGTTGTTGAAGTTTCTTCCTCTGGCATTGTTGTTTCGTTGTCTAGAGAAAATGTTCCCTCTCTAAGAATTGAAATTCTAGGGTGCATAGGACCCCACCTTCAGTTGACCCATGTCCATAGTCAGGGTGGACAACATTTGCCAGAGGGATTCAACCTCGGCAGTCAACTGAGTGTTTGAGTCACAGTATGACGGTTATTGTTGTTGGTTCCCTGGGAAGGCAACAGTATTTAGCAGAGTCAAGGGTGGAAATCCTCCAACTGTGGATGACTGAAAGAAGGGCACTCTGAGTGGTTGTGTTTGAGGTTGCTATGCCTGCTACGGCTAATTCCAAGGGAAGACTTCCAGACCTAGTATTGCCTGAGTCTGCGATAGATAAACATACCAAGCCTACTGGTCTATCGGTGGTGGCGAGGGATTAATTTCCATTGTGGGGGTACCCATTGTCAAATTAGGGTTATATCCCCTGGCATATGCAGTTCTACTAGGGATCTTGTTTAAGGGTGTGCTTTTCCCAATCCCACTCGTGGACTTGTTGAGGCCACAAGATAGTTCTAAGGCTAGGTTGTAAACCTTTGCCAAAGTATCCTGGTCACCTGCGGCGGTTGTTCTCTAGAGGAGAGTGGCAACAAAAGGGTCCATTGCATTGAGATAGGTGTGTATGGTCACTTCTAAGGATGGAATGAAAGGGCCTGTGCACCACTTCAAGGCGTGCTGGAACTGATGATTAAATGCTACAAGGGGTTCATTTGGTTCCTTTCTGATGGAA
Source organism: Thuja plicata (assembly GCA_018584345.1). Taxonomy (NCBI): domain Eukaryota; kingdom Viridiplantae; phylum Streptophyta; class Pinopsida; order Cupressales; family Cupressaceae; genus Thuja; species Thuja plicata. Next base: position 469,894 of record MU226449.1, read on the forward strand.
ATGAACTGGTTGTGGGACAAATCGGGGTCCATGTTTATGAGAAAGGCAGCCAAGAAGGTGTCCTCCATGTCCTGCTAGCTATTGATGGAGTTGGCAGGAAGGTTGAGGTACCAGTTTAGTTCACCCTATCCCAGGGACAGGGGAAACATCTGGGTCACAACATCTTCATGTTGGATCTGGTGTAGGTTCATGACATCTTTGTATGCTTGTAAGTGTTCTTCTATGGTTCATGAGCCTAAGTGCTCATATCATGGGCAAATCTTCTTTGGGTGCGAGGGTAAGTCATTGGTTGCACCCAAAAAAGTTCCCATTGGGGACCCGATATTTCTAAAATATGCTGCCATTGGGGGATTTGAGATTTGGGCAGGTTGAACATTAATCCCTGGGGTTACTTGGGAGGTTTGGATATTCTAAGGTACACTAGACCCCCAGATGATAGTGGCTAGTGTGGTTTTCAAGGTCCACTTCTTTCGAGTAAGAGGCTTGAGTTTGACAAACCTTCCCAGGTTAGGGGCTGACCTAAGGATTCTTTCAAATTTTGCTGGGGAGAAAGACCTAATTCCACTAAAGGCTTCAATCCTAAAACTATGGCTTGGGGAACCCTCGGGAGGTGTAAAATCAGAATCTTGAGAGGGGGACGAGCTCATGCCCTCCTTCAAGTGCCAGTTTCTGTTGACGAGGCTTTGGTGACCGGGTTTGCTAGCAGATATAAGTTGTCACTAGGTACTAGGGTATTGGCCAACTTTGCCTGCAAAGGTTATCTAGGGAAATGAGATTCCCCGGGCCTCCAAGCACCTGAGGGTCGGGTCTCGATGGTGCGGGGCTTGGTTGGGATATGTGACTATACACTTAGAAAATAAATTTAAAAAGATCCTGCAGGGTTAGAAGTACTTCATCTACCTATAGTTATGCTAAACATTCAAAACATCAACAATACTCTAACACGCTATACTAAATAATGAAGAAACATACAACCATTAGCTCATATTTAATCAGTAGCAAGGGAAAGGAGGTCATTAATCTACTTTAAGTGTTAGAGAAAAGGACATAAAGAACACAAAGCATAAAATACCATCAATCTAGATGATAGAATGCTAACAACATCATTGTAAGAAATCTCCCTTCTTCATTAACATTTCTTCCAGCAAGCACTGGTGCATGGTACAATGGTGGCTCCAAGGGAGCATCTATCTACTAAAAGCTTAAAGACTAAGGAGCATTAAGCTCTGCAACTGAAAAATGAAAATACTTATTTTTTATTACTATGGACTACAAAATCATCAATTTTGCTGACCCTTGGAATGGGGCCAGACTTACTATTTATACACATTTACATCTAACCCTAACCCTAATTTATGTTACACTATTCAATAGAATATATTATCTGGTGGTTGGTACTACCTGCACCACTCTACAAAAGGCCTAGAGACAGAATAGGCCTGACATGTTAGAAGAAAAGATTGAGAAGTGAAGTAGAAGAATCAGCTTGGAGAAGGAAGCCGAGAGGAAGAAAGAAGAAAACTGATCCCCCGGGGATCAAGGCTATATGCCTCATAAATGGGAAAGGTGGCACCCTGTCTTCGATGTGCCAGGTGTAATGTTGGAGCGACACCTTGGGAGGATCATCTATCAGAAAGCCTCTTATTGATCCGATGAGCCTTGATGTAGCTATCTTCCTTCTGACAAACTTTGACAACCTTTATTAACTGCTACCCACTTTCTGGTAACCTTTATTAACTGCTTTGAAAGTGATCGGTCGGCCTTGGGCACCGGGACATGGATCACTAAAAGAATACAAAATATAGGATCTGGGACTCTGGGATCTGGGAACTTACATTCAAAAAGAATAAAGAATACAAAACACTTAGGTTTTCTCTGGCCCCTAGAGAATATTTATCGTTGCTTATTGTCATTGAAGGTCTAGAGGAGATGAGAGATTCCATCTTCATCAAATTCCTTAAGGCCAACCCGCCGGTACTTAGCTACATCAATCTGTTCCCCCAGGTCTGGAACATTTCCCTTAAACTCATCGACCATCTTCACCGCATCATGACCACTGAGTACCATACAAGTTATTCTGATCATTTGGGTGCCATCTACTCCCTCCGGGAATTGATATCTCGATTCCATTAACTCATCAAACTTCCCCAAAACATATTCTTCCAGTGTGCATGTGTCAGTGCTGAATGGATTAGCTCCGGAGACCTTCGTAACAAAAGCCTTGTATAAATTAAAAGAATATTGCATTCCATTGATCTTTTCCCATAGAGTCCCCACTAGTTTCTTGATTACCCCCAATGTGAGGTCAAGTCTAGAGTGTTGGGTCCTCACAAAACCGAATGACTCTTCCCCCAAAATTCCCGATTCAAAAATAATATCTTCTCTGAGGTTGAGGAGCTCTTCTAATTCCACTTTCCATGCCTTGTAATTTTCAATATCTGCCTCCCATATGTTGATAGTGGTTTCAGATTGATGCAAGACATGGCGGGCCACAAATAATTCCAAGAGGGTGGATATCAGGAAATGCCAGACATTTCCAACTTGTAGAGCAACACACTCATCGATCGCTTGGGATTTCTTCTTCATCGCCCACAATGAATCTATGTCACTCTCTTGTAGTGGTGCATCACATGTGGAGGCCTCTAGAGGAATAACATTGATAGGCTAGGCTAGCTCAGTTAGCAACCCCATGAGGTTTGCAGTTTTCTCCTTTTCCACATTGAGCCTTTGGGCCTCTTTTTCATAATGGGCCTCTACTGCCTTAGCCACTTCTTTTAACAGGTCTACCTCACCTTGTTTTCCCCTCTTCCCTATTGATATCTCCATGATATTATAATCCCTGGCCTCGGTCGTTGCTTCATCTATGTCTGGGGGAGGTGTTGCTATCACTGTAACTATTTCTCCACCTGGCCTAGTTCAAAGAGTATGAACCATCTGGGCTTTCTTGGAATTTGGTAGGTTTCGGGCCTGAGTCATCATCTTGGCCAAGGAGAGATGAGCTCTTAGAGTTGGTGGGGCCTTCCTTTTTTTGGTTTCTATTAACCACTGTGGCGGTAGGGGTGGCTTATTAGCTAAAGTTTGTTCCTTTGCTTCTTCCCTGATATCTTGCTATTGTTATTAAGTGGTATGGGTCTCACTTAGCTCCTTCCATATATCTTTTGATTCATCAGAAACATTTTCCCTGGTGACATTTGTTTCTTCTGCCCTGTCATCTATATCTTTGGCTATGTCTGGGTCCTCATCGACAACCCTAGGGGTTTCTTCCTCTTCATGTTGTTGTTCCTCCTCAGCCTCTATCACTGGGGTGTCCTCTTCCATGGGTATATCTTCTGGTAATGGGGGAGGTAATGGGCCAAGGTTTAAAGTTTGGGCCGCAGTGATTACCTACCCAAATGTCATTCCTCAGAGTGGCATTTGGAACATGGTGGTAGGGGTTACAATTGCTCCCATAGGTCTGATTTCCCCAGCTAATGCCAATTGTTCCCTTTGATTTTGTTGGTCCACTCCCATATCCTACACCATTAGGACTTTGGATGCAATCTCTTGTTCTATCTCTTTCTCTTCTTCCACCTATTCTTCCTGCTCCTACGCAGGTTCTTTTTCCAGAGCTTACTCTTGTTCTGGAATTTCAGCCTCTATCTACTCAATGTCCCCCTATAAATTCCCAAACTCATCGATTCTAAAGACATCATCAAATTCATCCTGCGGGGGAGGATTGGCCGGGACATGAGTGGGCTCTAGTTCCTTCTCCGGCTTTGGGGAATCAAAGGAAAGGATCTCAACTTGCAGGATCTAAGGCATCCCCAGCTTTGGCTCTGCCTTGGGCTTTTGGTTAAGCCTCTTCTTTCCCTAGTGACTAAGGGTGGCCCCACATCCCTTAGTACTACTTGTTCTTTTGGATCCACCCCCGTTTCCCTAACTATTAAGGCCACTAGTGAAGGGGAGGAGGGAGGATGAATTGATCCGGTCATGAGTACCAGAGTAGCCAGCCATGTGATTAAATTCTCCCTCATTTGTTGGGAGGCCGCTACTGATTGCCTTATTTTCTCTTTTATGGGGACCTCTTGCACAGTTTGAGTCTCCATTATTCCTTTTCCCCTATCTCCTCCCTATGAAGAAGTTCTGGCTCCCGAGGTTAACTTTGGTATCGGATGGGCAGCCCTATGGACACTCTTGGGGCACACCTTCTTAAAGTAGGCATGGTTGCGTTCGACCACATTATGGTGAACTCTTTAATGGTGGGCCCCTCCTAGGCATTCCAGTCTACTGGTGGGAGGGCCAACTTATCAATCCCCTTTGGTTTGTACTGGGGATCTATTGTGGATCCAAAGTCTGAGAAGTCATCAAGAAATTTGTAGAGTTTTAACCTTTCCATCATTCCCATGGTCAGCTCGACATAATGCTGGCTCCAGACTTCCATGTCATCCTGGAAATATTCCCAGAAGTCTTCCATGTGGTATTGGTGGGGCTCTGATGCTTGGGGAAGTGCCAACGCAATTTTGCCATGCGAATCAAAATGCTTCCACACCAAGTAGAATTTCACCAAGTTATAGCTTTTAAGCTCATTGTTTTCTTCTTAGGCAGCGGCTAGACTACATGAATAATTCCCACAAGTAATTGGGAATGGGATGTTTGTCACCTTCTTCAGGCCAAAAATTGTGTGCAACTCCAAGATTTGCCTATAATACTCCAGGAGAATTATCTTGTCCCCACAATGTTTGGGCAACAAGTAGGGTTTTTCAGAGAAGCCGGTTACCCTTATGTATGTATGCTATTGAAATTGTATATAATAATAGCCATAACTCTAGACCAAATTCATCACCTTTGTAGATAGGTGGTATCCTGCATCCCAGGTGGGTGTGAGTAGGTTGTAGTAAATGAAGGTGCTGTTTACCTGGCAAAACTGGGGAAACTGGCCTACCACTAGATTTGTGGGAAATGATCCCAAGGGGCTTTCTAACCTGGAGCTATCCCAAGTACACCTTTTGTGAGTAACCCATTGGTGTGGGGTCATTGTTGTGCCAGGGCCAAGAGAACATAGGAAGTCATACAAAACTTCTTCTTTTGGACCATCTGAAGGAATTGGGAATCCACGTGGTTTGAAATTATGGCAGCCCAGTCAAAATACTCCCCGCCCATGCTGATACCAAGCAGGAAGTAATACATCCACTCGAAGAATTCTCAGGCATGTGGTTTCCCAAAGACCTGACATAATGCTATCATCCCCATCTAGATGCTTTCCTTGAATTCAGACCTAGGGATTTCTAGCTTCATCCTCTTGGGATCCCTCTTCAGAGTCTTGAGCCAATGATTATTCATATATATTTGGGCTGCCTCCTCCAACTTCTTAAACTATGCTAAGGCATCTGATTTGGTAAGTACAGCTAGCCTGTCAAATTGAGGAATCCACAATTCCATCTGAAAAGTTTTGGTGTCGAGAGACACCATAGGGCTGGGATACCTGGTTGGCTCCGGGGCTATGAGCATAACGGCCTAGATAGATGTATTATAGTGCATTGAAAGTGTAAGAATAAGTTCTTGTGACTGCACCAAGCATGGGAAACAAGATGCCTTAAGAATCCTGGAATTCTCGATTTTAATGTCCAATGGATCCCCGCCCTACTACTGAATGTACATCATTTTCACCAAGGCCTACATCTCGGGCCATGTCCCGACGCTAGTGTTGGTAATGAATTGAAATTTGGACTCAATCTTTGACCCCATGATAATTCTTTCTTTTATGTGTTTCATGCTCAGGGGTATTTTCTCCAGAGATTTCTCTATTTTGGACCTAACAGCTACTCTGGTAACCGCCGTAGAAGGAAGTTTTAGATTCCTGGGTGGTGAAGATGCAAAAGCCTCAGAGATGATGGAAGTATGTTTCTTTGAAAATATGCAAGGCAAGGTGACCATCAGAATGTATAGATAAATAATACTCCAGGATCTGGAGGTCTTACCACCACGACGCTTGCTTTCCCTGAAAAGTTAGTTTAGTTCAAAAAAAATCTGGGAAAGTATATATATTTTGTAAACCTGGGAATTTAACCAATATCCGGGCTCAAGGGTCTCATCATACTTAGTAAAAGTAAGATATGGGTTGGGTGATGGCAAGAGACCAGATTCTAGAAAACTAACCGTTAGAAATTGGGCGCGAAAAAGCGAGCTGTCAGGCCCACGTGGACGTCACATGGCTAGGCAATAAATGTAAGTTATGGCGATGACGCTGGAGCCAACTGTCTAAACACACAAAAAGTGAAGGCCACTTGGATATTTTTAAATTCATATGTGGGACATAAATGAGACAGTCATTAAGGGAAGTTTATGAGGAGAGAGAAAACCACCTGGTTCAAACCAGCCGAGAGCCGAGTTTAAACCAAGTGGTATCCTACATGGGATGAGCTCACAAATTTGGGAGTGACAACAGGGGAAGCACAATGAGCTAGCTACAAATTTGGGTGGATATACATGAAATATACTACATATACAACATATATACGTCTAGGTTGAAAGGTATATACATGCAGAATGGAAGGATATACATCAATATATAGCAAATGTACATATATACACAAAATGCAGAGACGCTATTTACAAGACCAAAAAATGTACAAACATCTACAACTTTTACATTATCTTACATCTGCACAAAGGGAAGACAACCCTCTAGTAGAGCCAACCCACCAATGGGTGGCAAACCAGAAAGAAACTCAACACAAAATAGAAACGCAAGACAACACAAAAACTAGACAAAAACCAAAAACAAAGAAAACAAAGAGGAAAGAAGGCACCAACCTGAAAATGAAGAAGGGAAAGGAAAGAAGCTCATGCCACAAATGCTCTGCAATAGCCCCTATTGTCAAACAATCACCAATTATCACCAAAAACTACCCACAATTGTTCAGAACAACTCAGAATAATTCGCACTAGATTCTTGCTACATTGCTATAAAATCACTCTGAAATCGCTCAAAGTGCTTAAGTGTTTTAATCATGGTAATTGTGAAAATGATAGGTGATTTCTATTTATATTTAGGGTAAAAGAAAGTTACCATTCCTTCTACAAACTCTGGAACAAGCTGACCTTCGGACTCTGGGCCCGGGGATTCTGTGCGGCCATACCTTCTTACGAGAAAAAGACATCGTGGCAAAGAATCTCAGAGTCTGGAATCTGGCTCTTGGAAAAAATGACCAACTTCGGGACTGGGTCCCAGAGGCACGACAAGACAACACACAAAGTAGAACAAATAACATAGGAAAGAAAACCTGGAGAAAGAAGACAAAGAAACAAAGGAAGAAGACAAGGCAAGAGCCAAAAGCAAAAGCAAAAAAAGGGGGACCCAACATTTTGCACACAAAATGTAGGGACGGGGATGCAGGGCATAATAGGTAACTTAGGTTTATAGTGTCTTTAAGGACCCTAGGTAACCTAACTAGGGTCATGGAAGTCAAACTCATGCAACAAGTTGACTAAAAGAGTCAAAAGAAAAAAATGCTAAAAAGTTGCTCGAGCAACTTTTGCAACTTTTTGCAAGAAGTTGCAAAATGAAGTTAGAGTGGTTGTAACCACTCATGCTTGGTATATGAGCATGGATTTGATGATTTTAAAAGGTTAATGAAGTTTGGGATTGCAGAAATTATTTTGTGAACCTCTGTATGGATGTCTTTGACTGTATTCTTGTAATTCATAGTGCTTTCTTCATTCTGTAGGGCTGTGTATAGATTGGGGAAGGATATCGGACCCCATGGGGGTGTAGTGTTTCAAAATAGCTTTATTTTTAACTTTTTATTTTGCTTTGAAGTTATAGTAGAGTAGAGTTAGAGGAGATTTGAAGTCACTGGTCTGTAAATCCCATTTATAGAGTCATAGTGCCAAAATGGCTCTAACCTAAGCATCCACTAGTGGAAATGGCTGAAACCATAGGGGATGAAGGGTTAGAGTCTGCATATAAGGGTTTTTTTTTCATTTTTTTTTGAAGTGAAGTTTCTAGACCAAGATTGAAGCCCTATGGGTGATTGTTAGGAACAGGTGAGCCTGGACAAGGTGAAGTTGGATTTGGTCTGAGCACCCATGATCTTGGGGAAAAGATTTAGGGCATGTGTAGAAGCCCTAAAGAGTATCCTTGAAGGATAAAAAGTTGGGATATGCTGAAACAAAGTTTGAAGACCCATTTAGTGATATTTTGTTCAGACTAGTCTAGAGGCCTAATTAATAGGCTGAAAACTAGGGTTTGGTGAATTCTACGGTTGTGGGTGCCTTCAGAAGCTAGAATTTTGGACTCTAGAAGAGTTGATAGATACCTTGAAGATTTTCAAGGTCTTCTAAGGATTTTTTTGGGATATTTGGGAGCTTTAGACCAAAAATAGTAAATTTTGACCTACTAGGAAATAAGCCAATTAGGCCTCCTAGTGAATTTGATACCAATTGGATTGGTAAAGTATCCAGAAGTGTGGGGAAAGGTTCTAATGGAATTTTAATGGGCTAAGGACATAGAAAAAATTCTATGGATGTATGAGAAGATCCTAAGAAAGGGTTTGGGATTCTAGGGGGAAAGATCTATTGAAGAAGCCTAGGAAATTGAAGAACTAGTTGGACTAGTTGAACCTAGGAGTATTGGTGTCTTCAAAAAATCAACTATACCTAGGAGAATAAGTTGACAGATTGGGTCCTGGAGATCCATATTGGAGAAGAAAATAAGGAGTGGTAACCATTGGATGGTTAGAAGAGATTGGAAGTACTTTGGGAAAGAAATCACTAGAGCCCTAAACCCTCTGCATCATCCACCAATTTAGATTTCATGGTAAGTTTATGGAATTCCTCAGTATAGCTTGAGATATCCATCTTCTTTTGCCTTAAACTTTGTCTCTTCCTATGAATTTTAACTTCATAGTCTTCAGGCACATAGGCTTCCTTCATCAAGGTCACCATCTTCTTCCATGTTTTTACTGGATTCTTGTCCATCTTCACCATCTCTATTTGATTGAAGTTTCACCAAGTTAGAGAAGACCCCTTCAACTTGTACTTTGCTATCTTAACCTTCTGATGCTCTTGTATCTCCTCACAGTAAAATAAACTAGTGAGTGCATCAATCCAATCCATTACTTCCTCAGGATCCATCTTCCCACTATAGAAAGGTAGATCAAGTTTTCTGTCCATGGTCCTTCTCTCCATGGATTTTAAAGTATTCAAGAGCAACCTCTATTTTGTACAAAATTCTTCTTCATCCTCCTGCTAAGGGTTCTCTGCATCACTCCCCTCCTCTTCAACTCTATAGTTTCCAATACTCCCTGTCTTGACTTTTTCCATGAGTCTTTCCATTTCCTATCTCATTAAATTCCTCTCCACATCATGTTCTTTCACCATTCTTAGCAATTCTGCATTAGACATCCTATTAGGAAGTTCACTTTCTTCACCACCATCCTCCATGGTTTCAACTTTTCTTCTTCCAAAGATCTACTAGTTTCTCTGATACCACTTGGAGAAGAGCTCCAAACTATATAAAAAATAAACACTTATAGGTTCACAATACCCCTTACCCCCATACAATCTAGGGCTCTGTCAATAGTTCCCAATACCCACAATGATAAGATTAGATCCTCCACCTAATCTTCAACACCCTTAAGGGCCAAATATGACACAACTAGAACCAAATAATTTAGGGATGGAACAAGGGTTCTATAAATTCTAGACATAAAACTTAGATGCTATAAAACACACATCCTACACAAAGATAACTCTGAAACTCTATCTAGACACCCAAGCCTATGTAGGGCTACAAGGAGAAAATATGGATTCTTGAAGGAAAATTACTTGGAAATCCACCATAAAAAGTCTTAACCACCCTCAAACTCTTCAATCCATTCACCAACAAAACCCTCCAAGTTAGGGATCTTGACCAATCCCCTAACTCTTGTCCTCAAATCTCTCCTAGGCCTAATTGGGCTATTAGGCCACTTTTACAAAGAAAGTGCTTGAATCTCAATTCACTATCCAATATTTCCAATTGGAAAGCTTGTGGGATCACAAAAAAATTCTAAATCCAAGGATTTAGTGTTGGAAATTTGACTTCCTGAGGAAGCATGACTTATTTTATGTTGTCAATCATGGCAACAAAGTCATACTAAGTTTCTGTCAAAGATAACTTAGAAGATAAAATGACTAAGTACAGAAAACAAGACAGACAGAGAGATACAAAGATTAGCACATCAACGCATGTGTTAGAGATCACACCAGAACATGTGTTCTTAGATGTATACTCTATGGTCTATATACATGCTAGATCCAAACGCGCAGAGTACAAAACATCAGTATGAAAAATTTACAGCCAGATTAGTAAACCTGCAGTCCAGGAAATAGAGCATGGAAGCTGACTATAGTTTTGATCAGCATGTATGATATTATAATGTAATGGCTAAGAGCCTTTAGTTGTAAGTTTGTAATAATGTAATTAATGTTATAGTAAACATGCTTGGGCCGACTTGTTCAGAAGCGTTATGTATTTTTGTTTTAGGGCCGACTAATGATTTGTTTTGGGTCGCGTCTATTCGGATTTAAAGATATAAGTATGTAATGTAAAGATATGTTACAAGTGTCGATTATTGTGTAAGAAGAAGTTACAGAGGGATAGTATAATGAAGTCAAAAGATTATATAGCTCTTTGAAGAAGTAAGAGCATCCACACATACATGAAACTGATCAGACAACAATGTCACTGCAATAGTTCATTTTTGATATAGTGTATATCAACATTCAGAGGGTTGTAGCCTTCTTATTATTTGGGCAGTGAGCCTAGGCAATGAGCCATACACCCCTAACCAGGTCATTGTACTCAATTTGTAAAGACTTCTTCTAACAGGGAAAAGGAACTTTAACAGGTTCATTATACCTAGTACAATATTTTGTGGGTACTAATTCCCACCAAAGTTTTCCTTTGATCAAGGTTCTCCATAATCATATCATGTGTTATGTGTTCTTGTGTTATGTTTCTTTGGATACACATTTGATATATGTTTAATTGGCTGAAATATAATTAATAGATAAACACTTATTCACCCCCCTTCTCAGTGTTTCTAACAATTGGTATCAGAGCTTTGGTCCTCTGAAAGAAAGTTTAATCACTTGAGGAGATCATGGACTCAGCCGAAGAAAAACATTTGAAAAAGAATCTTGAAGCAGCTCTTGAAGATCTTGACAGATCTGAGAAGGAAAATGAAGAACTAAGATTGAAAAATGATGGCTCTCAAATACTTATTAAAAGGATAAGAAGAGAAAAAATCTCTAAAAGATAAACTTGAAGATCTAGAGGAACAACTTACAGATAGCCAGAACACCATTGAAGACAAGATCAAAGAAAGAAATCAACTGGAAGAGGAACTTCTGTAGGCAAACATGAAAGTCTTGGAATTGGAAAACATGAAGAAAAAGTTGGAATCTGAATTAAAAGAAGCAAAGGATAAGATTGATAAACTCCACACAAGTTCTGATTTGATTCAATCCCAACTCAATGCACAAAGAAAAAAAGGGAACACTACTAGTCTTGGATTCAGTACAACACAAGATGAAATCAAATCATCACAAGAGAAAGAAAAAACACTTGAAGCATCTTCAAAAGCTAAGAAAGTTGAAGATACCATAGAGGTTATATCTGAACCACCTAAAAGAGAAATCAAGAAAGTTAACAGAACTTGTTATGCATACAATAAACATGGGCATTTGGCAAGATATTGTAAAGAGGTAAGACCTTTTAAAGGTTATTGTTACTCCTATAATAAGTTTGGTCATAGGGCTATACATTGCAGAACAAGTCATAAGAATCAACATCAACAAAATCACAGAAGTATGAATGAAAACAATCAAAGAAATCAACTCTCAAGAAATTTACAGAACATTACATGTCAGATATGCAACTACAATGGACACACAGCAAAGTAGTGCACCATGATGAGCAAGAACATTAGACCTCCTATCATTTGTCACACATGTGGAAAGGCTGGACATATTGCAAGGTTTAGCAGATTCAAAACTGAGAAACAAAAGGATCCTAAAAAGTCACTATTTGAAGAGAAAGGAGAAGTTAATTTTGTCAAAGCAAGTGAAGATTCAAGAAAAATATGGGTTGAAGTTAAGAAGGACAAAAATGTTGACAAAGTAGTTGATGCATACCCAGTGGACACACCCTCTACTTTTGCCTAATAGACCTTCTTGGTCTTAGGGGGAGATATTCTAGCTCAGAACCCCTACACGGTTGGTGTACTCACTTCAGAGTATGTGCCTTTGGATTCATGGTTAAAAGTTCAGATTATAGCTATATGCATTCACGCATTATCTAAATTGCATTGGCATCAAAGTTTGAAAATCTCTATGTATGGTTGCAAGCATTAAATGCGGCAGATCATATGAAAAGAAGTTCATAGTCGATCATTTTCACAAATTACATTAGAGAGAATAGAAATTGAAGAGCATTAGAGCACTAAGACATCAAAGCATGAAGGCATAAATAGTTTGATAGTTGGAACAAATGGATAATCAGTTTGAAGTGGAGCCCTAGCCATCGCACCATTTTAGAATTTCATGGAAAATATCCGTGTGCACATTTACTGTAAAAAGGAATCATTAGGAGATGATAATATAGCTTCTCACATGGAATCAATGCTAAATAAGGATTTCACATTCAAGGATGAATTTGCGCACCTATAAGATAACCCTATTTTGGAGTATTTGAATGCGCATGAGTTTGAAGAACCAGAATGGGTAAAGATTCTGTTAAGAAGAATTCATGATGATCCCTTTTGGATTGGTGATGTTCCTATCCATATCACTATAGAGTTAATCCATCAGTTAGCCAAACTTCCAATGAATGGACCAGTATTTTCCACTTGTAAAGATGTAAAAAAAAAAATTGAGCAAGTTTGTTTGTCCAGGAGTGATAGGCATGGAATGACAGTTGACCCTATCAAGGAGGATGACATCAAGCTCATGACAATGATACTTGGATACAAGTTTCAGCAAGCAATCAGGTTGAATAGTGTCTCTACAACAACAGTCCTTGCAGCTATCACAATAGTGAGGGATAACACTCAATACAATCTATGTGAGGTCTTGCGCGATCAGTTGATTGAAAATATCAGAATCATCAAACATGACAGAAGAAAAACATTCAGGTTTGGATCTCTAATCATCTATTTATATCACTATATAGTTGGAAAGGTTGCAGACCTTTATCTAGACAAAGGAAAACCTACAATGACTCAGATATCTCTTAAAGCCACAGTAGAAAGTAGTGCAAGAGATAAAATGGATATGGACATAAAGATATTCAGGGTCAAAATGCAGAGCAGGTTCAGACTATCTGAGAAGATAGTTGAAAAATACAGGGATGCAATATGCTTTATGGTAGAGACATATTGCACATGCATGGAGGCTTTTGAGCCTAGAACTAAGTGGATTCATCCACTAGGGTATGAAGTAGAAGACCATATGTTAGAATGATATGCGCAGGTCTTATTGTCAGCACCTAAAGACCCTAATGAACCTAGATGGGGCACCTATAGAGAAAAGACCGATAAAGTTGATATTGAACTACAACTTGTTGTTAACAAAAGGAAAGCATCCAGAACTACATCCAACATTCTGAGAAAGAATGGAGTCACTCGAGAAGATTTGGATAAGGCAAAAAAAAAAAAAAGCCAAAATTGCTAAAGTTAAAATTGAGAAAACTATTGAAACTCAGAAGAAGAAACAAAAGAAAAATGAGGAAAGTACCACTGTGCCTACTACCATAATTGATCTAGATACATCTCCACCTTCTGTACCTAGTAAGAGACATAGAGGAAGGAAGCAAGCAGCTACAAATCATCCATCCTCAAGAGCTACACGGAGCACAACTAAGAATGTTCAAGCTCCACCTAAGGTAGGATTTAGACCTAGTCTAAATATCTTGAAGAATAGGATTGTAAATGAAGGAAGACTGGATATATTATCAAAAGTATATGATATGTATCAAGAGATAGATAAGACTGAGATACACTCTATGATCATATCTCATATGATCAAGTTTAAGAAGTCTATTCTTGAACTCAAAACAGTAATACCAGATAAGTTATGGAACATACTAGAGATAATGAAAAGACATGCTA
>MU226449.1:527691-538847 GCA_018584345.1 Thuja plicata
TCTCAAGTTTTAGCAACTCTTGGATTCTTAGTCTTCTTGTATGAATATCATCTTCATCTAAGATGTTCCTTGTTGCATCTTCTTCTATGCACTCATAGTGGACATTTGTATTGGGGATTGTAGGTGTCTACAATTTCCTAACCCCTTCCATGAAACCTTCTAGATCAATGTATCTATAAGGGGCAGCCCCCATCCTGTATTTTTCCAACCATTGACCTACTGCATCAATGACACCCTTGCCAATTGTAAAGTTGAAAATTTTGAATAGGCTATGGGTTATAGTCCCCTTCTTATGTGGTGCAAAGTGCTCATTATCTATTAACAACAACTGCCATATGAATTCCATTGCAACCACTCTTGCAGGCACATAATATGGTAATAAATGAGGTGCGTGAATACACCCATATACCCTGATGACTGTGTAATTTTCTTCCATAAAGAAGTCACCCCAATTATGCTTTCCAGGACAGCTATCTGTATAATCACAGGGCCTAAGCAATTGTATAACCTTTAATGGGATTCTTGTTCTGCTTGTTCCCAAACTCTGTACTATTGGATATACAATCCAATTCTGAAAGGCACAATAGTCACACTCCCTAGAAGTATAATTCCAAACCCTCACCCAAAATTGGATAGGATTTGGTGCTAATTGGTAGAATCTCTGAGGAGTTAAATTATTAACATCCATGATGACAAAATTAAAATACAAAAGGAGATGTATAAGAACTGAGTAATGCGAAAATTTGGGCTCCTTCTCCTTTGGGTTCTTCATTCTCTTTTGGGTTGCAATGAAACCCTCATGCATTTCATCTATGGTGTGCTGAATATGTCATAACTAGTGTTAAAGTGGACCTCTTGTAGGTCCAATACCATTATCAGAATCCCTACATCAATATTTTCTGCATCACCATCTATTCCCAATACTCTACACAAGGCATATGCAACATACTTGAAATAAAAATGTAGATCCTTGTAATAATATGGGCAATCCCCGGACATAGGATGTAAATAATTTTTCACTTCTTTTAACATATGTTTTAACAACTGGCCCCTAGCAATCCCAGGCTTCAAAGTATACCTCTATTTTTTTTTTGTCATGTCAATTTTGGTAGACATGGTGCTGAATAAGCCGAAGGCTTGCATGAATGAATTTCTATTCAAAATTAATAGGGCAGTGCCATCATTCGTCCTGATGGTCTTAGACAAAATATCATAGTGATTGGCTAGGTCTAAGAATAAGTCTACATCTAAGAAGACATTAGGAACAAGCAACCTGGCTAAACCACAGGTCCAAGGGTTTGATACTGGGATGGGCTTATCAGAATTCTTATAAAAATAATTGAAGAGGGAAAAACCTGTTGTTCCTTGAGTCACAGCATCTTGAATGTCTTTATACTCATCAATGAGGACATTAGCATTAGCCTTCTTGTTCTGTGTTGAACCAGGTAGGATGCGGAGGAATTCATCAGAAAAACTTGCCTTTCACTTTGGCTCTTCCTCACTTCCTCCAGTTGTCGAAGAAACACTAACATCCCCACTCATACTTTCAATACCTTGAATCTCCTACTCCTTACTAATACTAAAGAAAATTAATCTCTGAGATTGGCTGACCATCCTATGCACAATTTTTTGAAACTCGGAACCTTTTGATCAACACTGAAAACACTGCAAACTGAGAAAAATATCTCTTCTCTCTGAAAACTTAACAACTTGGGCTCTGAAAATTGAAAGCATGGTGAATGAAAATGAATGCACCATCAACTCCTTATAGCCATCATTCAAAGTACGCAGCTCATAATTTGGAAACATCAGTTCTGTCTTGAATTTGACATACTGTGAACTTGAATGAAAACCTAGCCGTAGTTCCATGAGCTTGACAGGAAATCAAATTTTAAAAGTGAATCCTCAGAACAACCTTAAAACATTCAAAAGGAGTTGACATGTCACACTGTTATTTTCTAACTGTCTTACATCTCAGCTACTCTTTTTGCACAACAATCAAAATACAAGCTTGTGATTGGTTACCGAATGATTCATGCTGTCACATCAAAAACTGCTGCCATTTTTAGATTTTGGGATCAGGCGACCATGCGACTGCATATAATCTCTTAGTCACGGACCGCTGTCACTAATCCATAGTTTATCTCAAGACATGGTGACAATACATTTTCTTTCCTTTGGCTAACCCGAGTTACCATCCGGCGATCACGCAACCCTACAGTAATCATAGTCGCGCATAGTTAACATTAACTCTTTATCTTTTCTGAGACCTTGTGACTAACCGTTGCCTTCAACCCTTTATGGTTATCTCCTAGTCGCTGAGTGTTTTCATTTCATTTCAAGACTATGTGACAATACCTAGTTGCCCGATTGTAGAATACAAAACCTGAGTGTTAAATTCCAACATGATAAGTTATATGTGCCCCTTTTCTCATCTTACGGCTGTGTGAGAAACCTTAATCGCCAAGTTGGGAGGAATTTTCCCCTTGGGCACTTTTATTCTAAGACATCACGACCACCATTAGATCTCTTGATCTCTTTATCTGATGGCCATCGCTAAATTTTCTTGTATACCCTTAAATCTTTCTCAGACCCCATGACAAAAGGAAAAGCACTTAGTCTCCTTGTCGCTGATTCCATTCTCTCCTTCTGGAGACCATGCGATAAACCTTTAATAACCACTCACTTTATGACACATGTCACAAAGTCACTTGTTGATTTACTACACAATGGAAAACTGAGTCATCATTCTGTTCTTGGTGACAACCTGACTATGCCTTGCGCTAAACCTCAGACGGTCAGTCGCGAAGTCTCGGTCAAAATCTCTTAACTGCCGTTCCTTGTCGAGACTATGCAACTGAAGGCTTTGCCTAACTTTTAAACTTGAATCCTCTTAGCGATAATGCGACATAAGGTAATCACGAAGTCTGAAGACATTTCAATAACTATTGAGAATTTCTTGCGATTACCCGACTAATTAGTGGGTCCCCTCTGCATAATGCTTTGTTACATAGTTATCTGTGACCACACAACATGAAAAAATCATAGAGTCTTGTAATTCCAAAGGAATATACTGAATTTAAACAAGACCATGCAACAAAATCAAATCTCCAAGTCGGGAAGGATTAGGGAATATTCATTTGGAGTAATGCGACAAAGTGATTTGATTAAAACACATGACTTAAGTGGACTGAAAAAGCAATAGTGAAACATAAGCGACATGACTTAGGGTTTTTTCTTCAACTTTTAACATTTGGAAGGCTTAGGGTTTTCAGGGATTTTGCAAATTAAGATACGTTCAGACTTGAAAACCTAAAAAATTGACACAGGTAAAGAAAAAAGGAATGAGAGATAGCAGACTTAAAAACACCAGATCACAGGGAAAAGAATAGAGAATGAGGAAAACTACCAAGGCAAGGAATACAACCAATAGGTCAACTAACCAGAAGTAGAAGGTGCATCCACTGAGGATGCATCTACTACCTTTTTCTCTTCATTATCCTTCCTCACTTCAACCCAAATTTTATCTACATCTTCTTTAGCTTGTACAAATTTAACTTCTCCTGATTCTTCAAATAGTGACTTTTTAGGATTCTCTTGTCTTTGTGCTCTTGACCTGCAAAACCTTGAGATATGTCTAGCTTTTTTACATGAATGACAAATTATAGGAGGTCTAATACTATTATTCATTATGCTACACTGCTTGGCTATGTGTCCATTGTAATTACATATCTGACATGTAATGTTCTGAAGGTTTCTTTGAGGTTGATTTCTTTGATTGTATTGAGTCATATTTCTTTGGTTTTGTTGTGACTAATTTTTTTGACTTGTTCTTCAATGAATATACCTATGACCAAACTTATTACAGGAGTAACAATAACTATTAAAAGGTCTTACCTCTTTACAATCTCTTTCCAAGTGTCCATGCTTGTTACAAGCATAACAAGTTCTGTTAACTTGCTTGAGTTCATCTTTAGGTGGTTCTGTTTTAGCCTCTACAAGATTCTTAGTTTTCTTTGCTTCAGTAGATGTCTCTTGTGCTTTCTTTCTTTCTTGCATTGAATTGATTTCAATTTGAGCTACACTATATCCAACACTAATAGTATCACCTTTTAACTTATGTGCATAAAGTTGTGATTGAATTATATCAAAACTTGTGTGTAGTTTATCAATCTTGTCTTTTGCTTCTGTTAATTCAGATTCTATCTTTTTCTTGATGTTTTCTAATTCCATGATTTTCATGTTTGCTTGCATAAGCTCATCATCTAATTTTTTATTCTCTTTAGTCTATTCTTCAATAGCTGTTAATCTTTATGTAAGTTGTTCATTAAGATCTTCAATCTTGTCTTTCAAAGACATGTTCTCTTCATTTGTCTTTTTGACCATTTTTCCTAGATCATTTGTGGAGCAATATTTCAAATCTTTTCTTAATTTCTTGATAAGAATTTGCGATCCATCAAACTTTAGTTTAAGTTCTTCATTTTCTTTTTTAAGATCTATCAAGATCCTCAAGGGCTGCTTCAAGATTCTTTTTCAAATGTTTTGTTTCTGTTGAATCCATGATCTCCTCAAGTAGTTAAACTTTCTTTCAGAAGACCAGAGCTCTGATACCAATTGTTGGAAACACTGAGAGGGGGGGTGTGAATTGGTGTTTAACTAATTATTCTATTTCAAAAATTTGAACATAAATCATATAGACAATATATGAAGCATAATATGATCACACATAACACCAGATATGTTTACATGGAAACCTTGATCAGAGGAAAACCTCGGTGAGAATTAGTACCCACAAATGATTGTACTAGTATAATGAACTTGTTAAGGTTCCTTTTCCTTGTTAGAAGCAGTCTTTACAATGAAAGTACAATGACCCTATTAGGAGTCTTTACAAAACCCTATTAGAGGTGGTTGGCTCACTGCTCAATAAGATGAAGGCTACAACCTTCTTGATAATAGATATACACTATATCCAAAAGTGAACTACTGTATATGACATAATTGTCTGATCAGTTTTGTTTGTGTGCTGATGCTCTTAATCTCTTAAAGAGCTCTATCTCATACTGACATCATGTTCATGCCTGAATAGACGCGACCAAAAATAAAACCTTAGTCAACCCAAAAACAACATTCACAACACTTCCAAACAAATTGGCTTAAGCATGTTTACAATAATGTTTAATACATAATAAAAAAATTATTACAATAGGCACTTGGCCTTTACACAAAAAAATATTATACACTAAACCAAAAACTATAGTCAGCTTCATACTCTATTTTCTGAGCTATTAGTGCACTTAATCTTTCTGTAACTTCTCCGTACTGGTATTCCATACCATGCATGTATATACTTAACATATTCACATATCATGGATCTTATGTATGAATGCACATAGCCTAATTTGATCATACGCACATGCGCTAGTGCTCTGATCAACTGCATATCTCTATTTTGTTTTGTCTTCCATACTTAGCCATTTTGTTCTTCAAAGTTTTTTGTCAAAACCTTTGTATGACTTTGTTGCCATAATGACAACACAAAATAAGTCATATTCTCCCTAAGAGTCAACTTGCCAATAGAAGGAACCATGGTAAGAAACAAGTCAAGACTGGTATGTAAAGGTTATTCACAACAAGAAGGCATAGACTATGAAGAAACATTTTCTCTTGTTGCTAGATTGGAAGCTGTGAGATTATTTCTTGCTTATGATGCACATAAATACTTTAAGGTTTATCAGATGGATGTGAAGTCAATATTCTTAAATGGTGATATAGAAGAAGAAGTTTACATTGAGCAACCCGATGGTTTTCCTTTGACAGATGATGAAAATATGGTTCACAGAGTGAAGAAGGCACTGTATGGACTGAAACAGGCACCAAGAGCATGTTATGCAAGACTGGACAAATATCTACTTCATCTTGGTTTCAGATTAGGTAATGCTGAGAATAATTTATATTTGAGAACTGATGAAGATGGAATCTTAATTGTAGAATTTTTTTTGGTGATATCATTTTTGGAGGCAATGATAAGATGAGTAAGAAGTTTTCTAAAGAAATGTAAAATGAATTCGAGATGTCAATGATTGGTGAGATGAAGTTTTTTCTTGGTTTTCAAATTAATCAGAGTAAGAATGACATTTTTTATATCTCAGACCAAGTATCTTAAGGAAATGTTGAAATTTTTTGGAATGGAAGATTGTAAACATGTTGGGACACCTATGGTGACTAGACACAAACTGAATAATAATGATGAGACTCAAAGTTTTGCATAGACTAAGTACAGATCGATGATTGGAGGTCTACAATATCTAACTCACACAAGACTAGATATTAACAATGTAGTTGGAATTGTGGCTAGATATCAGGCAGATCCTAAAGAGACACATTTTTCTGCTGTAACAAGAATTTTTAGATATTTGAAAGGGATAATAGAAGATGGATTGTGGTATGAAAAATTAGAAGATTTTACTTTGCATGCTTATACTGATGCTGATTGGGTAGGTAATGTGGATGATAGGAAGAGTAAAAGTGGTGGTGCATTTTTCCTTGGAAAAATATTGGTTTCTTGGTTGAGAAAGAAGTGAAACTATATTTCTCAATCTACTACCAAGTCAGAGTATGTTGTTGCTGCAATAAACTGTACACAAGTTGTTTGGATGAAACAAATTTTGAAAGACATTGGAATAACACTAGTACAATGAATATGATAAACAATCCAGTGGTTATCCATTGTGATAACACTAGCACAATGAATATGTAAAATAATCCTATAATGCATTCAAAGACTAAACATATTTCTATTCAGTATCATTTATTGAGGGAGAAGGTAGCAGATAAAGAGATTAAACTGGAGTATATCAGCACAAAGGAACAAATAGAAGATATATTTACTAAACCTTTGCCACAATATGCTTTTGAATATCTCAATGGCATGCTTGGGGTTATGGCCCCTCCCAGTGGTAATTAATTGATGTATGGATCTTAGAGCTATATCATTCTCTAGACTTGATGTATGGATCTACTCCTCAGGGGGAGTGATCGCAGGAGAATACTATGGAGTACATTTGGGTGATCTTGCACCTAGTTGATGGACATGAAGATTTGAAAAAGCTACACCTTACAGAATACTACAGATGATTTATGGAACCCTTTAAAGGGGGAAGGAATCTATGTGAAAATCCCTACTATTTTGAGAGATTTGTGTTGAGGATATTGAGAATGTTGTGTTCAGAGAGAGTAATTTTGCGTTGATGCATATGGATTTTACCATATGTTTCCATAAATAGAAAAGGGGGAGATTGTTGGATGATATTAATTTTGGGTATTGATCATGCTGTTGATATTCATGTTTTGTCAATGATGTCAATATATATTTATGTGGAGAGGACAGACTGGTTACTTGGTTGGAAGAAGTGTATGGACACTGTATAGATGATTCAGAATGATTGAAGTTGGATTTATGTAGAAGGATATGTTTTGAACTTATTCCTAAGGTCTCTTGGCTTTATGTTTCATATTATAGATATTACAATTGATTTGGTGAAGACAAGTTTCTGGACTGTAACTGTGATTCTAGACAAAGTAGGTCTCTATGTTTCAGGTATATATGTCTAGTGAAGATATTTCATATGAAGTGAGATTACTAGTGGATAGGCGAAACATATTGGAATATTGGGTTGAGTTTCATTGTTGTTTGATGACTAGTGACATCAGTTGTGGCATGTATTTTGAAGAAGACCTATTTGGTGGTCGACTTCAGACATGTAGTGTGTAAAATGAATTGTGAGCGTGGATTGGGGATCTGGAAGTATAAGTGATGGATTAAATTTGATATTTACTTTTTATAGGTACCGTGTGTATCTTAGAAAGGGGTTATATAATTATTTGTATGTAGGAAAGCCTTAATTGGCTAACCTAATTAATTATTTGTATATTAGGAAAGCTTAATTGGCTGACCTAATGAATTATTGTAAGAGGGTATATATGAATGATCTTTTCTTTTGAAAATATGTAACAAAGATTGAAAAAGGAAGAGAAGTGAAATTTGTGAAGCTTTTTTGACTACTACATGTAAAGAAGAGTTCATGAAAAGAGTACTTCATTGGATCTGACTAAGGAAAGATAGTTGCTATCTGATAGTTCACTGGATTGTGTATTTTCTATATACACTTGTTTAGATTTTGAATCCTTGAGGGTGGCTTTATTCTTCTTTGGGCCTTGGCAGTGAGCCTACTATTTCTCTTGACTCCTAACAGGGTCTGTCTCCTAACATGGACTATGTACTGTAATGTTGTAACAAGCTCCTAATAGGGCTAAATATTTTAATAGGGATACTATACTCTTAGTACATTATTTGTTGGTGTTAATTCCCACCAGGGTTTTAACTTTAACAAGGTTTCCTCGACAACAAATATTGTGTTATGGTGTTGGAATTTATTGTGTTATCATTTACATTTGCAGATTTGGTTTATAAAGTATAAAGTTTAATAATGTATATCATAACTGATTCACCCCCCTCTTAGTTATCTTGTGGACTGTTATTCCTAATAAGGCATCACTCAAACATTCTAGAGGGAAGCTGTCAGTACTTCTATCTACACATTGAACATAGTTAAATTGAAGAAAGACACCAATAAGACACCTTATGAGCTATGGTATGGATACACACCCAATGTAAGTTACTTCAAAATTTTTGGAAGTCAATGTTATATTTTGAAATATGATAGAAATGGAAATCTTGACTCCAAAGGTGAAGAAGGAATATTTCTAGGGTATTCTACCAAAATTAAGGTTTATAAATGTCTTAACAAGTACTTTAACAAAATAATTGAAATTGCAAATGTCAGAGTAGATGAATTTGCAGAGAAAAATGATAAGGAAAGAAGAAAAGAACCGGAAGACTACAATAGGTTTGTCTATAGTGAAGAATCAGACACTTTTCCTGAGAAACAATGTATCGCTCCTGAGCAACAAAACAATGCACCTGAGCATCAGTCTGCAAACACCAAAAATTAGGAAATCGCTTAAAATGATGTTTCGAGTGACGGAGATCAGAATGAAGGTCAAGATGATGAAAAAATATTTGAACCTATACTTTTCAAGTATGTCAGAAGACACCATCCAGAGAACTAGATCATAGGAGACAAGAAGGCTAGAATGAGAAAAATAAGTAAGTCACTAAACACTAGATGTTTAATTTATGATTTTGAGCCTAAATATGTTAATACTGCACTTGAAAATGAAGAATGGGTCAGTGCTATGAATAAAGAGATAGAAAAAATTGAGAAAAATAGAACACGGACATTAGTACCTAGACCGGATGAGAAAAATGTTATTGGTACCAAATAGATATTCAAAAACAAGCTGAATGAGAATGGAGAAGTCACAAGGAACAAAGCAAGATTAGTTTACAAGGGATATGCACAAGAAGAAGGTATTGAATATGGAGAAACCTTTTCAATCATTTCTAGACTAGAAGGAGTTATAATTCTAATTTCTTATGCTGGATTCAAAGGATTCAAGGTATACCAAATGGATGTCAAATCTGCATTCCTAAATGGAATACTAGAAGAAGAGGTATACATTGAACAACCATAAGGGTTTGTTGATCCTAACAAGAGAAACATGGTTTATATATTACAAAAAGCCTTGTATGGATTGAAACAAGAACCTAGAGAATGGTATGAAAGACTTCACTCCTATCTCATAAGTATTGGATTTGTAAGAACAAGTGAAAATAACAATCTGTATTTAAAAGAAGATACTGATGATAATATTCTGATTGCTGAAATATTTGTTGATGATATCATATTTGGTGGTAATGATATGTAAATATTTTGATAATTAAATGAGAAAGAGTTTGACATGTCAATGTTTGGAGAGATCAAATTATTTCTTGGTCTACAGATTCTTCAACTGGATGTAGGCATCTATAAAACACAATTCAAATACATCAAGGAAGTGCTAAAGATATTCAAGATGGAAGATTTCAAGCCAGTTGGAACACCCATGGCAACCGGATGTAAGCTGACAAAGGAAGACAATTCAACCAAGGTAAATTAGAACCTATATAGATCTATGATTGGCAAACTCATGTATATTGTTCATACTAGACTAGATATAGCACATGCAGTTGGAATATTTTCAAGATTCTCTGCTAATCCCAAGGAATCACACATGACTGCTGTCAAAATAATTCTAAGATATCTAAACAATACCAAGGACTATGGCTTATGGTATAAAAGAGAAGGAAAACTTGAGCTTCAAGTCTATACAGATTTTGATTGGGTTGGAAACTTAGATGACAAGAAGAGAACAGAAGGAGGAGCATTCTTCATGGGTGATAGACTTGTCACATGAATAAGTAAGAAGCAAGGATGCATCTCACAATCTACTATAGAAGAAGAATATGTGGTTGCTACTGTAAATTTCTCCAACATTGCATGGATCAAGCAATTACTGGAAGGTATGAATATGAAAATTCTTGAGCCAGTGATTATCTATTGTGATAATACCAGTGCAATAAACATATCAAAGAACCCAGTCATGCATGCTAAGACTAAGAATTTTTCTATAAAGTATCATTACTTAAGAGAACAAGTGCAAGAGAAAGAGGTGATACTAAAATATCTTCAATCCAAGGAATAATTAGCAAACATATTCACAAAGCCATTTCCTAAAGATACATTTGAGTACTTGAGAAAAATACTAGGGGTTTGACCCTTGTCTATTGGTCACTAAGCCATCTAGGAGGGTGTATCAGCCTACACAAAATTAGAAGATCATTCATGTTGATGCAAGAAAAGAGATAGATTGAAAAGATACATCAGTACATAGAAAGGTACTTGTATGAGTTAATTTTGGCCTTGTTAATCAACCACACACTTCAACATAGTCCTTCTTCACCAGGTACAAACAAGACTGAATATGAGTTATTCATCCTGCCTACCTGCGTGATTCGACCTGTTGCCTTCTTTCTAGATGGGGTTTTTGAAATTGCTCTCAGGATGAGAGTCTCACAACCATGGAACAATCTAAGAATGAAGGATTTATCATGATAAGTGCAATGCAATGCAAGATTATGCTAAGAAATTGAAATATGAGATATTAAGCTAAGACATGATTTCAATGCAATTTAGTCTAGAAATTGAAACTAT
>MU226449.1:572919-587995 GCA_018584345.1 Thuja plicata
AACCTGCCTGAGTATATGTGGAGCTCAAAAACAAAGAAGGACCTTATCCAGTCCTTAGCAATTAGGATTTTCTTGTCCCTGAATCAGTATTAGGAAGCATGGTGTTCAAGTAGTTATTTCAAGCACTATGATTCATACAAGAAAAATCCCTAACAGCACCCATGATCTTGGGGAAAAGACTTAGAGGAATTTTCAGAAGACCTAGATATTCCCATTGAAGGATTCAAAGGTGGGAAAAGGTGAAACAAAGTTTGAGGATCAGTTTGGTGGCAATTGGTCAAGACTGGTCCATAGGCCTAATTAATAGGATGAAAACTAGGGCCTGATAGAAACTAGGGTTGTGGGTGCATCCAGAAGCTAGGATTTTGGATTCTTATAGGGTTGATGGACACCTTGAATATTTTCAAGGTATTTGGTTGTTTGGAGGATTTGGGAGCATTATACCTAAAATGGTGAAATTAGACCTACTAGGAAATAAGCCAATTAGGCCTCCTAGTGAATTTGACACCAATTGGATTGGTAAAGTATCCAAAAGTGTGGGAAAGGGTTCTAAAGACCTTTGAATGGGCCAAGAACATAGAAAAGAGCCTAAGTGGATGTATGGGAAGATCCTAAGAAATGGTTTGGGATTATAGGAGGAAAATCTAGTGAAGAACCCTAGGTAATTTAAGAACTAGTTGGACTAGTTGAACCTAGGAGTGTTGGAATCTTTAACAAATCAACTACACCTTGGAGGAGAAGTTGATAGTGAGGATCTTGGAGATTTGTATTGAAGAGGAACACAAGGAGACCTAATCATTGGATGGTTAGGAGAGATTAGGAGTACTTTTGGGAAAGAAATCACTAGAACGCTAAACCCTTTGCATCAGAGCCATAACTTAACAATTTGGTGTATGTATGAAGAAGTAGGAAGCCACAAGGTTGAAAACATGCCACCTAAGGAAATAAGTAAGGATGCCATAGTGGACTTGGTCCAAGAACTATTGATAAAATATAACTTGACAGAGACAAAGAGTAAAAAGAAGATCACTGAATGGGGAGATGAGAGTGATGAAGATGTTGAAAGTCAGTCAGAAGAGACATCTAATAAAGGTAAAGAACCAGAGATGGATAAAGATCAAAAGGTATTCTTGGATGCCTTTAATTCCATTAATAAAGATATTATGGAACATATACCTTACTACTATGGCAGATTGACTAGTGAGGAGTTATTGGATTTGCTAGAGACCATAGACAACCCGTTTGACTACAAGGAGGTATCAAAGGAAAAGTGAGTTAGCTATGCAAAGGCTAGACTCAAAGGATATGCATTGGTGTGGTGGAACATGATACAGGATGATAGGGTAAAAAATGGAAGGAAGAAGATAGTTTCTTTGGAGAGGATGAAGATCAGATTGAGGGCACAATTCTTGCTTACTGAATATGAGATTCAGATGTATTAAAAGTTGTAGAATTTGAGAAAAAATGAGATGATAGTAAGTGCCTACATTGAGGAGTTCCACAAATTGAGCCTAAGGGATAGGAGATAAGAAGAAGAAATGGAGAAGGTGGAAAGGTATCTTAATGGGTTGAGACAAGGGATACAAGATGAAATTAGTATGATGGCTCTTGACAGTATGCACAAGTGTTTTCAGTTATCCTTGAGAGCAGAGGATAAGACTAGAAGGAGGAATGACTTCCATCAAAGAGGAAGAGGTGGTAACAATAATAGAGGATTTAGAGGCAGGAGTGATTTTGGTAGAGGACAAAGCCCAATTAGACCAGAGGAGAATCAGTCTATGGATAATAGTTGGGGTAATCAGTTCAGAGGATCTTTTCAAAGAGGGGGATACAGAGGAAGAGGACCATCAAGAGGTAGATTTCAGTCTCAAGGAAGATCTAATTCAGTCTTCACTGGCAGATGTTATAACTACAATCAAGTGGGTCACACAATGGGTAGATGTCCTAAAAAGGCCACCTCATATTCTATGGGAGATAGAAGGTATTAGTTGGTACAAGAGGATGATACATAAACTGTCACTTCTCCCATTTACAAGACAGGGCTAGTAATGGATGGAGAGAATCTAATGTTGAGAAGGACTTTGTTGAAAGTACCTAATACCATAGAGCCAACTCAAAGAAAGATTTCATTTAAGAAAACTTGTAGGTCTCATGGAAATATTTGCAAAGTGATAGTGGACTTTGGATCCACTGATCATACAGTATCAATAGAGATGGTGGACAAATTGAAACTTAGAAGGATACCTCATACCACACCCTATAAAGTTTCATGGTTAAACAAGGATCAACAAATAGTGGTAGATGAACAAACCATGGTAGAGTTTGAAATATGTGAGTATAAGGACAAGGTCCTATGTCACATATTGACCATGGATGCATGTCATCTTCTTTTAGGATGTCCATGGCAATATGATGTGAAGGCTATTCATGATGGAGAAAATAAAAACTATGTAATCACCAAGCTAGGGAAGAAGTTTCAAATGGACCCATTGTAGGAACCTAATGAGGAGAAGCATGCGGGAACTGGTGTGATTCTCTTGAGTGGAAAGGATTTTATAAAATCTATGAAGAAGGAGAAAGGAGTCTGTTGTGCAGTGATAGTGAAGCCAAAGGAGGAGACCAAGGAGAAAGCCAACATGCCACCGGAGGTACAACCATTGTTGGAAATGTATCATGACATAGTAGATAATGGTTTTCCAAGTGCACTACCACCCATGAGGGATGTGAGTCATCAGATAGACCTCATACCTAGAGAAAATTTGCCAAAATAAGCAGCATATAAGATGACACCAAGTCAAAATGCAGAGATAGAAAAATAGATTCAAGATTTGTCAGAAAAAGGACTAATAAGGAAGAGTTTGAGTCCTTGTGCTATGCCAACTATTATTGCACCTAAGAAGGATGGAAAATGGAGGATGTGTATGGATTCCAGGGCTATAAACAAGATCATAATCATATATAGATTCCCAATGCCCTGGATTGAGGATTTGATAGACAATTTGGGAGGTTCATGTCATTTCTCCATGGTGGATTTGAAGTTAGGATATCACCAAATCAGGGTTAGGCCTAGTGATGAGTGGAAAATAGCCTTCAAGACTGATGAAGGGCGGTATGAGTGGCTAGTAATTCCCTTTGGCCTAACTAATACACCTAGAACATACATGAGGCTCATGAATGAAGTGCTAGAAGATTTTATTGGTAAGTTTGTAATAGTGTATATTGATGACATTTTTATATTTAGTAGGTCCAAGGAAGAGCATATGAAGCATTTGGAGATGGTCTTGAGGAGGCTACATCAAGAGAAGTTGATGATCAATCAAGAAAAGTGTGAGTTTCTGAAAACTGAATTAGTTTATCTTGGTTTTGTGTTTGCTAATGGGTGTATGAAGATGGACCTTGATAAGGTTAAGTCAATTTTGGAATGAACTACACCTAGGTCCATAGGGGATGTTAGGATTTTTCATGGATTGACCTCCTACTATAGGAAATTTGTAAGAAATTTGAGTCATGTATGTGCCCCTATCCTCAACACTATCAAAGGAGGAATCAAATGTCAGTTTAAATGGACTATGGAAACAGACCAAGGTTTTGAAATGTTGAAAAAGAGGATAGCATAATTACCTACACTTATGTTTCCCAATTGCAATTAGCTATTTTTGGTGGAGTGTGATGCTAGCAAGCTAGCCATTGGAGTAGTTTTAAGCCAAGAGGGACACCCTGTGGCTTTCTTCTTAGAGAAGTTAAATGAGGCCAAACAAAAGTACTCCACCTATGATTTGGAGTTGTATGCTATGGTACAAGCCCTTAAAAAATGGAGACACTATCTCCTACCTAGGGAATTTGTGGTCTACATTAATAACCATGATCTAAGTTTCTTGAATGGGAAAGAAAAACTGAATCAGAGACACCTAAAGTGGGTAGAATCTTTGCAAGCTTACACATTTGTTCACAAATATAAGAAAGGGGTTAGCAACAAGGTGGCAGATGCTCTTAGCCGAAGAGTATTAACTATATAGGAGATACAATTGTAGAGTGTGGGGTTGAATGACTTGAAAGACCTCTACAAAGAGGATAATGACTTCAAATATTCCTATGAGGCATGTGTAGAGGTCCAATAGGGGTTCAAGGTGGAATTCACTGAGTTTATTTTGCAGGAAGGACTATTGTTTATAGGACACCTCATGTGTATACCTCAGTGTTCAATGAGGGAGAACATTGTGAAGGGGAAACACCAAGGAAGCTTGGGAGTCCACTTTGGAGTGGATAAGACATTAGAGCAAGTGAATAGGCATTACTATTGGCCTAAGTTACAGTCAGATGTTAGGAAATTTTTAGAGCAATGTCAGATCTATCAGAGGGGAAAAGGACCAAGTAGTAACAGTGGATTGTATCAACCCCTATCCATACCCTAAAGGCCTTGGGTGTGCCTAAGTATGGACTTTGTTTTGGGGTTACCAAAGAAACCAAGGGGTCATGATAGTGTATTTTTGGTAGTGGACCATTTTAGAAAAATTTCTCACTTCATTCCATGTAATAAAACCAATGATGCTTCCCAAATTGTAGGTCTATTCTTTAGAGACATTATAAGGATCCATAGATTTCCACTGAATATAGTAAGTGACAGAGTTAGTAAGTTTGTGGGTCACTTTTGGAGGACCCTTTGGAAGACGTTAGGTACAAACTTGTCTTTCTCTTTAGCCTACCATCCATAGTCAGATGGGAAAATGGAGGTAGTCAATAGGTCACTTGGGAACTTGCTAAGATTCTTGACTAAGCAACATGGACAGTCATGGGATCACATCATAGCGAAGGCATAATTTGCCTATAATGATTCCATTAATAGGAGTACTGGTAAACACCCATTTGAAATAGTATATGGAGTCAATCCTAGAGGGATATTAGAGTTGAGGGATCTCATTTTGAAGGACAAAGGTAATACCCAAGGGGAGTCATTTGTAGAACAGATGAAGGAGCTTCATGATCAAGTCAACAAGACTTTACAAAAGCAAGTAGAGAAGTATAAATCTAAGGTTGATCAGTCAAAAATGGATTTTTAGTTCAAGGTGGGAGATCTAGTACTTTCCTATCTCCAAAAGGAAAGGCTAGCCAAGGGTTATCCAACTAAGCTACTCATGAAGAAGATAGGACCATTGAGGATATTGCATAAGTATGGAAAAAATGCCTATGAGGTGGAGTTGCCTCCTAATTTGGGGATTTCACCCACTTGTAATGGTTGTGACCTATATCCCCATACAGGACCATCTCTAGACATAGGTCAACCCACTCTTGCAGATTTAGGAGATGATGATTGGGTGAAAGACTTGCCTACCCCAATCCCACTGAAATTGGACAATATACTAGATTCTATAGTGATCAACAAGACAATGAAGGATAACTAAAAGGAGTATCTCAAAAACTGGTAGGGACTACCTAAATTTGAGGCCACTTCGATGATAGAGGCAGACATTCTGAAGCATGGGGTCACCATTGAAGACATCCTAACTCAAGGGACTTGAGTTCTTTGTCCCAGGGGAGTATGGTGCATAGAACCTCCCATTTTGATGTGTTAGTGTGTTTTAGCATTTTAATAGGAATTTTTGTGTAGATTGGAATAAGATCCAATAGGTTGGATACAATGTTGATCAAGTTCATGTTTGTAAGAGCCAAGAGTGCTCACTAGGTGTTTTATGGTCATTTTGACCTAGAAAGACAAAATATGTTATTTTTGTGTATCTTGGGTTTAGTGTGTGTCTTAGGAGCCTAAATATCCTAACTAGGGTCATAGAAGTCAACCATCACCATCAAGTTGACAAAAGGAGTCAAATTGCTCAAAATGCAAAAGTTGCTTGAGCAACTTTTGCAACTTCTTGACAAGAAGTTGCAAAATGAAGTTAGAGCAGTTGTAACCACTCATGCTGAGTATATGAGCATGGATTTGATGTTTTTGGAAGGTTATTGAATTTTTGAATTGCAGAAATTTTTTTTTGTATAACTTCTGTGCAGATGCTTGTGACTATTTTCTTGGTATTCACATTGCTTTCTATATTCTATACAACTTTGTATACATTGGGAAAGGAGATCAGACCCCATGAGGGTGTAATGTTTCTTGTTATCTTTCTTTTTCATACTTTAGTTTGGTTTGAAGTTATAGGAGTAGAGAGTTACATTAATTTTAAGGCCACTGGTCTGTAATTCCATTTGTAGAGTCACAGTGCCCAAAATGGCTCTAACCTAAGCATCCACTGGTGGAAATGGATGAAACCATAGGGGATGAAAGGTTAGAGTCTATAAATAAGGTTTTTTTCTTTCCTTTTTGTTTTTTAAATGAGGTTTCTAGACCAAGTTTGAAGCTCTATGGCTGACTATTAGGAACAAGTGAGTCTGGACAGGGTGAAGATGGATTTGGTTCGAGCACCCATGATCTTGGGGAAAAGACTTAGAGGAATTTTCAGAAGCCTTAGATAGTCCCCTTGAATTTTTCAAAGGTGGGAGGAGGTGAAACAAAGTCTGAAGATCAGTTTGGTGGCAATTGGTCAAGACTGTTCCATAGGCCTAATTAATAGGCTGAAAACTAGGGCCTGATAGAAACTAGGGTTATGGGTGCATCCCGAAGCTATGATTTTGGATTTTGATAGGGTTGATGAACACATTGAATATTTTCAAGGTCTTCTATGGGGTTTTTGGAGGGTTTGGGAGCATTAGTCCTAAAACATTGTTTTTAGACCTACTAGGAAACAAGTCAATTAGGCCTCCTAGTGAATTTGACACCAATTGGATTGGTAAAGTATCTAGAAGTGTGGGAAAGGGTTCTAAAGATCTTTCAATGGGACAAGAACATACACAAGAGGAGAAGTTGATAGTGAGGATCTTGGAGATCCATATTGGAGAGGAACACAAGGAGACCTAATCATTGGATATTTAGGAGAGATTAGGAGTAATTTGGGGAAAGAAATCACTAGAACCCTAAGCCCTCTGCATTAGACCAAAAGGCATCCTGACATATACATACATCCCCCAAGGAGTAGTAAATGCAGTCTTAAATTTCTTTGACTCCTTCACTAATACCTATTTGTAACCTAAAAAACCATCCATCATTGATAGTAGATCACATCTAGTAACTTTGTGCAACATTGCCTCCATGTTAGGCAGAGAATAGTTGTCTTTCAGAGATGCAAGGTTTAAATTTCTAAAATCAACACACAACTTTGTGTCACTATTTTTCTTCCTTACTACGACCAAATTGGAAACCCAGGTTGAATGTCTTATAGGCTAAATAATGTTTTCATCTCTCAACGTCATTAGTTCTTGTTGCATCTTGGGGGCTAATAATGGGTTAATTGGCCTTTTCTTTTGTCTAAATGGTTTAACATCTGGTTTCAATGGGATATCATGTTGAAAAGGGTCCTCCTTGTAGGCCTTTAAGTCCTCATATGACCATGAAAAAACATGCTTGGTTTTTCTCAATAAATTTATCAAATTTATCATAACATGGGAATTCAAACTCTTTCCAATATATACATTTTGAGGTATTGTTTCTAATCCCAAATTCACCTCTTCTAGGTCCTCAAGTTTAGCATTGCTCTACCTAGACATGAAATTATCATGATCACTGAACAATGCTTCCAATTCCACCAGCCCCTTAGGGGTCTAATTAGAACTTAGTTGAACAACATCATTTGCAAAAACCATGTCTTTTCCATCAACCACCTCAACTAAGGCATTACAATCAACATGCTGGCCTTTGTAATAGTCAAGACACTAGACAAACCTGAGGATATCTTGATCATCCTCAAAAAATTTCTACTTGGATACATTATTTGGCACGACTAGTCTATTCTTGACTTCTCAAATAGATACTCCACTAGAGGTAAAATCATCATTTTTCAAAGAAACATTGGCCAAGAAATTGGCTATGATGTTTTTTGACCTTTCTACCTATTTAATATTGAAAGCATCAAACAATTCTATCTAATCCAACACAACATGCTTATACAAATTTAATCTATCATTCTTCACATCATAATTGGATCTAACTTGTGCTACTACAAACTCAGAGTCCCCAAAATTTTTTAAACATTTAATACAATTCCTAGTGGAAATATCTAACCCCAAACATAGGGCTTCATATTTGACAGTATTTTTTGTACACATAAAATATAACAAGGAGGAATATTTGAAAGTAGTACCTGATGGAGAAATGAACATGACTCCAACCCTTGATCCTTCTTTGGAACAAGCTCCATCAAATTATGTTTTCCACAAGCCACTTTGTTGTGTTCTCAATTCTTCCACTAATGGATCAGTGCTTTTGCATTCTGGAAGAATTTTCTCCACTCTAAAATTCTCCATGTCCACATTCACATACAAAATAGGAGTCTCTAGCTTAGAGAAAATATCCTCTGTCTTACTCTCCTTCTTATTTTAAATAGGGACATCATCTATCCCTTTAAACAATGACATCACAGCCTCTCTATGTTCCTTTAATTTTGACATTTCCATCAGGGGAACTGAAACCTTCATCTACATTAGAGCATGACTCATATCAAATGCATGCAATTTAGACAATGTGTCATTTGTGCTCTTTCCTTTCTTTCCATTATCATTCACCAAAACTTGATTTTCTAATTTCACTTCCTTCTTTGTTTTAGTAGAAGAATATTCTCCTTTTTTGGTATCTTCTTTCTCATTTTTATCCTTGGCTAAAGGGTTAGCAGGAACCGCTGGGGAATCTTCTTTGATAAATAAAGAAGTATTATTTCCTTGACTAGGCTCCACCTTTCTGTTTCTCAAGTTGTAATTACTTATAGCTTGATTAATTGTTGCTATAGTCAAGGATCTTTTTTCTTCATCACTAGGCAATCTGAAATAAGGATGTTCTTTATCATTAGTCACAGTATTGATAGTGTTTCATAACATATTATCAACTTCATCATCTAAGTCAGAATTTTTTTTTGCTGGTACTCTTGGTATTATCCTCTCCTACTATTGACATCCTAAATAGGTTCATCATCTCTCGAAGACCATGCATTAGGCCTTCTCATAGTGAACATATTCATAGTAGGGTCTTCATGTTCAAAACTCATCTGTTCATTGCTATCCTCCATTTTCTTAGCCAAAGTTTGTGCCAGAACACATTGAAAATAAGAGTGAGGCATATTGCAAAAAGAACACCAAGGGGTATTTTATACATTATTTTTGGCATTCCTCTTCAAGGGATCAGGGGTTTCTTTGGTATTCTAGTTCTCTTGATTATCTGGGACAAGCTTGTCATCTTTCCAAACTATCTTGTATGGCATGTCCCTCAAATTTAGATATCTATCATATCTCTGATATTGGTGTTTTTTATCATGAGAACCTTTATCATTTCTATACATTTTGGCAGTAAGGTCTTTTATTGCACTCAAAAATTTATCCACCTTATCCTTCTCCTTGGCAGGTTTGTGTCTATCCTCTAGTATCTTTCCACAATTTTCCATCCTCTCTCTTTCCCATTTTTCGTGAGGCTCGTCTATTGCTTTCGATGTCTATAGTTATTTTATAAGCATCCCTTAGAGTATGTGGATTCTTATCCCTTATAAGTTAAGTCATCTTTCCATGTGTAACATTGAAGTATGTAGTTAAACACACTTCTTCATCTAGCCTCAACACCTGAAATGACTTGTTCATGGCCTTCTGAAATATACTATTGAAATTTATCATACTTTCATTCAAGAAATTCTTAATATTATTGAGCTCATTTGGCATGTAACCTAAATTAACATTTTTATGATATTTCTCCCTAAAACATCTGACAAACCCTTCCCAAGATGCTACACTATCTTGAAGAAAATTTCTATACCAATCCCTAGAATCTTCAGTCATAGATTGAACAAAAAGTTTCATAATAACATATTCATGTTCAATCTCAAAATAATTCATCTTGTCAGCAAAAGCCTTAAGCTGTTCTTCACAAGTTATAACATTATTACCAGTAAACTTGGGAATTTTGTCTCTTACCTCATTTAGAATAACATTTGGATGACCATGGATGCCATCAAAAAACAAAGGATGCTATCTATCCAAATGGACATGTCTTCTTTGAAAATTTCCAAGAACATTGGTCCCACTTGTTCAAATTGCTTGTCCTTGGTTTTTTGCATTCCTTGATATACTAGCAATAGATTGATCTCTGGTAATTGGAACTAGACCATAAATTTGTAAATTTTTTACTCGAATTGTAGTTTGTACATTTTGTACTAGACCAACAACTTGGTTGTTCTAACTAGAGCCAGTTGCTTGGGCCTTTGATGTTGGTGCAGCTGCTACCTAAGTGGTCCCTGTTGTTGCTGTATTATTTGCAACAACATTTAAGAAGGATATCTTCCTCTTTATCTCAGTAGCTTCAGCTTCCAACTTAGCCTTCTCCAACTGCTTGGCCATCTTCTCTTTTACTCTCATGGCCTCCTCTAATTCTAGATTGAGTTGTGACATCCCATTAGGAGGATCTTCCTTTTTATTTGGTTCTTCTATGTGAATACTAGATGCCTTCTTAACCTTTTCTTGAATCATTTTATTAGACTTGTTGGGCATGTCATAAGCATGTTGTTCTACTCTATTATTCTCTTCTATTTCCCAATCATTTAGTTTCCTTATGATAGGCCCTTCTCCATTAAATTCATCCTTGTTCTTATGGAATTCACCTTGTGGTACTTTCTCTCTCAAGGTGTTGATATCCCCAAAGATTTCTCTGTTTAGACCCTTGTAATCCTCATTCAAGGCCTTTTTATCTAGCTCATGTTGTGCATTGACTCTCAATAGTCTTTCTCTTTCAAACAACATCTCACATACTTCTAGTGATCTATCTTCACGCATTTTCTGCACAACTAACCTTCCTTCCTTATCTTGTCTTTTCAGGACCAAAAATTCTTCTTTGAGTGCCTCAGGATCATATTGTGTTGAGTTAGAGCTTTTTTTATCATCCAAGTTGATCAAATTTGGATCTACTTCATTTCCTACTAGAAGGATGGGCTAATCCATCAAATTGGGAGACACTTCATTTGGTATAATATAACGCGCACAATCTTGATTCCTTACTCTATTTACAACATGCTCATTATATTGGTTTTTGTCAATACCTTTATCTTGAGACATATCTCTAGGAGTATAAAACCTATGGTTTGACCAGGTTTGCCTTCCTGATTTAGAACTTGCAAAAGATGAAGAATATTTCTTAGGAACTAGGGTCAGATAACCATTTCTCAGAACCCGTGAATGATTATAACTTGAATCAAATTTATTAGACCCTTCTCTCCTAGATTTTATAGGCATCTCACCTTCTATAGCAACCTCAAGATTCTTATTTACATAAGATTTGGTGTTCTTGTGTAGGTTCATCTTGAAAAAACAACAAGAAAAACTACTTGCTCAAAATGACACTATTAGAACATACACAAAGTTAACAGAGTCGTCACCCAAACAAGTTTGGGACATAATATTATGATTAATCTGGGATCCTATGCAAGAATATTCTTTTCATTTGGAATCCCCAGTAGAATTGCCATTTTTTTGGTAATTTTTCTTGTAGAATCAAGTACAACACTAATGCTTAACTCTATACAACCCAAATCCTGATTCTATCAAGTAAAAGACCAATTAATGAGGATCAAATCCTCCTTCACTTTGAGCTCCACAAACTCAGGCAGGTGTACCTCAATTGATTTATTGTTTCTCAGTAAATATTACAATGGATAAGGTTCTTAAACATAGATATTCAATATTCATACATGAAAACTGTAAAGTAAAGATTTATGATTTTAAAAGGTTGATAGGCAATCCTAACCCTAACTAGTGTTGAATCCTAGGGTTAAAAGTCAATATGAATGCATTTCAACAATATCAAACTAGTTAAATTGATTGAAATCCAAGAAAGAACAAGATGCCTTACAACTTGCTTTCTACAACTTAATCTCGAACTCATCAAATTCTCATACAATCATTAAAATCCCTGAAAGTTTCCCCTAGGAATTATATTCCCCTTAGAAATAACCTAAAAATAGATTCCAAAATTTTCCTTACAAATTTATGAATTTGAAATACCTTACAAAACAAAATCATAATAATTCAAACATTCACATGAAGAGAATTAAAGATCAAGAAGCCATTCCAAATAATTTTTCATTTATCAAGATAGATTCAATAGATTTAGTACCTTCTTAGAATATCCTAACTCAAAAAAAAGTCCAAACTAGAACTTGCAATTCTGTCTTGATTGATCAAACAATGACCGACCCTTTTTAAAATACTTTCTCTTACTATTTATACCTTTAGCAATCTTGGAATCCTAATCAGGATGCAACAAGCTTTAGATTGCTAGGTAAAGAAAAAGGATGACACATCACAAAATACAAAAAAATAATCAAACCAAGAGTTGAGTTGTTACAAGATTCTCAAAAACATACTCATTGGTCTACAAGGCCTTTGCAACAACTTTGAAACTACTTTGCCTTTACAAAGGGAATCTTTCTCTTCATCATTTGGCGCACAAAAACTTTAGTAACCGTTGCACATTTCCAATTGTTGGAGAAATTCCCATTGTTGTAGGAATGATGAGGTATTCCTTTTTCTTCACTTGTCTACAATATATTTTTCCTTCCATGTGGAAAATGCTTCATTATTAGGCGAAGGGAAGTTATCAATTTTAGTCTTCTTATTATTCAGTTGATCAAATTCTGATTCGATTTGCTCAACTTCATTCTCCAAAACCCAGAATATTATTTGGAATTTTCTATTGTTTCCACGGTTTGGAAAAATAACATGGTACTTTCTAGATTGATGATGCTATTCATTATCCTTGACAACTCATCACCCATTCTCTCATCCATCTGGCTTCACTCTTCAACTTACCACCTTTTTTGAAGATGCTAGGGAACATCTCAAAACTCACTGTAAAATGTTTTCTTTTTAATACTTTCACTTTCCTTTTGATGATAGTTCTCCTTATTTCAAAATCCATCAAATCTTTGACAAACTTGTAAGTGGCCTTTCTTTCAACATCAACATTTTCATCCTTTTTGGATAAAGAAAAAAATAATTTCAGATGAATCTTCCTTCCTATCCACTTTTGTAAAATTGGCTTCAATGTAGCCTTGTCCTCTTCAAAAGAATTTAAAATGATCATAATATTTTTCCCATCGATAGAAGCAAGCTCTATATTCAAATTGCATGATTGTATCTCTCACCTTTTCTTCATACCTTTTTTGCACAAATGACTATGCACTATGAAACTTTGAACTTTCTTCTTCCCAAATTTCTTTTACCTCTTTAAATATCTTTATCTCTGCCACCAATTTCTCCTTTTCATAGTTGAGATATACTTCTAAAATGGAGCTATATGTCATAGGGGAAGGAGGAAATTCAATGATGGGACTAGAAGATGATGGCTAGTCAGGATCAAGAGAAATCACCCCTTGAGGATATGCTTTAATTGATTGCTGGCCACTTAACCATGTAATAATTTTATCCTTTTCAATGATTACCTTCTTCTGTTCATTGTAAGCCTAAAGGACTATTTCTAATTTTATACTGAGATCATCCCTTTCTTGGCCTCCTTTTTATCCACATGGAAACTTAACTTGGCACTCTCTAAGACCATACCAGATGCTTCAATCCTTGTGGTCTCTCCAACTCTCTTCACCATCAGGCTAGAAAATTCAGTTTGCACAATGTCATTTCTTAACCTATTTTCTTCTCTATTCAAAGACCACATGACCAATGCAGCATGATCTTCACTGAACACTACTCCTTTGATATCTTTCTCAGTTTCCTCTTGTGTGTTATGTACAATTTTTGTTTGTTTTTTGACTACATAAGAAACAATGACATCAACTATGTCCCACTCTGGCAGAATAAGAACACCTACTTTTCTAACCAATTCTCCTCCCTCCTCAGGGGTGATCTTCTCAAATTCTTCCAACATGTCATGCTTCAACTTAGCTTCAATATCATTTAAATCTCTATTAGGTTTCTCTTCTTGCTTCTCCTAGCATGCTTCCTTGAATTTTTCAATGTGGCTCCTCCATAGGAATTGGATGAATACCCTGGCCTTTACAAAATTGTCATCAGTCATGAACTCATCACTTGTTTTCTTGGTTAAAGGATCCAAATCCTTACCATAAAATTCTACAATAGTCAAGTCCATCTCAACCTTCTTAGCTGCCTCTGGCATTCCTTCTTCAATTTCCTAATGAGTGACATAAATTTGCCCTAAACTTCTGATCTGTATAAATTATTCTGGTACTGTTTGTTGGAATTATGTTATATTTGTCATCAGTGAAAATACTTATTCGATTTTGAATGCTTACCAAGCTTATCACTTAGTCCACAGCTTATACCGAGCATTCAGTAATCACCTTGGAAACCTCAGCGGTTAAACAGTTCAAACCGAGCAGAACAGTGGTCACCGAGCATATGAACAGTTCAGCAGTGTTTACCGAGAAAAGAAACATGTACCGAGCATACGGTAGTCACCGAGCTTCACCGTAACTACCGAGCCAACCGAGAAGTCAGTTACTACTGAGTCACCAGCAGTTACCAAGTGACATTATATCTACCGAGTCACCAACGGCTACCGAGTTGCAAGCTACACTTTGGGACTAGTATGGACCGAGCTTATACTCTTACCAAGAGCATGACGATGCTGAGTATTGTAGTGGATGCCGAGTATCAGAAGATCACCGAGCCAGCTTGAGGAACCCGAGCTTCTACCGACTCAGTAATACTTTGTTTACTTATGAAGGGCTGACTCAGGAATAAGTTTATTTTATTTATTTAGATTTGGCCAACCTTGTAAATTGTAATTATGGGAACGGTATATATATGTAATATATCATCTGATGTATGGTGTAAGAGTAATCAGCGAAAAACAGCAGCAGAGCAGAGCATTTTCACAAGGTCAGTAAAGGAGAAGAATAACCATATCTATCATAGAAGGTGATCAGTATTCAAAGGATCTTATCAGAAATAAAGTTGTAAGTCAAGATCTACTGTTTCATCCTAACAGTTGAATCAGTTTGTAAATCCTTTAACAGGGTAGACTTAA
>MU226449.1:593840-625479 GCA_018584345.1 Thuja plicata
CGTAACTACCGAGCCAACCGAGAAGTCAGTTACTACCGAGTCACCAGCGGTTACCGAGTGACATTATATCTACCGAGTCACCAACGGCTACCGAGTTGCAAGCTACACTTTGGGACTAGTATGGACCAAGCTTCTACTCTTACCGAGAGCATGACAATGTTGAGTATTGTAGTGGATGCCGAGTATCAGAAGATCACTGAGCCAGCTTGAGGAACCCGAGCTTCTACCGACTCAGTAATACTTTGTTTACTTATGAAGGGCCGACTCAAGAATAAGTTTATTTTATTTATTTGTATTTGGCCGACCTTGTAAATTGTAATTATGGGAATGGTATATATATGTAATATATCATCTGATGTATGGTGTAAGAGTAATCAGCAAAAAATAGCAGCAGAGCAGAGAATTTTTGCAAGGTCAGTAAAGGAGAAGAATAGCCATATCTATCACAGAAGGTGATCAGTATTCAAAGGATCTTATCAGCAATAAAGTTGTAAGTCAAGATCTACTGTTTCATCCTAACAGTTGAATCAGTTTGTAAATCCTTTAATAGGGTAGACTTAACAGTCTTTCATAAATCTCCTAACAGAGTGCATACTTCATTGTATGTTTGTAAATCCTCTAACAAGGTGGACATAGCAGTCCTAATTGCTTTTAACAGGGCAGATCATCAGAAGTGATCAATGTAAGCCTTAACCAGCCAACTTTATACTGCAGTACCAAAGTTTTGTGGGTAACATCCCCACCCTATTTTTACTTTCTATTTGGAAGGTTTCTGGGTCACCAAATCTTTGTGTTTATGTGTTATGAATGATTATATTTTCATGCTTGTAGTAGATTATATGAATGAATGGTTAAATATATACAAGTGCAGAAATGACTTAAAGTTTTAAGAGTTACTGATTCACCCCTCCCCTCTCAGTAACTTGATTAGTCTTGATTATTTCCAACACTATTTTCTCATCAATGTGGAAGGGTGATGTGTCAAGTGATGCATGCACCAAGGTGGCTATAGGTGGATTTAAGAGCTAATCAGTGAGTGTCAAGTGGCAAAATTTTGTGGTTTCTATGCAGAAAGAATTAAAGTGCAGAAATAAGTATTAAAAGTGCAAAGTATGACGTGAAGAATAATGAATTTAGGGAAATTAATATATTTCTAGATTGCACAGTATAATGACCTAAAAATGGTCATCTCAACCCTAGACTCCTAATCTCAATCTCTTATTAAGAAACCCTAATTTTGATTATTCTAAGTCCCAAACCAAACAAGGAATTTATAAAATTTAAGTTGATCTGACATGAACCCTAGGTCCTAATTAATTTATGGGGAGATCACTCTCAAGAGAAATCTTGCTCCAATAAAGACCTCTCCTTGGGACTTCTTAGGGTTCCTATCACCACCCTAACTAGAGGGAAACTCTATGATCCTCTATCTCCTTTAGAGCTCTCCACCAACTTCAAACACTCCTTAAGTCCTTCTCCATCCTTATATGCACCCAAAGGCTTATTTTTCCACTTTCTCTTGAAACTATCTTTTCCTATAGAGATGGGCTTCCTGACCATCCCTAGGTCTCTTTCAACTATTCTTGATCCATTTTTATGGATCTCCCAATTAGATTTCAAACGGGTCCTAATTTTCAAGGTTTTAGGCCTTGTAGCCTTTTAGGCCTAATTAGGCCTCCTTCAAACTGTAATCTTGGATTTTTCCACAAAAAACCTTAAAAATCCTATGAATAAATTATGGATTATTTATATGGCTATCCTAGGCTCTATGATTTTCAATTATTTAGACCCCCACCCTGTTTGTACATAGGACTTTCAAGAAACCCCTATTTTTAAGGGTTTTGGGAACATGTACACCAGTCTGTATTCTTGGTTTAATCTAGGTGACCTATTCAACTTATCTGATCCTCTCCTTGCATACAATCATCAAGTAATATCTCCACTACATGCTCCCACCATTTATTGGGTTCACCCAATCCATTTAGCAGACTTTCTTGCTAGTGTCTCATCCAAGCTCCTAACCAGAATGCACTGGCACTCACCTAGGGCTTGGTGTTAAAAATGCTTCCCCTAAATGAAAAAAAAAACTCCAAAAGATATATATACACTATAAATGGAGTCCCCTACTTGAATCCAAAAGGCCATAAATATTTGACCACATGAATTCAAGTGGGATGCATATTTACATGACTGGCTCAAAACCAAACAATGAACTAGAAGAAAAGAGAGAATTTACAAAAACTTAACTAGTAACACTAAACAATAAAAGAAATGCCACAAAAAGTATCTAAATTCCAAAAAAAAGGTATCAATGTATTATTTCATCACTTTCAATCCATTAAACAACTGGATCAAAGCTCCACTTCAAAATACAGTCACAAATTCTCCTTCACAATTCTCAGTCCGTACACAATGAAAACTAACTACCAGATTATGGTTTGATCCACCTTATATACCTTATTCCCACATGTATGGACCCTCATGTTAGGATTTGGGCATCATTAAAGCCCTTTCCTAGATTTTAGGAAATGTTCTCATGACAACTTTTCAAAATTGAAAAGTTGTCATGAGCAACTTTTACAACTTTTTGCATTTTATCAAACCACTCTTCCTAATAACCCAAATTGACTTTATATCATCATATAAGACCTTAAAACACCTAAAAATATCAAAATCACAATTCACACTCCTTTTTGGGATCCCAACCCAAGTTTGACAATTGGGTTGACTTCCTAGGACTTAAACACCTAGTTCCTATTTGATCTCATCAACCACTAAACCCTAATCACTCCTAACTCTACACACACACAAAAAACACACTTAGAAATTCATAAATAGTCCTTATTATTTTGGTGGTTGGCTAAACCAACCTACAAGCCAAAATTCTTTAAAGATCTAACAAGACCTTAAGGTGCCCCTGCACCATCCTCCCCCTGCAACAAGAAAATAAAGGTACTTTAGGTGTGATGAACTCCCTACTTATTCCATGCTTCTTGAAGTCTTCCTCTGCTATCCATGTAGCCTCTAACTCAAGTTGATGTTCCCACTTCACCAAGTTCTCCATGTACTCTTTCTTCCTCATTTTCTTCCTCACCTTGGAATCCAAAATTCTTTCCACTTGTGGCTTAGCTTGAATAGGTACTCTGAGTTCCTCCACATCCCTAGATACCTTAGTACTATACTCTCTTTCATCTATCTCTAGTCCTTTATATAAAATCAAATCCTTCACATTGAAAA
Organism: Thuja plicata; assembly: GCA_018584345.1. Lineage (NCBI taxonomy): Eukaryota > Viridiplantae > Streptophyta > Pinopsida > Cupressales > Cupressaceae > Thuja > Thuja plicata. Next base: position 597,078 of record MU226449.1, read on the forward strand.
TGGGGGAAATAGACATCTCTATTGGTAGATCTATCTTATAGGCATTGGCACCATACTTGGCTATCACCTTACATGGTCCAATTCTCTTCATTTGCAATTTTATTTGTATTCCCTTTTGTAGCCTAGCCTTATTCAAGTACACCATTACCAAGTCTCCTACCTAAAATTTTAGGTCTCTTTTTCCTTCATCATTCTTAGCCTTCAAATTCTAATTGGCCTCCATTAGAGTCTTCTTTACTTGTTCATGGTCTTCTCTCATTGACTGTGAAAAGTCATATGCATGTCCACTGATTCCCTTATATCCCTTCTAGTCTCTGAGCTCCATTACACCCCTTGGGTGTATCCATATACAATCTCAAATGGAATCTTACCAGTAGTCCTATTTGTCCTATCATCACAGGAAAATTATTCCTATGGGATAACTTGTTCTCATCCTTGCCCATACTCTTTTGTCAAACATCTTAGAAAGTTGCCAAGAACCCTGTTGATCACTTCTATCTGACCATCCATTTGAGGATGATATGCAGATCCATGAGACAAGTTAGTTCCTAGTATTCTCCATAGGGTCTTCCAAAAGTGCCCCATAAACTTCACATCTCTATTTGCAACAATAATTATTGGTAAGCCATGTATCCTAACTATCTCCTTGAAGAAAAGGCAGGCAATGGGACTGACATCATGAGTTGTCTTACATGGAATTAAATTAATCATTTTACTAAATCTATCCACAACCACAAACACCCTTTCTAAACTAGTTGGAGTCCTAGGTAACCCCACTATGAATTCCATACTTATGCACTCCCATGGTCTACTTGGGATGGGTAATGGCTGGTAAATAACTACATTTGATGATGTCCCCATTGACTTCTGACATACTCCACACTGCTCCACATACCTTCTAACATCTTTCTGCATTTTAGGCCACCAATAGAACCTTTCCACTAAGTCTAGGGTCTTATTCAACCCAAAGTGTCCACTCAAACTTCCATTGTGATTCTCTTGGATGAAGTTCTCCCTCATGGAACCCCTTGGAACACATAATTGTTTTCCTTTAAACAACAAGCCATTCTGCAAGGTATAATTTGCAAACTCACTATGGAAGTGATTCTCAAAATCAGTGCACACCTTATAAATCTCTAAGAAATTAGTATCTCCCTCATATAGGTCTTTGAATCCATCAATTCCTATACTCTATAACTAAATCTCTTGGATGGTGAGAAATATCCTACTAAGGGCATCTTCTACCTTGTTATTCACCCCCTTTTTGTGCTTAATAGTTGTTACACCCATTTTCATTTTTTTTCTCCAAACTTTCCTTTCAACGGGTTGTTTTGAACTTTGTTTTGAACTTTCAATTGAACTTTCAAAGTTCAAATTCCTTTGTTCAGTTTGGCTTGTGTGTCTAAGCATTGTTGTGGCTTCATATCAACTAGTTTTCCTTTAGATGAGTTTTCCCATTTTGAATTTTAATTTGAACTTTCAAAAGCTCAAATTCAAAAGTGCAAGCAAAATTTTAAAACAAAAGTTCCTCTTTCTCACAAGAAGCCGTCGCATCTTTTGTCGAGTCTATCTTTTCAATTTTGAACTTTCAATTGAACTTTTATTTGAACTTTCAAAGTTCAAATTCTTAAAATTTCAGATCAAAAGATTTTCTTTCAGATTCGTAATGGATTTCATACTAAGTGAAAGTAATGATGGTACAGAAAAAGGATCGGTAAGAGATTTTGAAACATTAATTGATTATTCTCCTCTGTGAGATTAATCATTATTTTGTGAGCCCGAAGAGTGTGATGTGATGGTTAATTAATGAAGTGTCAGAAAAAATGTCACATCGACATTTAATTTGCATGTCTGAGTTGAAAGTTCATGCATGCCATAAATTTTGGCATATCCTCTATCTTTTTAAGTGAAGGTGGTATTTTCTTTTCCTCACTCAACCTGGTTTTCTTTCATTGGTGCATTTCCGAAGAGATGAAGGAAGTATTCTAAAATTTGTAGGACTGTCTTTTCATGGAATCTGGTGAGTGGTCGAACCCTAATCTATAGCTTAGATAGTTTGTTGAAAAGCTATAGGATTTTAACATAAGGTCCTTCTTATTTTCCTCTTCTATTTATTCTAGGTTTCAATTTATCTAACGAGATGAAGTACAATAAACCATCCTTTCCCAAGTTGAAGTCCTCTTCTAGTTTGGTTAGTTCCCTCCCAGAGTTTGAAGATACTGCCCTTGTGAATGTGACTATTGAAGAAATTCTGGGTAGATTGAAGAATCCCCAGAAAGGTTCCATATTTGAGAAGATCAACCAGAGTGGTTTAATCGAAGCTGCCACTTTCCCAATTGTAACCCCTTGTCCAAAGTTGGTTTTGGAGTGTATGAATCATTATGATAGGGAAGAAGGTGAATCTGAAGTGATTCTGGTGAGATTCTAGTAAATATTGATAGAGAAATAGTGATCACAGCCATGGGGATCCCTGATAGAGAAGAATACGAGGCATGGACTATAGCTAACACTTACTCTTTCTTTTCATAGAAGAAAAGGATATACAGAAATGTGATTGCCAAAGCCTGGTTACTAAATAAAAAAAGAGGTGGTTCCCGGCTCCCAAAACCTCTCACTCATGAGCATCTTATTCCCAAAATCAGAGACTTAGTTATTTTTCTAAACAAAGTAAAGGGAAACCATCATACTTTCCATTGGGAAGAATGGATGTTTTTCTATATACAGGTGATAAATAAAGGAGATAAGTTCTTAGATTGGGGTGAACTTATAGCCAAAAGATTGCATGAAGGGCTAGCTAATTTTGCTGGCATGAGTGGCTTTTATATGTCATCCTTTTTGTTCTACATTTTAGCCAGCTCAAGAAATTGGCCTGGGTTACCCCATGAGCCCCTAACATGAGGGATTAATATTTATGAATACTACCCACTATTGTAGCTGAGAATATTTCTTGAGAATTTTACCAGGGTTAATGATGTGTTCATGGCCGTCTTGTCTTTGAATTATGAGGTTGCTTGCACAAAAGGATATCTGATGAAGTAGTGCATTTGATCCAAACCTATGGTAGTTTCTTTATACAATTCCCTAAATTCACATACATCAGGGTGGGAGGTTTCAAAGTTGAACCTCTTAGACTACCCAGATATGCCCTAGATCATCTCATACTTATTGAAGTGTGTAGGCAGTTAGCAGTTATTGAAAAAGGTTTAAATGGAGGCTAGCTCTTAGGGATTACTTTTCCTATGGAGCTAGGGAATTATTGTTGCAAATCTACCTCAGATGCTCTAAAATTAGCTACAGATATTAAGAATTACAAATTCAAAACATTCATTGCACGCCCAAAATTTGATAGCAAGGGTTTTGCTAAATCCTACCTAGACATGAGGGAAGGTTTCACCCATAATGCTTAGCTTGAAGACTATTGGGTTGACTGTGAAGATGAATTTGAGTTCTGAAGAAGGTTAAGCTCCTAACTTACTTTAAGACAAGTTGTGGAAATGAAGCTTTCTATGAGCATAAAAGGTGTTACAGAGCAAGAGAATGAGGAGGTACTTGATCTTGATTTCAGCAGCAAAGTGTAGGATGAACCCCTGGTAGAAATTGATTGGAACAGACATGAAGAGGATAGTGTTCAAACTAGAACTTTGAATGTCATAAGGAGGATAGAGAAGTGGTTAAGAGAGAAGAGGTTGGGAAAGATAAAAGGAAAGGCGACGGTCATCCAAGAAAATACCAAGCATACCCCACCCTCGAAACATCAAGTCCCTTCTCCTAACATTTCTATGGAATATGATGTTGTAGGTACAGGCAAATTGGACGTTGATTTGGTGAAAAGGCCTACATCCATAAAATCCCTTGTTCTAACTAGAACCACCCATTCCAGAAGTAAAAGGTTAAAGAAAGCTAGGGTTGATCCTGAGGTCATTGAGTTGGATGCTGGCATAGAAGAACAAGCTACCATGGATAACAAGATTCTAGATGTGATGGATCTTGGTGATATTGGAGGGGAAAAGGAAACAAATAAAGAGAAAGACACCTACAAGACTCTATCTATTGACTTGAGTGTGTTGCAAACTCTGCCTATAAAGGATACAGTGGATACACTGACGTGGCTCTGGACTTCCATCAGTAGGAAAAGAAGTATTGTGCCCATCTCCCTGCTTGATAATGATATGGTAAGCAAATGTTTAGGCAAAGAAGTAAAGATCAAGAAGCCCAAAACTGAGGCGATGGTAGATGTGGATACCAAGACTGGGTGTTGGTTTGTAGAGATTGCTATTCCCAAGAGTGATAAGAGCTCAAATGAGGTAACACTTGATGATTTTAAGGTAGAAAAGGCTGATCTTAGTGTGGAAATTTGGGCAGAAAATGTCAAACATCTGGAAAATTCCACTAAGAAGATTGTGAGTAGAGCATGGAAGGATGAAAAAGACAAAATAGAACTAAAATCAAATATCTCATAGATGTCCAAATATATCTATTCCATCCATCACCCTGATCAAGCAATAACGATGCAGACTCCTATAGCATTTGATATGAAATTCCCCAACAATCAATTGCTGAAAGAATAGATTGTACACAATAAGTCTATTGCTGAGGCATACATAGGTTGGATGGATTTAGTTATTAATTGTAGGAAAAAATACCTAAGTGATCTTAGTCAGACTTATGAAGACATTGTGGCCGCAAAAGACAGTCTAGATACAAAATTAGCTATGTGGGATAAAGAGAAGGCCCAATGGATGGCTGTAATGATGTAAATGACTGAAGGAAAGAATTATGGAGTGATAAAATTTCTAACTGAAAGGCCGATTACAAGTGTTGATGATGAGATTCTTTTTGTCTCAGAAGATCATCTTAGCTGGAGAAATTCAATCATAAAATAGGGTATTGAGGAATTTGCAAAGCTGGCCAAAGAACTTGTAGCCTTAGCTGACATGATGAAGAATGATCTTGGGTTTATCAAAGTTCCTCTATTTAAAGAAGATGGAAAGACTCTGTAGAAACCTGAAGAGATGTATCAAGTTTTCAAAGAAAAGGTTCATATGGTGAAGGAAGCCCAAACAGTTACACCTAATGAATTTTCTCAAATGGCTGAAATTGAATCCATGCTGATCATGTGCCATAAAAATCTAGATTCACACAAAGCGAAGGTGGCTCTAGTATGTAGGGAAAATAATATTTGGAAACATAGAATTTCTCATGTTGGTATTTTGAATCATCAGTTCATGGTTTAGTTTTCTACCGAGCATCTGGAATGGTGAAAATTGCAGGCATAATCTCAATCAGCCATAGCAACACCCTGAACCTAAAGATAATGTGAAATAATCACAGTAGAGTGATTATTTTTAGCTTTTTGTTTTGATGCTTTTTGTTATTCAAACTGCTTAGAACTCTAGGTTATCTTTCCTACTTTTACTCCTTCATGGGGTTGGTTTCAAAAACTACCTAAAAATAGTTATTCTCCGAATATAAATGGCTTATTATGACCTGAGAATAGGGGCGGCCAAATTTTGTAATTTTACTATTCTATAATACTTTGTCTCAAGTAGTACTTAGATACTAGAAAGAAATTTGGTAAACTGAAAATATTTTCATCAGTTGGTTGAATTTTAATACATAATAGTACCAAAACTTTGATGTTTCCATTAGAGTATATGAATGGAGTTTCTGTTGGAATTACATTCGTAATTGTGGTGCTATGTTTTGTTTGTTTCAGATTGTAAGGGATTTTTGTTTCTTGTTTAAGTGTTACTCTTGATTGCATTGAAATAAATTTATTCTTAAGGCTAAACTTCCACTCTGATCTCAGCATTAGCTTTCTTTTCATTCTTTATTGAAGATCTAAATTGTTTAACCTTTAATACTTTCTAGATAAAAATTATTGTTTGAGAGCTTTGATGATTAATTATTTAAGGAGCCTAATAGAAGATCTTTGAAGAGGAAGCTGCACCTTTATGCAGAGGGACATGACCACTAAGGCAAGCCCCAACTATTAGCTAATTAATTTCTCCCTTAAGGGTAAAAGAGAAAATGATTCATTCAATTGTGTTAGTTGAATTCGGGAAAAATATGTTAACTAACATATTTTAAGTGACTCTACTAGGGAACTAATACTAAGTATGTCAGTTTCATTCTAATTATTATGAGAAGTTAAGGTGTTACCTGCTAATGTGATACCTGGACAAGAACAAGTCCCTCTAGCGTTACAACCAGATTTGCATTTTCTAGACACCCAAGAAGACATTATTGCGGATCTCAATTCCTTGTCTTGGAATCTTAGAACTAATAATCAGTAGTACCAACATGTTAGGTTTGTAATTGAGGAAGTGGAAGAATTAGGTGAATGGTTAAGGGGCCTCCTATTTCCTAGGAAGCTGCCATGGTAGATAGAGCAGCCCAAGGGCATTAATACTTAAATCTGGATTCTAGGCGTTTCACTAGGTCTCAGGCCAAACAAGGTTTAGTAGATCAAGATTTAGAAGATCTTAAAAGACTTACCAAAGCCCTTGATTTGAGTTTACCTCTTTCAGTTAGACATAAACCCAAACCAATTCAAAAACCTATAGCATCATCATCATTTCATGCTTTGGTCCTTTTAGGAACACCTACACCTTTGAATATCAATTTTTGTCCTGTATTGAACATTATGGCTGCTAACCCCTAGGGTGCCACTGTAGGACCTCTTAATCTTCCTGCACATCATTCCTTACCCAAAGGCGCTAGAGATGTGCTACCCAAATTTAATGGTGATGGGAAAATTTTAGTTGAAGAGAATCTGAATAGCTTTAATGTAGCTTGTGATGTTTTGGCTGTACAACACAAAGATGTGGCTGTAAGGCTATTTGTTGAAACTTTGTCTGAAGGTGCTGTAGAATGGTTTAGTCATCTCCCACCTGCTTCTGTAATGGGGTGGGCTGATATGAAGATAAATTTTTAGAATAGATTTAAAGGTGTAGAAGATGAGCATTCACTATTAGCTCAGTTGACACAGATGAAAAAGGAAATACATGAGCCAATGCATGATTATGTAGCTAAGTACAACAATTTAATACATAAAATTATGAAAAGAAAAGTTCTGAATGCAGAAAATTAGAAATCTTTCTTCATAAATTCAATGCCTCCTGATCTTGGGTTTCATCTACAAAGAAGTAGACCGGCAGATTTGGGTGCAGCCCAGACTCAAGCGATCAAATTAGAAGATGATCTGATCACTGTTGGGAAATGGAGAAAAGAAGTCCAAACTTCTCAAGCACAAGCATCCTCATCCTCATCGAATCCTATAGTCCAAAGGCTTTTAAATGACATGATCGCTCTTAAGAAGCAATTGCCAAGAAATAATTCCCCTTACCAGGACATTCCTTGGAGATTTCCAAATCAATCTAATGGAAGTTCAGGAAGGCAATTGACATTACCACCTTCTCAACAAAGATTGGTGATAGAGAGTTTCCCAAATGTGAAAGCCAATATGTGTGTTTCACCTAACAGATGATCATGACTGAAGTTCCTGTCCAGAGATGGTGAGATATGTTCAGATGAATGCTCAAAAATAAACTGTTGAAGAATTTCATGAGGATGAGGCTACTTTGAAGTTATCTGGTGACTCCAAAACATATTACCTTGAGTATGAATCAGATTCGGATAGAGTTGTAGACATTTTGGTACCTTTAGAATAACCTTTGTGTTTAGTATTAATGAGGAATCAAAAAGGATATAAGAATCTTCCCACGGTTTCATATTTAGCATCAACCAGTAAAACAAGTGAACCTGGGAACCAAACTTCTAGCTTCCCAACACATAAAGGTTCAACTTCTCCAGAGATACCAGTTCCAAAAAGGTTTGATACTGATCCTTCTTTTGATATTTTTGAATTTTGTAAAACCTCTAAAATTCAAATTTCTCCTACGAAATATCTAAGATCAAATCCTAAAGAATTGGATAAGCTTGTTAATTTCATTAGGGGAAATGAATCATCAAAGCCAATTGATAACCTAGTGAATACCCAATCTTGTCAGACATCTACCTCTAGTTTTCAGGGCCAATCTGAAATTGTTGAGCACCTAACCTAGGATGAAGCCTTGAATGAAACCTCTTTATCTTTCATGAAGCCTCAACCTTTCAATGTTTCCTTGTTTATCCATGGCCACAAACTCAATAATTGTATCATCAATTCAGGGGCTATGGATAATATAATGCCTTCCTCAGGAGCCAAAGCTTTAGATCTAGCCTTAACCAAAACTTTTGGATGCTGCTATTCCATGGATTCAAAGTAGGTTCCTCTGTTAGGGAAAATCAAAGATGCTAAGGTAGTGCTAGCAGCTCATCCCGCGAAAAGACTTAAACTGACAATATTAGTTGCTAATATTCCCACTAGTCATGGCATGCTTTTGAGTCATAACTTCTGCAAAGACCTAGGAGGAGAAATTAAGTTGGATTGGTCACAAGAGAGCATTTTAGTGGGAAAATAAAAGGTCATCCTTGAACCTGAGCCCAAGTCAAAATATACTATTTTCCCTTCTGACAACCCAAAGTCACACATTCTGTATGAAGAATCATAGTTTGGGAACTATGTGATTCTTCCTGAGCTTGATGTAACTGAAGGAACTGATGAAGTACAATTGGGAAATCAATCTTTATGGATCATGGAATTTGATGGAAGTTGTTGCACCACTAGTTCTAGGTCAGGCATATTTTTAATTTCTCCTGAAGGGAAGAAGTTTCCTTCTGCATATAAGCTAGAGTTCAGTAATACCAACAATATGGCAAAATATGAAGCTCTACTTCTTGGGCTCAAAGAAGCCAAAAGAAAAGGAATTAAGAAGCTTAAAGCTATTGGTGATGCTGAATTAATTGTCAAGTAGGTTAGGGGATTCTTTTCAGTGAAAAATGAGAGACTCAAACACTATCAGAATCGAGTTTGGGAAGAAATAGAGGGATTGGAAGCTTTCTCTATTGAAGCTATTCTATGGGAATTCAATTCTAGAGTTGACGCCTTAGCTGGATCAACCTCCCTTCTTATCCCTCATCCTAATTTTGAAGATGATACCTATAGAATTGAACTAATCCATTGGCCCAGTGTTCCTGATAATTTAGAATCTTTCTAGGTGTTCTGTGATGATAGACAGATTAATCTTTTCATGCAGTGTGTGGATATGTTCTTTTCAACATTCTTTGAAGGATCTCAATATGATTTCCATGAGTTTTCCCTTGATCAGGATGATTCAAAAGTTGAAGTAATTCAGTTAAAAGGTAATTGGATATCGAAAGGTTTAGTGGCTCTTGAAAATTTATTTGACAAACAAGATTGTTATATGGGTAACAAGGAGACACATGAAAATTTTGAGCCAGGAGCCTATGAAAAAGTGAACATAGGAGAAGAGTCTGATCCAAAGATGGTGAACTTAGGAGTTTTTTTCTCTCCTAAAGAAAAATAGATATTTGTTCAACTTTTAAAGTCTTACAAAGATATTTTTTCCTGGTCCTATGAAGATCTAAAAGACTTTAACCAAGGGCAAGTGCAACATCATATTCCACTTAAACTAGGCACAAATCATTTCAAGCAGAAGCTAAGGAACTATAATCCTAAAGTAGCTGATTCTATGTTTAGAGAGGTAGATAAAAATGTTGCAGGCTCGCATCATTTACCCAATCCACCATTCGACCTGGGTGGCCAATATCGTACCAGTATAGAAGAAAAATGGGGAAATTCAGATCTGCATGGATTTCTGTAATCTAAATCAAGGAAGCCTCAAAGATAATTAACCTCTTCCTATTATGGACCACATCATCCAGATAGTAGCCAGTTTAGAAATGATGTCCTTATTGCACAGTTTTTCAGGTTATAATTAGATTAGTGTGGCAGAAGAAGACCAACACAAGATTGCCTTTACAACTCCACGGGGTACTTTTTCTTACTGGTGTATGCCTTTTGGTTTGATTAATGCAGGAGCCATGTTTTAGTGGGAAATGAATGCCACATTTAGTCGTCTCAAAAATAAAATTATAGTTATATACCTGGATGATCTGATGGTATTTTCAAGGAGGCGGCAGAGACACATACAAGATTTACAGCGGATACTGTAGAAATGTAGGGAACATAGGATTTCCTTAAATCCTAATAAATTAGTCTTTGTGGTGATTGAAGGGAATCTCCTAGGCCACATAGTATCTAAAGAATAAGGGTAGACCCAAAAAGGGTAAAAGAAATTCAATAGTTAGCATTACCATCTAACAGAACGGGTGTTAAATCCTTCTTTAGCCAAGTCAATTGTATAAGAAAGTTTGTCCCAGATTTTTCTAAGATCACCAAACCCATTATGAATTTGATGAGTGAGAAACAAATGTTCAAATGGAACAATGAAGCTACAAATACTTTTGATGTAGTCAAGGAGGCAATAGCCAAAGCTCCAACCTTGTTCCACCCAGATTTTAAAAAATATTTCGTCATTCATTGCAATGCTTCTAATCATTCACTATCAGGTATCTTGATGCAAATGAATGAAGAAGGATTGGATAATACGATATATTTTATGAGAATTCCATTAAAGAAGAATGAAATAAACTATTCTCTAGCTGAAAAATAGGCCTTTTTAGTGGTCAAAGCTGTTAAACAATTCAGGTATTATATTTTGCATTCTCACTCTAAGGTCTTCATCCCAAATTCTACAGTAAAAAGTATTCTCACACAATAGGAAGTTGGCATTAATAATAGAGCCGCATGGTTAGCTAAAATCTAGGAGTTTGATTTGGATATAATGCCCACTAAATTGGTCAGGGGCCAAGGATTATGCAAACTATTAGTAGAAAATGAACAGGAAGAAACCAAATTACCTTTAACATTGTTAGTTGGTTTAACAAATTCATGGTTTTTAGATGTGGCTTATTACCTGAATTACAGAGATTTTCCATACCATATGACTTCAAAAGAGAGGAAGAATATGAAGCTTAAAGCCACTAAATATGTGATTGTGTATGATATCCTTTATAAAAAGGGTTTAGACGGCATGTTCCTTAGATGCGTAGACAAGGAACAATAGAATAAGTTTTTAAAATCTTTCCATGAGGAAGCATGTGGGGGACACTTCTCTTCCACAGTGAATTCCTTTAAGATTCTAAGAAACTATTATTATTGGTTGGGCATGTTCAAGGATGCTTACCAGTGGGTGTCTAAGTGTGAAGAATGTAAGTTCTTCACAGGAAAACCACAATTAGCAGCTCTTTCTTTAAGACCACTGGTGATCAAGGAACCATTTCACCAATGGGGTTTAGACTTTATAGGTCTTTTGAAACCACCTTCATCTATCAGAAACACCCATATCCTTACAATAATGGATTATTTTACTAAATGGGTTGAGGCTATTTTGGTAAAGAAGACTCCTTCCTCAGTGGTTTGTGATTTCACTAAAAACTTTATTCTTGTAAGATTTGGGATCCCTCATAAGCTTGTCGCTGAAAATGCTTCAAAATTCTCCTCACAAGAGATTCAGATTTTCTATTATGATCATAGCATAACTCTCTCTCATTCTTCCGACTACTACCCTCAAGGTAACGATTAGGCAGAGTCCAGCAACAAAAATTTGATCAATATTATGAGAAAGTTGGTGAGCGATAATGATAAAGATTGGCACAAGAAGTGTTATGAAGTGTTGTGGGTAGACAGAACTTCTCCAAAAAGAGAAATAGGAATGTCCCCTTTCAAGGTGGTGTATTGATGTGAAGCTCAATTGTCTCTACTGTTGGAATTAGCCACATTCAAGTTACAAAAAGTGATCGAAGATAATCAGTTCTAGAGCTCCATAGAAAAAAAGGATCATGTATTTGACTAAAATAGAAGAGAAAGAGAAAAAATGGTTGATCACATAATAGAACATCAAGTCAGAGTCAAGCAGATCTTTGACAAAAGAGCAAGACCAAGAAAATTCATGCCAGGAGATTAGGTGCTATTCTGGGATAGGCGTAGAGAACCTAAAGGTGCTCATGGTAAGTTTGAATCTCTTTGGAAAGGCACTTTCATTATTGATGAGGCTTATGGACATAATTATTTTAAATTGCAACATCTTGATGGAACCTCTCTACCCTTGCCCTTTAATGGGCAAGACCTAAAACTATTCCAGATGTGTAGTGTTGCCCTTCCCTTGTATATAGGTTTTGTTGTGCTTAGAGTTAGTTTCTTTTTGTTGTGTAAAAGTTTGGCCCTATGACCCCGTAGTCCAAGTTTGTGAAACCAGAGATGTAGAGTTCATCCCTTGTCCCTGTCAGTCTAGGTCCCCATTCGGAGCCAATGTTACACCTGTTTTCAGTTTTTTCTCCAAACTTTCCTTTCAGCGGGTTGTTTTGAACTTTCAAAGTTCAAAATCCTTTGTTCAGTTTGGCTTGCACATCTAAGCATTGTCACGGCTTCATACTGGCTAGTTTTCCTTTAGATGAGTTTTCCCATTTTGAATTTTAATTTGAACTTTCAAAAGTTCAAATTCAAAAGTGCAAGCAAAATTTTAAAACAAAAGTTCCTCTTTCTCACAAGAAGCCATCACATCTTTTGTCGAGTCTGTCTTTTTAGTTTTGAACTTTCAATTGAACTTTAATTTGAAATTTCAAAGTTCAAATTCTTAAAATTTTAGATCAAAAGATTTTCTTTCAGATTCGTAATGGAATTCATACTAAGTGAAAGTAATGATGGTACAAAAAAAGGATCGGTAAGAGATTTTGAAACATTAATTGATTATGCTCCTACGTGAGATTAATCATTATTGTGTGAGCCCAAAGAGTGTGATGAGATTGTTAATTAATGAAGTGTCAAAAAAAATGTCACCTCGACATTTAATTTTCACGTCTGAGTTGAAAGTTTGCGCATGTCATAAATTTGGGCATATCCTCTGTCATTTTAAGAAAAGGTGCTATTTTATTTTCCTCAATCAACCTATTTTTCTTTCATTGTCACGCTACCGAAGAGACAAAGGAATTATTCTTGAATTTGCTAGACTGTCTTTTCATGAAATCTAGTGAGTGGTCGAACCCTGATCTATAGCTTAGATAGTATGTTGAAAAGCTGTAGGATTTTAACATAAGGTCCTTCTCATTTTACTCTTCTATTTATTTTGGGTTTTAATTTATTTGACGAGATAAGTACAATAAACCATCATTGCCTAAGTTGAAGTCCTCTTCTAGTTTGGTTAGTGCCCTCTTAGAGTTTGAAGATTCTACCCTTGTGAATGTGACTATTGAAGAAATTTTGGGTAGACTGAAGAATCCCTAGAAAGGTTCCATATCCGAGAAGATCAACCAGAGTGGTTTAATCAAAGCTACCACTTTTCCAATTGTAACCCCTTGTCCAGAGTTGGTTTTGGAGTGTATGAATCATTATGATAGGGAAGAAAGGTGCATCTAAACTAATTCTGGTGAGATTCTAGTAAAGATTGATAGAGAAACAGTGATGATAGCCATGGGGATCCCCGATAGAGAAGAATATGAGGCATGGACTATATCTAATGCTTACTCTTTATTTTTAGAGAAGAAAAGTCTATACAGAAATGTGATTACCAAAGCCTGGTTACTAAATAAAAAAAGAGGCAGTTCCCAGCTCCCAAAACCTCTCACTCATGAGCATCTTATTCCCAAAATCAGAGACTTAGTTATTTTTCTAAACAAAGTAAAGGGAAACTAGCATACTTTCCATTGGGAAGAATGGATGTTTTTCTATATATAGGTGATAGCTAAAGGAGATAAGTTCTTAGATTGGGGTGAACTTATCACTGAAATATTGCATGAAGGGATAGTTAATTTTGCCGGCATGAGAGACTTTTATATGTCATCCTTTTTGTTCTACATTTTAGCCAGCTCAAGAAATTGGCCTAGGTTACCCCATGAGCCCCTAACACCAGGGATTAAGATTTATGAATACTACCCACTATTGCAGCTGAGAAGATGTTTTGAGAATTTTACCAGTGTTAATGATCTATACATGGGCCATCTTGTCTTTGAATTATGAGGTTGCTTGCACAAAAGGATATCTGATGAAGTAGTGCAGTTGATCCAAACCTATGGTAGTTTCTTTATACAATTCCCTAAATTAACATATATCAGGGTTGGAGGATTCAAAGGTGAACCTCTTAGACTACCCAGATATTCCCTAGATCATCTCATACTTATTAAAGTGTGCAGGCAGTTAGTAGCTATTGAAAAAGGTTTAAAGGGAGGCCAGCCCTCAGGGATTACTTTTCCTATGGAGCTAGGGCATTACTATTGCAAATCCACCTTAGACACTCTAAACTTGGCTGTAGAGATTAAGAATTACAAATTCAAAACATTCATCACATGCCCAAATTTTGATAGCAAGGATTTTTCTAAATCCTGCCTAGACATGAGGGTAGGTTTCACCCATAATGCTCAACTTGAAGACTACTGGGTAGATTGTGAAGATGAATTCAAGGTTCAAATAAGGTTGTGGTCCCAACTTACTTTAAGACAAGTTGTGGAAATGAAGCTATCTATGAGCATAAAAGGTGTTACAAAGCAATAGAACGAGGAGGTACTTGATCCCAATTTCAGCAGCAAAGTGGAGGATGAATCCCTGGAAGAAATTGATTGGAATAGATAGGAAGAGGATAATGTTCAAACTAGAACTTTTAATGGAATAAGGAGGATAGAGAAGTGGTTAAGAAAGAAGAGGTTGGGAAATATACAAGGAAAGGAGTCGGTCATCCAAGAAAACACCAAGCATACCCCACCCTTCAAACATCAAGTCCCTTCTCCTAAAATTTCTATTGAATTTGATGTTGCAGGTATAGGAAAATTGGAGGATGATTCGGTGAAAAGGCCTGCATCCATAAAATCCCTTGTTCTAACTAGAACCACCTGTTCCAGAAGTAAAAGGTTAAAGAAAGCTATGGTTATCCTAAGGTCATTGAGTTGGATGCTGGCATAGAAGAACAAGCCACCATGGATAACCATATTCTAGATGTGATAGATCTTGGTGATATTGGAGGGGAAAAGGAAATAGATAATGAGAAAGACACCCGCAAGACTCTATCCATTGACTCAACTGTGTTGCAAACTACCCCTGCAAAGGATAAAGTGGATACACTGGCATGGCCTCGGACTTCCATTAGCAAGAAAAGAAGTATTGTGCCCATCTCCCTGCCTAATAATGATATGGTAAGCAAATGTTTAGGCAAAGAAGTAAAGATCAAGAAGCCCAAAACTAAGGCGATGGTAGATGTGGATACCAAGACTGGGCATTGGTTTGTAGAGATTGCTATTCCCAAGAGTGATAAGAGCTCAGATGAGGTAACACTTGATGATTTTAAGGTAGAAAAGGTTGATCTTGGTGTGGTGACTCAGGCAACAGATGTCAAACATCTAGAAAATTCCACTAAGAAGATTGTGAGCAGAGCATGGAAGGATGAAGAAGACAAACTGGAACTAAAATCCACTATCTCACAGATGGACGAATATATCTATTCCATCCATAATCCTGATTAAGCAATAACAATGAAGACTCCTATAGCTTTTGATATGAAATCCCTCAATAATCAATTGCTGAAAGAACATATTGTACAAAATAAGTCTATTGTTGAGGCATACGTAGGTTGGATGGATTCAGTTATGAATCATGGGAACAAATACCTAAGTGATCTCAGCCAGAATTATGAAGACACTGTAGCTGCAAAAGACTGTTTAGATACAAAATTAGCTATGTGGGATAAAGAGAAGACCCAATGGATGACTGTAATGATGCAAATGACTGAAGTAAAGAATTATGGAGTGATAAAATTTCTATCTAAAAGGATGATTGCAGGTGTTGATGATGAGATTATTTTTATCTTAGAAGATCATCTTAGCTGGAGAAATTTAGTCATAAAATAGGGTATTGAGGAATCTGCAAAGCTGGCCAAAGAACTTGTAGCCTTAGCTGACATGATGAAGAATGATCTTGGGTTTATCGAAGTTCCTCTATTTAAAGAAGATGGAAAGACTCTGTGGAAACCTAAAGAGATGTATGATGTTTTAAAAGAAAAGGTTTGTATGGTGAAGGAAGCCCATAGAGTTACACCCAATGAATTTTCTCAGATTGCTGAAATTGAATCCACGCTGATCATGTGCCATAAAAATCTAGATTCACACAAAGTGAAGGTGGCTCTAGTATTCAGGGAAAATAAGATTTGGAAATAGAGGATTTCTCATGTTTGTATTCCAAATCATTAGTTTGTGGTTGAATTTTTTTCCGAGCATCTGGAATGGCAGAAACTATGGGCACAATCTTAATCAGCCACAATGACACTGTGAACTTGAAGATAATGTGAAATAATCACAGTAGAGTGATTGTTTTTAGCCTTTTGTTTTGATTCTTTCTGTTATTCAAACTGCTTAGAACTCTAGGTTATCTTTCCTACTTTTACTCCTTCATGGGGTTGGTTTCAAAAACTACCTAAAAATAAATATTCTCCAGATATAAATGGCTTATTATGACCTGAGAATAGGGTTGGCCAAATTTTGTAATTTTACTGTTCTATAATACTTTATCTCAAGTAATACTTAGATACTAGAAATAAATTTTGTAATCTAAAAATATTTTGATCAGTTGGTTGAAGTTTAATACATAATAGTACCACAACTTTGATGTTTCCATTAGAGTATATGAATGGAGTTTTTGTTGGAATTACATTCATAATTGTGGTGCTATGTTCTATTTGTTTCATATTGTAAAGGATTTATGTTTCTTTTTTAAGTGTTACTCTAGATTGCATTGAAATAAATTTAGTCTTAAGGCTAAACTTCCACTCTTATCTTAGTATTATCTTTCTTTTCATTCTTTACTCAAGATCTAAATTGCTTAACCTTTAATACTTTCTAGATAAAAAGTATTGTTTGAGAGCTTTGATGATTAATTCTTTAATAAGCCTAACAGAAGATCTTTGAAGAGGAAGATGCATCTTTATGCAGAGGGACATGACCACTAAGGCAAGCCCCAACTCTTAGCTAATTGATTTCTCCCTTAAGGGTAATAGAGAAAATGATTCATTCAATTGTTTTAGTTGAATTTGGTAAAAATCTATTAACTACAATAGTGAAGGTGTATGATTGTAGAAACTCCATCCATTTGATATGCCTCAAACTAAGCTTCTCTTGTGTATTACTATGTCTTAAGGCCTGGTTATCAGTACAAACCATAAATTATTTGGGCAGCAAATAGTGCCTCCACTTCTTAAGAGCTTGCACCAATGCATAAAGCTCAAGATTATATGAGGAGTATCTATACTTTGCTTCATTAGGCCTCTCACTAAAGAAAGCTACTGGTCTTCTTTCCTGACTTAGGACTGCACCCACTTCTATGTTGCTAGCATCACACTCCACAATGAAAAGCTTATCAAAACTTGGTAAAAATAATATTGGTTGGGTGGCTACTTCCCTTTTCAATTTCTCAAATCCTTCATTGGCCTCCTTGGTCCAAACAAACTTTGTTTTAAGTCCTCTTTTGATAGTATCTAGGACTGGTGCACAGATTTCACTAAATCTCTGAACAAAATTCCTATAGAATTGGGCTAACCCATAGAATCTTCTAATTTTAGTCCCTATTTTACGAGTAGGCCAACTCAAAATGGCTTCAACCTTACTCTTGTCCATCTTCAAGTTACCTTGGGATACTACAAATCCTAGGTAGATTGGTTCTTGTTTCATAAACTCACTGTTTTCAAGATTTATGGTGAGCTTCTCCCCTTGCAACCTCTTCAACACTAATTCTAAGTGTTTCATATGCTATTCCTTTGTTTTAATAAAAATGAGGATTTCATCTAGGTATACAACTACAAATACACCTATGTAATCCTTCAAGACTTATTCATGACCCTCATAAAAGTACTAGGTGCATTGGTAAGCCCAAAGGGCATTACTAACCATTCATATAGCCCCTTTTTAGTCTTAAAGGCTGACTTCCACTCATCACCCTCTTTCATTCTAATCTGATAGTACCCACCCTTCAAGTTAATCTTTGAGAAGTACTTAGTGTAACACCCCAAAATTGGGATCTTGCAACCACAACCAATTTTGTTGCATTTGTCAATCTTCTGAATCATCAAAGTCCTATTGTACTTGGCAATTCTGAGTTTTGACTGACTCTACTTGACTTAAATGTCAAATGGAGAAAATCATAAATTTTCATTAATCACATACTATATTTAATTCCTAAATTATCAATTATAATTGGCTAAATAAACGTTATGATTGAATTAATTTAATTATAAAGTCCTAGCACTTTAATTAAATTAAATTCACCCTTTTAGCTAAAACACATAAAAATGAATTAAATAATAATTGATTATTAAATAAATATCCTCATTTTGAATAATTGAATTTAATTATTCAAATAATTGATAAAATGCATTTATGAGGTCATATTTCATTTATTTAATCAAATAATCTCTCCAAAATCCTCACTTTAGTTCATAAATGGAAACTTTAAGTTGACTGAGATTCAAAAGTGCAACAAATTAGTTAAGTGCTTCATTCACTCAAAAGGACAACAATTAATTGTTTCTCTAAATAGAAACTTGCTATTCTGAACTGGATTTTGAAGAGTTAACCGTTTCTCTAAAAGGAAACTTGTCATTCTAGCTAGACTCTCATCTTATAAAAGAACTCTCTTGTTCTCATTCAGAAAAAGGAGAATATATAATTTTGAGTCTTGAATCACTGTCGAATTGTTAGCTCCTACTTGTGCATTCATAGCTCTTATTTTCATTGCAATAGATTAATCTCATTTCTAGAATAATCATGCATAGCTTAGCTTATTTCAAGTACTCTTAGTTTAATTTAATCTCTAGATTAATATCTCACATTTATTTCTAGATTACTCTTGCATCTCTCATCTCTAGACTAATATGGAATTTATATTTGTAGATTAAATCCTCCATTCTTAAATTGGTCTAGGTTGTTGGATTCTCAAATTCTGAGAGCTTATTCAAAAACCCCATCTAGATAGGAGGCAATAGGTTGAGTCATCCAGGCATGAAGGATGAATAAATCTATATTCATTCTTCTATGTGACTAATAAACAATGACCATGTTGAAGTGTATGGCTAAGTTAGAGGCCCATATTTAGCGTATACATTTTTGGTACCCATCATGGGTGGCAAAAATGTGATAGCTAAATATGGCCTTCTTACTTAGCCATACACTTCAACATGGTTATTGTTCACCAGTCACATACAAGAATGGATATGAAATCATCCATCTTGCATGCCTGCATGAGTTGACATGTTGCCTCCTATCTAGATGGTGTTTTGAATAAGCTCTCGGTGTTTGCGAGCTCAACAACCATAGACCATTACTAGAATGGAGGATTTAAGATAATGTAGGATTATCACATCTCTATGAGATACCCAACATTTGGGTTAATCATGAATTACTACGAGCATTGGTCAAGAATTTCCATTCAAAGATGAATACTTTCCATCTTCCATAGGGAGAGCTCACAGTAACCCTAAAGGACATTTACAGGATACTTAGGATCCCATTCCATGGTCCTCAGGTAGAGTATGATGTGCAGCAATGGCCAGGTATAGTAGCACTGCAAGAGATCTTACAGGATGAGCTGGTCATGGGTAGAACCATCCCATGGGAGGAATTGATCAGAAATTATGGGCTTGGGTAGCGATTGGCCATGGTTGTAGTAGCATTCTTGGGATGTTATCTGATGCCAGATCATGGTCAACACAGTTTTGAGTGCGGTTGGGGAAGGATGCTATAGAGGATGTTGGCAGCACTAGTTCATTATGGATGGGTTCAGTGAATTCTGTCCCACATGCATCATGAGATGCATGAGATTTCCTATAGAGAGGCAAAGAGCATGGTAGCAGGAGTCTTTGTCTTACATGTGTTGGCATGGGAGCACCTACCCGTCACCCAGCCTATTTGTGATGATCTGAGGTAGCCACTTGAGCCTTACATATATAGATATAGGGGTCTGCTTACCCAACCCATGCTTGGTAAGATAGAGAAGTGGCCAATGCATTTATATGATCCGATAGCCGTAGTATGGCGACTATGGAGGATGACTGAGGCATGGGACGATGCTAGAGACCAACTCAGTTATATATTTTTCTCATGACCATTGATCAGTCGGTCGATCACAGTGATAAAAAGATTCCCTTTGACACAAGTGTGGCAACAGTTCAACCAACCATAGGATATCTTGTAGGAGTACTATTCATATGCCCGCCTCACCAATGAGGTGAGGAAGGGCCATTTAGCGTGACAGGATTAGGGTCGCAGTATGATAGACACATGGTTAGTAGTATTGACATGTTGGGATTACATGGTGGGGGTGGAAAATGGTAGTATGATACCAACATATAGGGAGTACTTCGCTAGCCATCCATTCCTCCAATTCACAGATCTAGTAGGTATGGGTGCACCTACATAGGTAGTGCATCCACACGTACCACCTCAATAGGTACTACTACCCCCTCCATAGTAGATACCATAGCCACCACCATAGGAGGGACCATAGCACAAGCAATGAACATGCACTATGTAGGTTCCCATCCCTGCTCAACAGATGAGGATTGATCTCAGTGCTAGCAGTAGTAGGAGACAGGAGAGCTACAACAGGATGAGCGGATGTAGGAGGAGCAATAGGAGTAGCCTACATAGGATCTTGTTCCAGGGGATCCATTATCATATACATAGGATTCCCTATAAAGAGCTAGGGAGAGAGTTCTCTAGCTGTAGTGACAGGTTGCAGAGTTGCAGATACAGGTGGTAGTTTGAGATGCCCGAATGACGGACAGGGATGAAGAGTTGTAGGAGGTCTAAGAGCAGCTACAGAGGTTGTTGGAGCAGCTTCAGGAGAAGACACAACATCAATCCTCTTGAGAAGCTTATTATTATGCAATATATGTGCGGGTGGTGCTTGATAAGGCAGAGCAGGTGCCCATATTTTCATCATATGCGATAGGTTTGAAGGGCGCATAGGAACCACCTTCGCCAGATATGCATCCTCCTCCACTCCTCTAGAGGATGAGGGTGAGGGCCAGAGGTAGAGTTAGCATATTTTTGATAGATTATATCACATTATGTATTTGATGTGTTGGCATCTTTGTATTGTATCACCATTTTTGAGATAGATTGTGCTTGAGTAGCACTGTATTGTATCGACATGTTGAGAGATATATATGAGCTCATCTTTTGGTATCATTTCATTTGTCATGTTGTACATTATGAGATGTTTTCCTATATGTTTAGATTCTTATATGATTAGATGATTAGAATTTATGAAGATTCTATGTATGAAATGCACATGTATATGTATGGATTTTATGTATATGTATATGTAGGTGTAGATTTGTATGTATGAAGATGATTTATTTGAATGCAGTTATGAATGGAGATATGTAAATGAAAATGTATATGGTGTTAGAATAGTCCAAAGGATAACTAAGAGGGGGGTGGTGAATTAGTTATCAGCTTATTTGATTCTTTAACCTTATTAACTCTAGAATATAAAAAAAAACAAATGCACATTTCGATAACACAATAGATAACAACACAATTTGGTTACGGGGAAACCAAATGGTAAAAACCCCAGTGGGAATTAGTACCCACAATGAACTATACTTGTTTATATTAATCCCTATTAGAAGATATTTCAATCCTATTAGGAGTTTTAGTTTACAATGCAATAAGTATAGTGACCTGGTTAAGGGTCAGACCCTATTAGGAGTCTTTTACAAATAATCCTGTTAGGGGTGGTGGACTCACTATCCAAAAGCTCACTACTTAATGGTGAAGGCTACAACCTTCTGTAGAATAGATATGCACTATATCTGATGATGAACTATAGAGTAGACTTGCTATCTTGATCAGTTCCAATGTATTATAATATTCCACTACTTCTTCACATAGACCCTTGATGAATGAAACACAACTGCTATTCTTCTCTATACATTTTCTGTCTCTTTTCATATCATTCACACTTAGAATATTATAAATGACTTTCTATAAGTATCTTCCTCAAAGTATGAGATCATGGGACTTGTTAGACAACCCTTCTTAATATCCTTGTCATCTTTACTAATCATGCAAGAATAATTACAACCACGCAAGTATAAACTGAATAGACACGACACTTCACTAAGTTGACCTCACCAAATTAACTCTAACTTTGCAATCTTCTTGAAATACGTTTGGCACCTTTAGATAACTATCTTCAACTCATAACTAATCATGAATATACACACGCATATC
This sequence comes from Thuja plicata, assembly GCA_018584345.1. Lineage (NCBI taxonomy): Eukaryota > Viridiplantae > Streptophyta > Pinopsida > Cupressales > Cupressaceae > Thuja > Thuja plicata. Next base: position 619,314 of record MU226449.1, read on the forward strand.
TCAAAGATAGGCACAACTCAAGAACCAATGCAAATACGTTGGCTCTGTGCATATACACTCCAGAAATTGTAACTACCACTAATAGAATTACACAACACAACTGAAGCTTCATATCTGAGTCTACGTGTATGAACATAACATACTAAACATGTCTACAACTTGAATATATCCATGCAAGGCTTGATATCATCATTCTGATAAGTACATACAGAATTACTACTGTATATTATATGTAGTCATCAATGACAAACATACAATCAACTAGCTGCCAGAAGTAAATCTCCAACAATCTCCCCCTTTGACATTGATGGAAACATATGATATTAAAAACATCTTTAGCACATGGTGTTTTCTTTCTTTTACAATCTTCTCAATATCCTCATCAAAGATTCCTCTACACTTCTTTAGTTCTTCTAACTATTTTTATACTCCCCTAGAGTATATGCTCCCCCTTACTATATACTCCCCCTTTGACATCAATGGAAAAGGGTTCCATAAGAAATTAGGCCATGGTAATACTCCAGAAGTAGAGTATTCAACCATTCATCAGTCACTATGGACTGATGTTCTTTACTGCTTTATCTAATCAGACTCAGGAGAGGGAATTGCTCCCAACTTCTCCCTGAGATACTCAAAAGTATCTTTTGATAAAGGCTTTGTGAAGATATCTACCAACTATTCTTTGGTGCTCACATAATTTAATTTGACTTCACTATCTGCAACTTTTTCTCTAATAAAATGGCATTTGATCTTAATGTGCTTTGTCTTTGCATGCATCACAAGATTTTTGGACATACTGATAGTGCTAGAGTTATCATAGTGAATAAAAATAGGATAATGAACCTGTATTCCAAAATCTTTAACCATCTGCTTGATCCAAACCATTATTGAACAATTCAATGCTGCTACAACATATTCAACTTCTGTTGTCGACTGAGAGATACAATTTTTCTTCTTTCTTACCCAAGAAACCAACCTATCTCCAAGAAATACTACTCCTCCAGAAGTACTCTTCCTGTCATCAAGAAAACCTACCTAATTTGCATCTATATACACATGAAGTTGTACATTCTCTGATTTAGGATACCATAAACCATAGTCTATAGTTCCCTTTAGATATCTGAATAGCCTTTTGATTTCCATTAGGTGATTTTGTTTTGGTTAAGCTACAAATCTACCAACAATGCCAACTACATTAGATATGTCTAGTCTAGATTGAGTAAGATATATAAATTTTCCAATCATAGATTTGTACAATGTCTTGTCAACTTCTTCGGAATCATCTTCTTTAGAAAGCTTGCTTCCTGTTATCATGGGAGTGCACACTGGTTTATAGTCTTCCACCTTGAAAGTCTTCAATATTTCCTTCACATATTTGGACTGATTTATGAATATTCCTTTATCTATCTATTTTACATTCAAACCCAAAAAGTATTTTATAGGACCAATCATGCTCATCTCAAATTCATTCTGCATTTCTTTTTCAAGTTCAGCACTATGCTTGTCATTACCTCCAAAGATAATGTCATCAACAAATATGGAAACAACTAGTAGTGCATTAGGTGTCTCTCTTATAAATAAGTTGGAATATGATGCTCCTTTCTTGAAACCAATCATGGTGAGGTAACCATCTAGTCTCTCATACCAAGCTCTTGGGGCCTATTTGAGTCCATAGAGTGCTTTCTTCAATTTTCATACCATGTCTAGTTTATCTGATAGATTAAATCCTTCAAGCTGTAATATGTAGACTTCTTCCTTCAAGTCACCATTTAGAAAGGCTGATTTTACATCCATCTAATACACTTTAAAATCCTTGAATGTTGCATATGCCAATAATAACTTAATGACTTCTAGTCTTCTCACAGGGGTAAATGTGTCAGTATAATCTATCCCTTCCCTTTGTGCATATCCTTTACACACTAGTCTTTCTTTATTTCTAACCACTCTACCATCTTCATTCAGCTTGTTCCTGAATACCCACTTTGTTCCAATCACATTTTTGTCACTAGGTCTAGGAACCAATTCCCATGTATCATTTTTGATTATTTGATCTAATTCTTCTTTCATTACTTTCTACCAATCAGAGTCCTTGCAAGCATCTTCAACATTTAAGGGTTCAATCTGTGAAAGTAAACATACCTCTTCATCTACTGAGAGAATTTTTTCTTTTGATCTTGTCAAAATTCTACTGCTTTGATCTCCAATGATGTCATCCTTTGAATGGTATCTGGATGTGAATTTTTGAACTTTTGGTGTGACATCCTCATCTGTAACTTCAAATACTTCTTTGCTTGATTCAGGTTCATTGCATGAAACATCAATGCAATCAAACATTTCTTCAATAATAGAATCTTTACTGCTAGGCCTAGGTTCATCTTCTATCATAGGTTCATATTCATAGTACCTTTCTTGGACCATGAACTTTTCATCAATCTTTACATGAGTGCTTTCAATTATCTTCTTTAATCTCAAATTGAAACATCTGTATGCTTTTCTTTTAGTAGAGTAACCAAGGAAAATACCTTCATCGCTTCTAGCATCAAACTTACCAACACCATCATCTCTCTTGATGTAGCACTTGATACCAAATTTTTTGAAGTATTTCATTGTAGGTACATTACCAAACCAAAGTTCATAAGGTGTTTTTTCCACGCCTAGCCTTAATTGTGTTCTATTGATAGTATAAAATGTTGTATTGACTGCATCTCTCCAATAGGTGTGCTCAACTTTTCCTTCAATCATCATAGTGCACGCTATATCAAGTATGATCTTGTTCCTTCTCTCTGCTATCCCATTTTGCTATGGTATTCTGGGTGAACTCAACTGTCTTTTGATTCCATGTTCTTCACAATAGTCATAAAACTGGTCAAAGGTGAATTCTCCTCCTCTATCTAATCTAAGACACTTTAGTTTTAGTCCAGATTCATTCTCAACTTTGGCTTTTAATATTTTGAATTTTTCAAAGGCTTCAGACTTCTCCTTTAAGAATGCAACCCACATCATCCTTGAAAATTCATCAACAAACAAAATGGAATACCTTTCTCCATAGTATGATCTTGTTTGAGTAGGACCACATAAATTTTTATGCACTACGTCTAGCTTGTTATTAGCTAAGTTTTGCTTGCTTCTGAAAGAGCTCCTTACATGTTTTCCTATAACACATTCCCAGCATATTGTGTCTACTGGTCTTGCAATACTAGGAAGATCTCTAACTACTTTGACACTGCTTATCTTTACTATATTATCAAAGTTGATATGACAAAGTCTCTTGTTCCATAACCAACTATCATCCACTTTTGCAACAAAACAACTTACATCAAAATTGAGTTGAAAAACATTACCTTTTGTTTTTGATCCTGATGCAATCATGTCTCCATCTTTGTTTCTAATGATGCATTTGTTGTCTTTGAATTCCAAATGATAACCTTTGTCAAGTAGTTGTCCAACACTTAGTAGATTGTTATGTAGTCCATCAACATGTAAAACATCATCTGTCTTATTCTTTCCATCCAGGGTGATGGATCCTCTGCCTATTATAGGTTTGGGAGTGTTATCTCCAAATCTAACCATACCACCTTTGTACTTTTCTAGATGAACAAATCTGTCTTTATCACCTATCATGTGGTGAGAACAACCACTGTTAATGATCCAATATGTTTTGATGTCGTCTTTGGAAATTAGGGCTAACTCCTATGCTTCTTTTTCCTCTTCAATGTCCATATCCTAAAGCAATTTTTCTATATTTTTAAGGGCAATGAATCCAATTTCATCTTCTCCTAAATCTTCATCAATTACACCTTCTTTGGCATGATAACATTCCTTTCTATATTTAGGTTTATAATCAGGTCTGAATTTCTTTATTCTTGTAGGACACTTGGATGCAAAGTGGCCAATCTTGTTGCATGAAAAAAATTTGAATGGAAAGTTGTCCTTCATATTTCCCTTTTCCTTTCTTTTCTCTTTTAGCAATCATAGCTATGATTTCTTCCAGTTCTTCATCAACATCTTCTTTCTCATTATTGCTAGAGATGTGAGATTTCTTATCATGGACTGATGCTTTGAAGGCTATTTCACCTTTTGGTTCAGTCTTCAATCTTGATATCTCAAATGAAGAGATTTTACTAATTAAAGTCTCTCTTTTGAAGTCTTGTGAGAGTTGCATAGTTTCTTCTAGAATACTGATCTTGTTCTCATAGTCTGATGTTAGAGTAGTCAATAGCTTGTCCATTATATCTTCTTCTGGTATTTCTCCACCATTGTTTCTGATTCCAAAAACTACTTCATTTATCCTTTGATTGTAGGATCTAATGTTCTCTTCAGGTAACATCTCAAGACTGTTGTATTTATTTTTCCATGTCTTCCTGCGTGCATTCTTAGCTTGAATATCTCCTTCAAACATATCTTCTAAATACTTCCATATAGTGTATGCCTTGTCTAATTTCTTGATCTCAGAAAATTCACTATCAGATAGGGCACTTATAAGGGCTTCTTTGGCAATTGCATTAGCTATGAATGTTTCCTTTTGTCTACTAGTAGCATCATCTTTTGATAGATCTTTAAGTGAGGGAATAACAAATTCTTGTGTAGCTATCTCAAAGATGTCAAAACCAACACACTATAGATGTGTTATCATTTTATTCTTCCAATCTAGATAATTCTCTTCATCAAACTTAGGACTCTCTTTTCTGAAGTATGCCATCTGATCTACCTTAAGCTGTTAGGCTTTCTCCTTAAGGCACTTGGCTCTGATACCAATTGTTAAAATAGTCCAAAGGATAACTAAGAGGGTGGGGTGAATTAGTTATCAACTTATTTGATGCTTTAACCTTATTAACTCTAGAATATAATAAAGAAAATGCACATTCAGATAACACAATAGATAACAACACAATTTGTTTACGGGGAAACCAAATGGTAAAAACCCCGGTGGGAATTAGTACCCACAATGAACTATACTTGTTTATAGTAATCCATGTTAGAAGATATTTCAACCCTATTAGGAGTTATACTTTACAATGCAATAAGTATAGTGACTTGGTTAAGGGTCAGACCCATTTAGGAGTCTTTTATAAATAACCTGTTAGGGGTGGTGGACTCACTGTCCAAAAGCTCACTGCTTAATGGGGAAGGATAAAACCTTCTGTAGAATAGATATTCACTATATCTGATGATGAACTATAGAGTAGACCTACTATCTTGATCAGTTCCAATGTACTGTAATCTTCCACTGCTTCTTCACATAGACCCTTGATGAATGAAACACAACTGATATTCTTCTCTATACATTTTTTGTCTCTTTTTGTATCATTCACACTTAGCGTATCATAAATGACTTGCTATAAGTATCTTCCTCAAAGTATGAGATCATGGGACCTATTAGAAAACTCTTCATAACATCCTTGTTGTATTATGATGAATGTGGACCTCTTGATTCAACACAAACGCAACATAGTCTTTACACAATCAATGAATTTACAAAGACAAACATGAATTGTTTGCTTTGCAAATGTTATTGAAGCGACCTGTTGCCTCCTAATTAGATGTGATTGTTGCAATTTACCCTCAGAACGAGAGCCAACAACCTGACCATTGCTAATATGGAGGATTTTATAGTGCAAGTAAATGAAGAAAAGCCATTATTTATGAGAATGTATGCAACTAGTTCATGAGAAATTGTTGTTATTCTATGAATTAAGACATGATTAAGCTATGAAACTGAAGTGCAACTAGTCTAAAAATGAAATGCAATTAAGCTATGGAAGTAAAAGTGCAATTAAGATAAGAAATTGAATGCTTCTAATCTAGAAAGGAAATGCTTGAAATCTAGAAATGAATGCTTTTTAAGATAGAATTTGATTAGCAAAATGAATGTAGAAAGCTTTAAAGAATAAATTGAATTGTTAGCTCCTACAAGTAGCTCATGAATCAAAGCTAAACAATGTTCAATTCCAATGAGAATTATACTAATTATGCAAGAAAGTAAGCTAAAAGCATGAAATCAAAGCTAATTTTGCCTATAGTAATGGTGCTCAAAACAAGGGATCCTCTCAATGAAGAAAAGAGGTCCAATTTATAGAAAACCGAGGAGAGAGGATGAAGAGTTTCTTGAAAAGAAACAGTTGTCTCTTCATTCTCCAATTGAGACAAATAAGCAAGGTTTATTAAA
>MU226449.1:638655-660323 GCA_018584345.1 Thuja plicata
GGTCATCGTCATTGCCAAGAATTTCATAAATACTTTGAGTTTGGTCTTGACCCTGGTGTTGCTCTTGACCTTGTTCTTGTTGAGATTGGTCTTGACCTTGTGTGTAATCAAAAGGAGACATCATATTGTTAACTTGAGATTGATCTATATGCACTCTTGTAGTATTAGAGTATGAACTCGTAGTTGATGTGCTCTTTGGTGAATCAAAAGGATTGAATTGTGAAAATGGATCACTAAGGTGACGAGAATCATTAATAGGATCAACCCAAACAGGTGGTTTCATGAGATAAAAGGATGATGTTGATCTTGAAACAATGGATTAGAACAAAACTAAAAGACTGGTTGAGGATTCAGAATTAATTCAGCACTGAACGGGGAAGAGGAATGTGATGATCCCTCTTGGTTACTTGTTTGAATAACAGGTTTAGAATGAGCTTTATCTTGATTACTAGGTTTACTTTTAACTATTTTAGAACCTTGTATAGGAAAGATAGTACCGCTCCTAGTTGTAACAGGCATAGACGAAGCTGGTATGAAAGGAAACTTAAGATTTGACTCAGAACTCTGTCTCTAAAGATATCAAAAGGACAAGGTAATAGGCTAGAACAGCCGAGGTATGAGATGCACCTGGCACGAGTCGTTGGAAGTATGGCTAGAACAGCCGAGTAATGACTATCGTGTCGCAAGGTACAAAAAATAAGAAACAAAATGGAGACAAAGAGACAAGACAAGTTCAAGTATGAATCAGTCAGTTTACAACTTGGAACAACTAGTTTTAGTCCGCAGACAACAAAGGAACAAACACTCAAATCCCGACAAGAGGTAGATAAAATAGATATGCAACTCAATTTCAAATTAAAGACTAGGTTTCGAGACACAGTGAGAACTGTTCTCTAACAAGATATCCAGGCTTAAGACAATTTTAGGACGATGTAATTTAGCAATCTCTATTTCAAGGTGACAAGCATTCGTTTAAAGACACAAAGTTTCAATCAGGTAGTGACGCAAATAGTAGTTGAAAACAATTCCACCAAGGACAAAGCAACTTGGTAGAAATATGGGAAGTCTTTGTTTGAATGATAGAACAAATAGTTTAAGACTCGACAAAAAACACTCAATTATCCCTACAAAGAAAATTGGCTGAGAAGACAAAATTTGTGCCCCGCTGTCTTATGCGTATGCGTTCACCTCACATAGCAGTGTCACTCCCGAAAGAGCGCCCATGTTTTTGGTCTTTCCAAGGACTAAGTATATATGTTTGAAGGTAACCCTTAAACAGGGGCCAGCATCATATACCACTTCAAACATCCAGGTGCATACCTATGTCAAGAATCTAGGGGAGAGATTCTTCCCTCTCCCTGCACACAGATTATGCCTCCTTTCGGAGGTGAACCAGGTAGGCATCTAACTAAAAGAGTGTTTAATAGGCTTCCATTCACAATAACCTCCGGTGCCTCTGATATAGAGTTGGGGCCTCACGACCACACCAACACTTGTAAGTCACACACCCTTGCAAGCAAGGCTGGGAGCGGCGTTGCTCAGTATGACAAACAAGGCTTTCTCATGATGATAGTCAAAATCAATGAGAAAGAAGTTACTATGGCTTTGGAGTCTTTAGACTACAACAAAGTAGACTTTATTAGAGTGAGGTGGAATCACCAGCAAAAGGTGTGTACTCACTTGGGTCATTCGCGGAGGTTCAACTTTCGACAGGCCCTCTAAAGGTGACTCAACTTGGTTCGGATTCAAGGGTTTGATTTACTGATTCTCTCAATGAGAGAAGAGCATACTTCTCTACCTTTGCACCTCACCCAAACACATCAAGCATGTTCATCACCGAGATAGTTTCACTCCACCAAATCCACAAGTCTTTGGGTTTCTGATTCTCTCAATGAGAGAAGAGCATAATCCCCTAACTAGTAGAAGTGCTAAACATTCACTTATCTTGCTTCGCTTCCCCAAGTATCCTTCATGATAGCAACATCTAGGTTTCAGATTCATTCATGAGCATCACTTCCATGTAATGAAGAGCCTATTGCCCTACTTTGCTATCGGGATCCTTACGAAATTTTAACGAAGCCCTATTTAGACTATGTGAATGAAAAACAGTAAACAAACATAATGTTTTAATATTGTCTTTGAATATCGTCCTGCAAGTAAACCATTAGAATGTTTTAGTCTTTGACAAGAGAACTTGCAAACCACTATTATGCTGCAGCAGAAAAATCAAAAACAGAAAAACCAGAGCAGAAACAGAAGTCAGAACAGAGAAATAACAGATTACAGATTTTGCATTTTAAATGACTGTCAGTGAAAGTTCACGCGAGAAAGTACTCAACGTGCATGAGAAAATGCTTCAATGCGTGCGAGGAAACTATTTCTTCAAGCGATAAAGTGCTAGGAAAAGCAATTCTTCACGTGGCTCAGCACAAAACTTCACGCGGCTATGGCAAATCTTTGCGCGGTAAGGGCAAAACTTCGCGCGATAATCCGTACCAGTGCAGTACAGACGCACGACAGAGACTAAAAAAAATAGTCAATAGATTCAAAAATGAGGCCAGAAAATTGATTTCTCTGCCCCACGGTGGGCGCCAAAATGTATTATGCTGAATGTGGACCTCTTGATTCAACACAAATGCAACATAGTCTTTACACAATCAATGAATTTACAAACACAAACATGAATTGTTTGCTTTGCAAATGTGATTAAAGCGACCTGTTGCCTCCTAATTAGATGTGATTTTTGCAGTTTACCCTCATAACGAGAGCCAACAACCTGACCATTGCTAATATGGAGGATTTTATAGTGCAAGTAAATGAATAAAAGCCATTATTTATGAGAATGTATGCAACTAGTTCATGAGAAATTGTTGTTATTCTATGAATTAAGACATGATTAAGCTATGAAACTAAAGTGCAACTAGCCTAGAAATGAAATGCAATTAAGCTATGGAAGTAAAAGTGAAATTAAGCTAAAAAATTGAATGCTTCTAATCTAGAAAGGAAATGCTTGAAATCTAGAAATGAATGCTTTTTAAGCTAGAATTTGATTAGCAAAATGAATGTAGAAAGCTTTAAAGCATAAATTGAATTGTTAGCTCCTACAAGTAGATCATGAATCAAAGCTAAACAATGTTCAATTCCAATGAGAATTATACTAATTATGCAAGAAAGTAAGTTAAAAGCATGAAATCAAAGCTAAATTTGCCTATAGTAATGATGCTCAAAACAAGGGATCCTCTCAACGAAGAAAAGAGGTCCAATTTATAGAAAACCGAGGAGAGAGGATGAAGAGTTTCTTGAAAAGAAACAGTTGTCTCTTCATTCTCCAATTGAGACAAATAAGCAAGGTTTATTAAAATAAAAGAATGAATTATTGACACATAAGTGTCCTTTCATATGGAATTATGGAATTCCCTTTTTGAGGATAATTCATTCAATTAATTAAATAACCTTTCAATTCCTTTTATGTATATTAGCCAAAGAGGGTGAATTTGATTTAATTAAAAGCACTTAGGACTTTAGGATTAAATCAATTAATCATAGGGATTTTCGCTAATAATCATTTGAGAATTAGGAATTAAGTGTAATGTCAGATTTATGCAAATTTGGGTTTTCTGCATTTGAAACTCAGTTAATTAAAGTCAATTAGGAGAAGAATTTGCCTAGTACAATAAGACTTCGAAGATAAGAAAATGCACCAAAATTGATTAGGTTATTAGGTGCCAATTTTGGGTTGTTACACTTGTCAGCTTTACTAATCACGCAAGTATAATTACAACCACATAAGTATAAATTGAATAGATGCGACGCTTCACTAAGTCGGCCTCACCAAATTAACTCTAACTTTGCAATCTTCTTGAAACATGTTTGGCACCTTTAGATAACTGTCTTCAACTCATAACTAATCATGAATATACACATGCATATCCCAAAGATAGGCGCAACTCAAGATCCAATGCAAATACGTCAGCTCTGTGCATATACACTCCAGAAACTGTAACTGCCACTAACATAATTAAACAACACAACTGAAACTTCATATTTGAGTTTGCGTGTATGAACATAACATACTAAACATGTCTACAACCTGAATATATCCACACAAGGATTGATATCATCATTGTGATAAGTACATACAGAATCACTACTGTATATTATATGTTGTCATCAATGACAAACATACAATCAACTAGCTGCCAGAAGTAAATCTCCAACATATGGTAGTAACATCTCATGCAGGTTATCATGATGTATTACAGATTCTAACCAAAAGAAATTTTGAAGATCAAGAGCGAGGATTGAACACTTGTGGAGTCATAATGAAGCTAGAACACTGAAGAAGAACCATCTTCAATAATCACTGATAATGAGGGGCAGTTTAAGAATAAGGATCTGAAGGAGTTATGCTCTAAGTTCAAAATAACTTAGCATTGGTCTTCCATCTACTATCCTTAGGGTAATGGATAGGTAGAAGCATTGAACAAAACAATCCTAAAAATCTTGCATTGCACAGTTCACAAATTCAGACGAGATTGGCATCTCTGGATCAATCTAGCTCTCAGGGCATATAGAACAAGTATACGAACACCGATAAGGGACATACCCTTTGCTTTGGTTTACAGAGTGGATGTTGTGCTACCTATTGAGGTTGATATTCCTACTCTATGAATCTCTCTGAAAGGCCTCATCACTGATGATGACAACAAAATATCTCGACTGCAAGAGCTGGAACTTCTAGATGAATGTTAGCAAGTGGCATTCAATCACCTCAAAGAATATCAGAAAAGAATATCTAAGAGCTATAATAAGAAGTTTGAACTAAGGGACTTCCAAGTGGGTGACCTCATTCTGAGAGAAACCCCTAAGAATCAACATTGGGTGCAAAAGGGAAAGTTTGAACCAAATTAGCTTGGTTTGTATGTTGTCATTGCAGTGTTTGGGTTTGACACCTATCAACTATCCACCAATGAAGGAGAGAAACTAAAGGAGCTAATCAATGCTCTTCACCTGAAATGATTCTACAGCTAAGACACTGTCAGAATGCTCATGTACATAGTAATGTTCTAAAAAAATCCTAAAAACTGCAAAGTACTATTGATGAAAACTTGGCAAACATGCATCATGGTTGCAAAACAAAGAATTCTTTCCAAGAAGGTGAAAACCTGGTAAATAGGTACCTCTTGTTCCACATTTCTATATCTATCGCAACATCACTTGGCTCTGTACAATTGCTTTTGAGCTTTCCCTTTTTCCTACTTTCATTTGATCATATGCATGCTCTCAATTACCTTCAAGATACCAACCTACATGGATTGAAACTGGTCATACTCTAGGGGCAACCTTCCTAGTCTAGGGGGCACTATCCTACTACTTTTTAGAATCTCTCTCACATCAGTCACCAGTGGTTCTCACTACATCTGCCTACTGATGCCTAGCTATTACTAAGATCTTTCTACTTGAGAATATCTCTTGTGTCAGTCACCAGTGGTTCTCACTGTGTCTGCCTACTATCACCATACTAACCATATTTTTGCACAATCGATGTATATCTACATCTTGACATCAATCCATTGAAGTTGGAGTGGTAATCCATGCTTCATCTTGGCAATCCTTTGCTTCCACTTGTATATAGCTTTCAGTCACTTTCATGACACTTTGGGTCTTCTAAGAACCCTCCTGACTTGACATTGATCTTGAATCATAACCTGGGGGCAACCAAATTGAATTTTTCCTCACAACATGAGTCAAGTCAGTTGTTACCTAGGGACATGACTCCCCAATCTGATCGCATCTTTTTTTATTAATCTTGTCATTCTAAAGGAAAAATCACTACTAACACAATCAACTAGTGTTTCTCAACACCATAATCAAATAGTGTTTCTTAACACTATCTTTGGATACATCTATGTTTCTTAACACACATTAGATATCACCAACATAAACAACATCTATCGATAGCAATCAAACACAATGGACTCACAAGCACAACGATGTTTTTCAACACCCCTATACATATACACATCCAAAAACTTTGAAACATGCTGAGATATGATTGAATTTCTCTTTATATGCTTCCCGTTCTCATTGATTTTGTTAATCTTTTCTTTGTCTATTTCTTTTTGGTGTGGTCCCGATGATCCGAAAACATCAAATAAATAGGGTGTATGTGATAAGAGCTCCCGCATTAAGGCAAAAAAGCCTCACATCCCTTGATATTATTTATTTGTATGCCATGGTGAGGTTGGTACTATATCCTTGATTGTTATTTCTCTACTTGTTTACTAGTGTACTCTTACTATATCAAACGGGAAATGATGTTTAGGTCATCTCAGCTATTGTGCCTTGATGCTTACGTTAGTTTCCCACATCAAATCCAATGAAAGTTGTATTCATATCCTTATGGTTGCAGTGGCACTAGTAAGGATTATATTGACTCTGATGTTCCAAAAATTCTCTATGATGACAACTATTCAATGGGTCCAACAACCATGTCCTAGGGATTTCATTTCGCGTAGGCTTGCATTTTCATTCTCGACTTGCATCACGGTAGTGTTTTGATGATCACTTCATTGTGTTCTCTTGGATTTGTATGATGAGGGGTTCTTCTTCAGCATTCTGGCTTCATCACAACTGCACAAGTGTTTGATCCTTTCTCTCACTCTTCAAAAGTGGCTATATCAACTACTCTGAATCTATTTTTAGGATCAAAATCAAAATCTAACACTTCTATATAGCTCAAAATCACATCTTAAATATTTTGGGACTGACATGATTAGATGCTTGTACAGTCAAATTTTTGATGTTTCTTTCTTGTCAGAATCATCTCCAATCAACATTCTCTCACATCTTCCAGATTCTTCCATAATCTATTATGATTTCTTCTTGACCTTCGATTCAACTTCTATCTGTGATTTATCACTTTCAATCACCATTATGGTGTTTCATCTTTCCATTTTTCTCCCAAGGGGGGAGGATGATTATGTCATTGAATCAATTTCAATCTATCTTAATCAATCTTATCTAATTATAATTTATTAGGTGTCTAGGCAATCTAACCCAGATTCCTGAGGATCAAGCTTTGTTTTAGAGGTGATTCTCAAAATTTCAATCTATTAGGTGTCTAGGCGATCTAACCTGGGTTCTTGAGGATCAAGCTTCATTCTATAGATGATTCTTGAAATCTCATCTATTAGGTGTCTGGGAAATCTAACCTAGATTCTTGAGAGTCAAGCTTCATTCTAAAGATGGTTCTTGCAATCTCACTGCCAGGTATTGGGGCAATCTAACCCTCACTCTTGAAGATTGAGCCTCATTCTTGGTACAGTCTTTTGAAAAGTGATAATATATTAGGTATCGGGGCAATCTAACCTGGATTCCTGAGAATCAAGCTTCATTCTAAAGATGACCCTCAAAAACTTGATCTAACCGACATCTCAACAATCTTACCTAGACTTTGGAGAGTTAAGGTCCATTCTAGAGATGGCTCTGAAACCTTTATCAATCGATCTTTAAAAAATCAATCAATCTCAACTATTCTTCTATGCTTCAAACATCAGACTATTCTTTGAATCAATGCACTATTCGCACATCAATTCAAAGAGGGCAAAAATGTAACACCCCAAAATTGGCATCTTGCAACCACAACCAATTTTGTTGCATTTGTCAATCTTTTGAATCATCAAAGTCCTATTGTACAATGAAATTCTGAGTTTTGACTGACTCTACTTGACTTGAATGTCAAATGCACAAAATCCTAAATTTACATTAATCACATCCTATATTTAATTCCTAAATATCAATTATAATTGACTAAATAAACCCTATGATCAAATTAATTTAATTACAAAGTCCTAGCATTTTAATTAAATTAAATTCACTCTTTTAGCTAAAACACATAAAAAGGAATTAAATAATAATTAATTATTAAATAAATATCCTCATTTCAATAATTGAATTTAATTATTCAAATAATTGATAAAATGCATTTATGAGGTTATATTTTGTTTATTTTATCAAATAATCTCTCCAAAATCATCACTTCAGTTGAGAAATGGAAACTTTAAGTTGACTGAGATTAAAAAGTGCAATAAATCAGTTAACTGCTTCATTCACTCAAAAGAAAAATAGTGAACTGTTTCTCTGAATAGAAACTTTCTATTTTGAACTAGATTTTCAAGAGTTAACTGTTTCTCTAAAAGGAAACTTTCCATTCTAGCTAGACTCTCATCCTATAAAAGAACTCTCTTGTTCTCATTAAGAAAAAGGAGAATATACATTTTTGAGTATCTAATTGCTGTCAAATTGTTAGCTCCTACTTGTGCATTCATAGCTCTTATTTTCATTGCAATATATTAATCTCATTTCTAGAATAATCATGCATAGCTTAGTTTCTTTCAAGTACTCTTAGTTTAATTTCATCTCTAGATTAATATCTCACATTTATTTCTAGATTAATCTTGCATCTCTCATCTCTAGATTAATATGGCATTTATATTTATAGATTAAATCCTCCATTCTCAATTAACAAAATACTGTTTCTTGGCTTTCTCTGTCTCCCTCGGCATTTGATTGGCACTCGGCATTATCTTTTCTTTGCTCACCATCACCTTTCACTTTTCTTGGCATCAACTTTGCTTTGCTCAACATCAACCTTCCAGTGAACTGTCAGTGATAGATAAACAACGTATCACTTTGCCAAAGTGCCAAATGATCAAGTACCCTAGTGTTTACTCATAACTCAACCATTTCCTTTGTCTTCTTGTTATCCCATTCTTTCAAATCTTCATCAATCAATAGATAAGGTACTGAAACATGCAGCAATAGTCTCACCAGTTAATTTTTGACATCAATGACAAAATAATAATTGTCTACATTGTAGCAATCTTTCCAACAATCTCCCTCTTTGGCATTGATGGAAACACTAAATTTTAAAATAATAATTTCCAACCAAAGTTACCATACAATCCAAAAAGTGTCTGTGTTCCTGATATGAACAAATCTTCATTAATGTCTTTAGCTTCATTCTGACTCCCTCTATGTCTATAATCACACTAAAATGTCTTCTGTTACTGTTCAGCTCCCTCTTTTAGTAATATTTCCCTTGTATCTGTTGTTTTAGCAATAATCTCCCTCTTTGACAACAATGCCAAAGATGTTGACATCTTCATTATGCAGATTCTTCTGTTCTAATCTTTGTATCATGTTGTTCTTGTCATCTTTGTGTATGACTGATCTTCTTTTATGTTCTTGTCTTCCACTTCATAGTTTTTAGGCAGCATCCTAAAAATGTGACCTACTGTGCATCAATGTGTCAAGTTTTCTGATTAAAACATTTGATGCAACAGTACCATTTCAAACTAGTTAGCCTCTGCTAGGGGAATTAACCCCAATTTACCTCTTAGATGCTCATGAGCATCCTTGGGTAATTCTTTTTTAAATATGTCTACCAACTGTTCCTTAGTGTTCACATATTCCAGTCTCACTTCCTTCTTCTAAACTAGCTCCCTCAAGTAATGATACTTGATAGCTATATGTTTTGCCTTAGAGTGCATTACAAGATTTTTAGAAATATTAATGGCACTCATGTTATCACAATACATGACAACTAGTTCTGTGATCTCCTCCTTCATACCTTTCATTAGTATCTTCAACCATATAATGTTTGAACAATTAACTGTTGCTGCCACATACTCGGCTTCAGCTATAGATTGTGAGGTGCAATTCTATTTCTTGCTTGTCTAGGAAACTAATCTTTTCCCTAAAATAAATGTTCCTCCTGTGGTGCTTTTTCTATCATCAACAGTACCAGCCTAGTCAAAATCAGTATAGACTCTGAGTTCAAACTTGTCATTCCTTTTGTAATATAGGCCATAGTCTTTTGTACCTTTCAAATATCTCATAATTATTTTCACTTCCATTATATGTGTCTCTTTTGGATAAGCAGAAAATCTAGCAACAATTCCAACTACTAATGCAATATCAGGTCTACTATGTACAACATATTGTAGCTTACCAATCATTGATTTGTATAGTGTTTGATTTACCTCTTTTGTATCATTATTCTTTGTCAACTTTTGTCCAGTAGCCATGGGTGTACTCACTAGTTTTGAATCTTCCATACCAAAAAATTTCTGTACCTCCTCGATATATTTTGATTGAGTAATATAGATACCATTCTTCATTTGATGTATTTGTAGTCCAAAAAAGAATTTTATCTCACCAAACATAGACATTTCAAATTTAGTTTGCATCTCTTTTGAAAATGCTTTACATATCATATCTTGTCCATTGAATATGATGTCATCAACAAAAATTTCAGCCAATAAAATTCCTTTACCTTGCTCTATTTTCAAATATAGATTTCTGTTGTCATTTGTTCTTGGAAATCCAATCTTCATCAGATAATTGTGCAATCTGTCATACCATGCTCTGGTTGTTTGTTTCAGTCCATATAATGCCTTGTGTAGTCTTCAAACCATATTCCTCTTACTTGGGTCAAAAAATCCATCAGCTTGTTTAATATATACTTCTTCTTCTAATATCCCATTTAGAAATGCTGACTTTACATCCATTTGATAGATTTTAAATCTTTTGTAGGCTGAATATGCAAGTAGAGTTCTTACACCCTCCAATATCACAACTGGGGCAAATGTCTCTTCATAGTCAATTCCTTCCTCTTGTGCATACCCTTTGCATACCAGTCTTTCTTTATTCCTTGTCACCTCTCCATGTTCATTCATTTTTTTTCTGAATACCCACTTTATACCAATTACATTTTTGTTGTCAAGTCTCGGTACTAGTGTCCATGTCTTGTTCTTTTCAATCTGGTCTATCTCTTCATTCATGGCTTGAATCCAGTCTTCATTGTCCAAAGCATCTTTTACTGTATTAGGCTCAAAGTTACATAGAAAACATGTGTCTTCTCTTAATTTGCCTCTTGTCATAATTGCATAATCCTTTTCTCCTATGATTTGATCAGGTTTATGGTGCCTTCTTACATATTTTTCCAAAGTAGGCTCTTTCTCAGCTTCATTTTGATCATTCAAGTTCAGTTCAGGGTAAAATAGTGACTCAGCATCTCCATCAGATAGCTCGACAGTCACTTCCTGGTGCTCGACAATTTCATTATGTGTCTCGACAGGTTTAGACTATTGCTCGACAACTTCATTTTCAGTTTCCTTAGAATCCTCCTCTTTAGGATGGGTGAATGATTTGTAGCTTTCAGGTTCAATCGTGCTTTTAGATTCATTTATTTCTACATATTCATCAATTCTAACATTTGTACTCTCCACAATGTTTTTAGTGTTAGAATTCAAACATTTGTATGCCTTACTCTTAGTAGAATATCCAAGAAATATGCCTTCTTCTCCTTTAGCATCAAGTTTACCATTTCTGTTAACCTTCAGTATAAAACATCTACTCCCAAAGACTTTAAAATAACTTACAGTAGGTGCATGTCCATACCATAGCTCATAAGGTGTAGTATTTGTACCTTTCTTTACTTGTACTCTATTCAAGGTATAAACAGTTGTAATCACAACTTCTCCCCAATATTTATGTGTAACATTTTTCTCCATCATTAATGTTCTAGCATAATCCATGATAGATCAATTTTTTCTTTCAGCTATACCATTCTATGGTGGTGTCCTAGGTGCTGACATTTGTCTTTTTATCCCTCGGTCATTGCAGAACCTGTTAAACTCATTAGAAATGAACTCACCTCCTCTGTCAAATCTCAGACATATTAGACTCTTACCTGTTTCCTTTTCAACTTTTGCCAAGTACCACTTAAATAGATGAAATGCATCAGATTTTTCTTTGAGAAACATAACAGTCATAATCCTAGAGTAGTCATCTACAAATAGAATAAAATATTTGTCTCCACAGTAACTTTTCTCACCATAGGTTCACAAAGGTCAGTATGAACCAATTCTAAAATATTCTCAGAAGTATGAATTTTGCTCTTAAAACTAGATTTAGTCATTTTACCCAATTGACATTGCTTACACATTGCATTCTCGGGTTTATTTTACTTTGGCAGCCCTCTAACCTTTTTCAATTTACTTATGCTGACCAATTTATCAAAGTTAACATGACATAGCATATTATGCCATAACCAAACATCATTATATTGTGCAAACATGCATGTCTCTTCAACTAAATCTAGATAGAACACGTTACCTTTTGTTTTCTCACCACCTCCAACTAATTCTCCATTGGCATCATAGATCTTTGCTTTCCTGTGATGTAATTCAACTCTATAACTAGAAGTGTTCAGCTGTGAAACACTCAACAATTTATATTAAGATCATCAACCCAATATACATCATCACATCTAATCTTGCTAGTCAATTGAATTGATCCTTTCCCTTTAACTCTACAAGGTGTGTCATTACCAAACTTAACATATCCACCTTTACATTGATCTAAGGCTTCAAATTTGTCCTTATCACTTGTCATGTGATGTGAACAACCACTATCAATAATCCAATGATCACCTTTAATCATATAAGAAATTAGTGCAGTTTTCTCATCATCATCAGAATCATCTTTCATTGCAACATACACAGCTTCTATATCATTTTCATCAGATATATCAAATTCACTGTCAGAAGCTTCTTCAGCTATATAACAAGATTTCTTACCTTTATCTTTGTAATCCTTGTACTTTCTGTAGTCTCAGTCATCATTTCTATCTTTGTACTTTCTATCTCTTCTTTCATCTTTCTCATTCTTGTCAGGATATCTAGCAACAATATGACCAGCTTTGTTACAAGAAAAACAAATAATAGGAAGTTTACCTTTGAATTTTCCTTTTCCTCTATCTAGTCTCCTTGCCATAAGTGCCTCAAGCTCTTCTAGATCATCATCTGAGGTGTCACTTCCACTATCTACACATTTCTTTCCTTTCCTTGATTTGTTGATGACCATCTATGACTTGAATGTAGATTCAATAGCTTGTGGAGTGTAGTTGTCAAAATTTGGCATCTCAAATGTAGTAAGTCTGCCTACCAAACTTTCTAGAGTCAAATTATTATTAGGAGTACATCTCAATTCTTGAATTGTAGATTCTCTAATAGCATAAATAGGAAGAAGTGTTCTTAGTACCTTTCTCATGATAGTTTCATCATCAATGGTTCCCTTAGCTCCTCTAATAGTATTTACAACTTCCTTTATCCTATCATAATATTGCACTATATTTTCTCCTTCTTGCATTTTAAATCATCAAAATTACCTCTCAAGCTTTTAGATTTGGCTCTTAGTACATTCAAATCACCTCCATAAATGGTTGCAAGGGCAACCCACATCTTCTTTATGCTTGTACAATCCTTGATGTCCTCAAATTCATGACAGTTCAGAGATGATGCAAGTTCCAACATTGCTTGATTATGTTCATGCTTTTCTCTTAATTGTGAAACATTCAAAACTCTAGTAGGGGCTACATATTTTGTTTCAATATGTCATTTAGTAGAATCACCAATACCATCCAAGTGAAGTTTCATCAAACTTTTCCATGCAGGAAAGTTTTCCTTGTTAATCTTCGGTCCATCCCTTTTATACATCTTGATCTTTATCTCCAAGTACCTTCAAAAATTTTCAAGAGAACAAGTGCTCTGATATCAATTGTTAGGATGAATTTAGAATAACTAAGAGGGGGGGGGGGGGGAATCAGTNATTTAGAATAACTAAGAGGGGGGGGGGGGTGAATCAGTTATCCTCAGGTCCAGATGTGCCCATATAAAACTTTAAACAAACTTTAACAACTCAGATCTGCTCGGCAACAATGAACAACAAAAGTGTGTAGTTTACTGTACTAGTAAAATAAGCTTGTAGAAACTTAACAGTAAAACAAAATAATAAAATTCACACATTTTGACACCATGATTTAATGTGGAAACCCAATAAGGGAAAAACCATCGGTAACATGCTACCAAAATTTTACTCTTCTAAAGTGATGCCCTATTAGGAGCCAACCCTATTAAAGGTTACAAAACACACTGTCAAATGTGACCTGGTTAAAGGATTTAATCACCCTATCAGGAGTGGCCTTGTTAGAGGACTTAGAACATTCCAATTTGGATGTCACCTTGTTCAAAGGATTTATACAATGAGTATTAGGTCAACTTGGTTAAAGGATTTGAACTGATACAATGGTTAGAAAGTAATCAGCAGGTGTGATCTGATACATACAACTTACTTTGCAAATCTAGATCCAATTTCAGCTCTAATGCTAATTAATTGAGTGGCCTCCATTATCATCTCAAACTTCAGATCTTCTTGGAATTCCATCAATAAATCACTTCGCTTCTCTGCTCAGCCTTCTCTACTAGGTCTTTACCAATCAGTCAATTAACCATGCATTACTTTGCATTCCACTTCTCCTTCCTTGGATACCATAACAATAACCACAGTAGGTTATATCATACCTCTTCATCTAGGTTGAATTAAATCTTTTTCCACTCAATCAAGATCATAGATCTTAGGTTAGGTTAGGTCCAATGGATCTTTCCATCATTACATTTAATTTACTTCTTCAATATAGTCATTAATTAAACATTGAATCCATGCACTAATAACGGTTTCCCATGCATTAAATGAATATGGACCAATCTTAATTAACAATGCATATCCTAATGAAATCAACTATGTCAGCCATAGATCTCAAATCTCATCAATTAAGAAAATACTATTGCTCATCTTTCTCTATCTCCCTCGGCATTTCAATGGTGCTCGGAATCATCTTTTCTTTTCTCGGAATAACCTTTCGCTTTGCTTGGAATCGACTTTTCTTTGCTTGGCATCGACCTTCCAGTGAACTGTCAGTGATAGATCTACAATGTATCACTTTTACAAAGTGCCAAATGATCAAGTACCCCATTGTTTACTCATAACTCAACCATTTCCTTGGTCTTCTTGTTATCCCATTCTTTCAAATCTTCATTAATCAATAGATAAGGTACTCAAACATACAACAATAGTCTCACCAGTTAAGGTTTGACATCAATGAAAAAATAACAATTGTCTACATTGTAGAAATATTTCCAACACATGCAAGGCATTAAATCAGTTAATATATTGTATTGTCACTGATATCAACTTGATATAATCTATATGGTCATGGAAACACTGCCTAAAGACTTCAAAGAACTGATGAATCAAGACTAGGCTATCAGTAATGCATACAAGTCAAGTATTCACTAAGTGACTGCATACACCAATGGAGTGCACACCAATGGTCAGAGTAAAAGAGTAGAGTCATAGTGGTACCCGATGAGCTAATACACATCATTACCGATGAGAAAAGTTTCAGTGTTGCCCGATGGAGAAAACAAAGGATGGAGATCCTGATGACAACTAAAGTCACACCGACGGAACAACCAGTTGTCACCGATGACTAACTAAAGTGTTGACTGATAGAATAGAGAGTTCAAAAAATGACAAAATGCTTTGCTATCAAGAAGCTAAAGATAGAGTTAACAAATACTTATCATTGTTTTAATCGTCTAGATAAAGCCGAAGATAAGTAATTGATTTAAAGTAGATTTGTCTAGTTGGAAAGATCTCTTTGAGATAAATCACGAGTTTTTCTTTAAATCTATTGGCAAGAATTAAGGAACATGCCAAGAATCAAGAAAGCCAATAAAAGGGGAAATCATGTCTATATAGAGACAAACTCAATTCATTATGAATAGTGGGGTGAACAAGAGAAGAGGAAAGATGCTAAACAAAATCTGAATGAGAAGAAAGTCTTCATTTCAGTCTTGATCAACAAGATAAAGGAAGAGCTAGATTTTGCAGACACTGAAAAATAGTGAGACAAGCATCACAAAGTAGAACATTTTGGAGCAAAGGTATAAAGTGATTATATTGATCAGAGAGGTAATGGACTTACAATAGATCTAAAAATCTGCAATTGAGTTGTATGTATGAATAGATCATTAGTGTTCTAGTTTAACCATTGAAGCATATAATCCTCTTAAGAGAGCAGGACTTAAAATTCTTTAACAATTGAGATACATCCCAAGGAGTTTCAAAAAGTTTGATCACAAAAGTAGCATTGGATATGCCCGATACCTATTGACACGCCAAGTGAGTGTTTGATCAAGGATGGTAGCATTAGATGCTAGATAATAGTTGAAAAACTATTTTTAAATCCTCTAACAAGGTCATACCTAATAGTGTGTTTGTAACCTTTAAAAAGGCTGGCTCCTAAAAGATCTCACTTCAGAAGAGTGAAAATTTGGGGTACCGGTCCCAATTTTTTTTTCCTTAACAGGGTTTCCACGTTAAAATCCTTGTGTTATGTATTTATGGTTTATCACTTTACTATTTTAGATTTCACATATAAAATTATGGATTTATTAGTATACTCTGCATATTTACTATGTTTTGGTAAATAATTAACAGCTTATTGGTAATCATATAGAAGAGAGATTAACAAAGCAATCTGACAAGTAGAAAATTGATTAAAGTATTTCAAGGCATACATCTTGTAGGACAGAAGATAACTTGAGATATAATTAGTGGTTATAAGTTTTAAGGGTTGATTTAAGGATTTATTTTTGAGGCCATTGATTCACCCCNCATTGATTCCCCCCCCCCCCCCAAGTTATTACTAAAAATTGGTATTAGAGCTTGTGTGCTTAGAAGGAAGGTTTCAAGACCTAAGCTAAATATCACGAAATGAACAGATGAGATGTGCCCAAGTTGAATAAAGATAAAATTGCTTCATGGAAGAGCAGAATAAGACTCCACTTATCAGGTATTGGAAATGATGTTTCTCAATACTTAGATGCTGAATATGTGTTTCCCATAGGAGCATCAATAGTCGAACAATTGAGAGATAAGAATGAGCACAATTGCATGATGATAGAACTTTCTTCATCACTCTCCGATGCTGAATTTGAAGATGTCAAAACCTGCAAGACTGCAAAGTAGATGTGGGACAAATTGATGCTTGTACATGGTGGTGACAAGAATGTTTTGAGAGCCAAGGAAGAAAGCCTTAGAGGAAATTTTGATGATCTCAAAATGAAAGAAGGTGAAAACATCACTCAGTACAACACAAGAATAAAAGAGATAGTCAATGCTATCCGAGGAGTTTGAGGTGTACTAGAAGAAGATAGAGTGTTAAGTAAAATTCTAAGAACCTTACTACCTACTTATGCTATTAGAGTATCTACCATTCAAGAAATGAGAGCAGTAGTAAATAGAAATATTACTCTAGAAAGTTTGATTGGAAGACTGATTTCATTTGAGATGAACAACTTTTATAATAGTGTCTTACCAAACATAGAGTTTGCATTCAAAATTTCTATGATAATAAGTAAATCAAGTCATAAAAACACTATGAGAAAAAATAGTGATAGTGAAAGTGAAGAAGATGATCTTGATAAAATTGAAGCACTTATGGCTAGAAGAATGTAGAGAGGCAAAGGTAAATACAAAGGTAAATTACCACTTGTTTGTTTTAATTGCAAAGAGATTGGAAACTTTGCTGCAAGATGTACTAACATAAGAAAAGATGACAGAAGTAATGATAGATCATTTGAAAAGAAGTATGACAAATGTGATTATAGAAGCTACCGATAATCAGAAAGAAGAGATACCTGAGATTATAAGGACAAAGGAAAGAAGGCCAGTTACCTAGGAAAATGCAAAGATGAAGACATTGACACCGAATCTGATGAAGACATTGAGATGGTGTTTGTGGTAGTAAAAGATGATTCAGATGATGATGAAGAAAGGTATGTAGAAACTGCACTCATATCTAAGGTTAGTAAAAATAATGTCTGGAACCTAGATAGCGGTTTCACTCACCATATGACTAATGATAAGAAAAAGTTTGAGACTTTTGAGTACTATAAAGGTGGTTTAGTAAGAATGGGTAATGACACACCTTGTCCAGTTGAAGGTAGAGGAACTTTAATGTTGAATAACCAAATAAAATGTGAAAATGCATATTGGGTAAATGGATTGAATTATAATCTATTGAGTGTTTCTCAGTTGAATAATTTAGGTCACAAAGTAGCATTTGAAAATAAGAAGGCAAAGATCTTCAATAAATTAGGAAATTTGATTGGTACCGGTGAGAAGACAAAAGGTAAATTATTCTATCTGAATGATACTGACACCACTTGTTTGATTGCTACAAACAAAGACATATGGTTGTGGCACAAAAGATTGTGTCATGTGAACTTTGACAACATGATAAAGATTAGCAAAAAGAGAAATTTTAGAGGCTTACTGACGATGACCAAGCCTGACAACATCATGTGTATGAATTGTCAAAAAGGTAAAATGACAAAGTCTAGTTTTAAAAGAAAAACCCATACATCTGATGCAATTCTAGAATTAGTCCATACTGATTTATGTGGACCTATGAGGACAAAGAGGTATTATGGAGACAAATATTTTATTCTCTTTGTTGATGATTACTCTAGAATGATTACAGTCATGTTTCTAAAAGATAAATCAAAAGCATTTAAGATGTTTAAATGCTATAAAGAAATGGTTGAGAAGCAAAGTGGTAAGGAGTTAAAATACTTAAGGGCCCGTTTGTTTCACAGAATTGAACGGGAATTGGCATTTTTGAATTCCTAAAATGTTCAATTCCTTGTTTGGTTCCAAAATAAAAAATTGGAATAGGGTTATTCGAATTCTAATTTTGGGTCATTTTGAGCATTCCATAATTCCTTCTCAGGCCTGGAATTGGAATTGGAATTGAAAGTGTTATTTTGGGAAGGAAAATTCATTCCCAATTTTGTTTCAATAATGTATATTATATTGTTCTAAGGATGTATATATATATGTGTGTGTATATATATATGTGTGTATATACACACACAAATATATATATATATACATATATGTGTGTATGTATGTGTATATACATGTGTGTATATATATACACATGTGTATATGTGTGTATATGTATATATGTGTATATATATATGTGTGTGTATGTGTATATATACACACACATGTGTATATATGTGTATATATACACACATGTGTGTATAAATATACATGTGTGTGTATATATACACATGTGTGTGTATATATACACATGTGTGTGTATATATACACACACATGTGTGTGTATATATATACAAATGTATATATATGTATATATACACATGTGTGTGCATATATATGTGTGTATATACACATGTGTGTATATACATGTGTGTGTATATACTTGTGTGTGTATATGTGTATATGTATGTGTATATGTGTGTATATATACACACCTATGTGTGTGTGTATACACACATGTGTGAGTGTATATGTGTATGTGTGCAAAAAATAAATTTCAATTCCAATTCTAGTTGTGCAGAACCAAACACAAAATTGGCATTTTCTCAGTCATCTTCCAGGTGAACCAAACAGGATAAGCCCATATTCTAGAATTCGTTTTGAGAATAGCACAATTGCCAACAAAATGGAATTGTTGAAAGAAGGAACAGATCCATAGTTGATTGTGCAAGGAAACTAGTGATAGAGAAAGGGATCACCCAAATCTTATGGATGGAAGATGTCAGTACTGTTGTTTACACATTGAATAGAGTACAATTGAAGAAAGACACCAAAAAATACACCTTATGAGCTATGGTATAGATACACACCCAATGTAAGTTATTTCAAAAATTTTGGCAGTCAATGTTATATCTTAAAAGATGATAGAAATGGAAAAATTGACTCCAAGAGTGATGAAGGAATCTTTCTAGGGTATTCTACCAAGAGCGAGGCTTTTAAATGTCTAAATAAAGCCTCTAACAAAATTGTTGAAAGTGCAAATGTAAAGATAGATGAATTTGTAGAGAAGAATGAAAAGGAAAGCACTAAAGAACCAGTAGACTACAATAGGTTCACTTACAATGAGGAACTTGAAAATCTACCCTACCAACAATGTAGAGCTCCTGAGCAACATATCATTGCACCTAAGCATCAGGCTACAAATACCGATGGTCAGAATATTGCTCAAAATGATGCACAAAGTGATGGAGAATAGAATGAAGAAAAAACTGATGATCAAGATGATAGACAAAGAGATGAACCTATAGTTGCAAGATATGTCAGAAGGAAACATCCACAAAACTAGATCATAGGAGATAAAAAGGTTGGTATAAGAACCAAAATTAAGTCTCTAAATACAACATGTCTTATTTGTGATTATGAGCCCAAATCTGTCAATGTTACACTAGATAATGATGAATGGATAAGTGCTATGAATGAAGAGATTGAAAAGATAGAGAAAAACAAGACATGGACACTTGTACCAAGACCAGATGACAAGAATGTCATCCATACAAAATGGATATTCAGGATTAAGCTGAATGAGAATGGAGAAGTCACAAGAAATAAAGCAAGACTAGTATGCAAGGGGTATGCACAGGAAGAAGGAATTGACTATGGAGAGACCTTTGCACCCATTGCTAGGCTAGAAGGAGTAAGAATACTACTTTCTTATGCTGCATATAAAGGATTCAAGGTATATCAAATGGATGTCAAGTCTGCATTCCTAAATGGAATACTTTAAGAAGAGGTATACATTGAACAACCATAAGGGTTTGTTGATTTAGAAAAAAAGGACATGGTATGTAGACTTCACAAAGCCCTGTATGGATTGAAACAAGCACCCTGAGACTAGTATGAAAGAATTCATTCCTATCTTATAAGTATTGGATTTGTAAGGAATAGTGAAAAAATAATCTTTATTTGAAGGAAGGTACTAATGCTAACATTTTGACTGTTGAGATATTTGTTGATGACATCATATTTGGAGGCAATGATATGCTATTCAAATCATTTGCAAATGAAATGAGCAAAGAGTTTGAGATGTCTATGTTTGGAGAGATCAAGTTCTTCCTTGGTCCGTAGATCATGCAATAAGATGAAGGTATTTTTATTACACAATCCAAGTACATCAAAGAAGTACTGAAAATATTCAAGATGGAAGAGTCCAAGCCAGTTGGAACACTGATGGAAACAGGATGTAAGCTAACAAAGAAGGACAAGTCATCAGAGGTAAATTAGAATTTGTATAGATCAATGATTGGAAAACTCATGTATGTTGTACATCCTAGACAAGATATTGCACATGCAGTCTAGGAATAGTTGCTAGATTTTCTGCTAATCTGATGCAGGAGCATCCTGGGTGTAAGAGCAATCTTGCATCACCCAAAAATATTTCTGTTTTTATATTCAATAAGGGCTATTTTGTGCAGAGCTGCTATTTATGGAAAGTTACTATTTTTGGTAATTTTTGTATGTGCTCAGAATGATCTGATTTCTTTCTTGGAGGTTCATTTTGGTCATATATGTCTGCCAATAAAGTTTCATTGCCAGATCAAGTGTATATTGGAAGATATTGAAATTTTTTGATATTGGCAGCAGGGTACATAAAATTTGAACTCAGTTTTGAAGGCTTTAGAGGCCCCGGATGAGGTCAAAAATTTGGGTGACGGGCGCTTGCATTTGTGAAGCCTGTAGAGCGCTTCGTGGCATTTCCAAAATGGGGTTATAATAGCCGATTGGGTCAACTGGTGATGACTTATGGTCTTCGGAAGTTGGGCCACCTGAAATGGCAGAAAATAATTTTCTTCAAAATTTATGTTCGGGTTTCAAAGGTTATCTTGAGCCGACTATGATGTAATAAAATG
>MU226449.1:665130-676445 GCA_018584345.1 Thuja plicata
AAGTTTCATTGCCAGATCAAGTGTATATTGGAAGATATTGAAAATTTTCGGTATTGGCAGCAGGGTACAGAAACTTTGAACTCAGTTTTGAAGGCTTTAGAGGCCCCGGATGAGGTCAAAAATTTCGGTGACAAGTGCTTGCCCTAGTCACGCCTATAGAGCGCTTCGTGGCGTTTCCAAAATGGGGTTATAATAGCCGATCGGGTCAACTGGTGATGACTTATGGTCTTCAGAAGTTGGGCCACCTGAAATGGTGGAAAATAATTTTCTTCAAAATTTCTGTTCGGGTTTCAAAGGTTATCTTGAGCCGACTCTGATGTAATAAAATGTAAAATAAAATAATTCTAAGTTTGGTCGGCCTTATTCTGGAACCTTCCCAGGCAGTGGAAAATTGCCTATATAAGGAAGGCTATATTATTGTCTTAGGCAGTTCAAAATAGTTCTGGGTAGTAGATCTGGGTAATAGTTTGAGGCTTTGTCCTACAGAATATTGTAAGGGAATGCCCATGTGGCTTTGCATATTGTAATTCTGAAAGTTTGTAATTCCACATTTGTGGAGATAATAAGAAACCAATTTTATGTTCTTGCATATTGTGGTTGTTTCTCTGTTTATGTTATGTGTTTGTGGTATTAAGGGAGCACCCTTCATCATAATCCCAGAGAATCACATATGACTGTTGTGAAAAGAATTCTAATATATCTGAAGAATACCAAGTAATATGGCTTATGGTATAGAAGAGAAGGCAAATTTGAACTTAAGGTCTTTACCAACGCTGATTGGGATAAAAATCTTGATGGCCAGAAGAGCACAACTATAGGAGCATTCTTCATGGGTGACATACTTGTCACTTGGATCAGCAAGAAACAAGGATGCATCTCACAATCTACTTCAGAGGCACAATATGTTGCTGCTGCTGTAAACTGCTCAAATATTGCATGGATCAAATAGTTACTGGAAGGTATGCATATGAAAATTTTAGAACTAGTAATTATCTATTGTGATAATAAAAGTGCAATAAACATTTCCAAGAATCCAGTCATGCATGCTAAAACAAAGCATATTTCCATCAAGTATCATTATTTGAGAGAACAGGTTTAGGCAAAGGAGGTGATACTTGAGTATGTGCAATAAAAGGAACAACTGGCCAATATCTTCACCAAGCCACTACCCAAGGATGAATTTGAGTACTTGAGAAAAATACTAGGGGTCAAACCCTTGTCTACTGGTCAGTAAGCTGGCTAGAAGGCCGCGTCAGCCTACACATTATCAGAATATCATTCATGTTGATGCAAGTAGAGAGATGAACTTCAAAGATAAATCTATACATAGTAAGGTATTTATCTACTCCAAGAAACAAAGTTATTACCGATGGATTGGGAAATTCAAGGAATATATTATGGATAGAGAGGATCCACTTGACATAACTGTCAAAGGCTTGTTTGAAAAGATAAGATGTTTGGAATTAATGTCAAAGGGAGAGAAATATATCATTATCATACTGATAAAGGGAGAGAGTTTATCCATTACATATCCATCAAAGTATCATAAAAATGGAAGTAACCCAAAAGGGAGAGCAAATAGAAAGGGAGAGGAAACATCAAAAGAGAAGAACAGTTGAAGAGATAGTTTGACACAGAAGGAGAACACATCACATTAGAGAAAGAAAGATTCTACATCCATCCAATAAAGGGATTATAAAAGCTACAAGAATCAAATCAAAGCTATTTGAGCTTACCAAAACCTAGACATTTGTATTAGTTACATTAGGAAAGCTTGATAAAACTATATATTTCATATTTTATTAGTAATAGTATAGTTTGATAATGTAGTATGTTTCCATCAATACCAAAGGGAGAGATTGATGATAGGTAACTAATTGAATGTTTGAAGATATTAAGTTGATGATCATGCAAGGCATTAAATCAATTAATATATTGTATTTTCATCGATGTCAACCTGATATAATCTATATGGTCATGGAAACACTGCCTAAAGACTTCAAAGAATTGATGAATCAAGACTATGCTATCAGTAATGCATACAATTCAAGTATTTAGTAAGTGATTACATACACCAACAGAGTGCACATAGATGGTTAGAGTAAAAGATGAGAGTCACAGTGTTACCTGATGAGCTAATGCACAACATTACTGACGAGCAGAGTTTCAGTGTTTCCCAATGGAGAAAACAAAGGACAAAGATCCCGATGACAACTAAAGTCACACCGATGGAACAGTCAGTTGTCACCAATGACTAACTAAAGTGTTGACCAACAGAATAGAGAGTTCAAAAAATGACAAAATGCTTAGCTGTCAAGAAGCTAAAGATAGAGTTAACATATACTTATCATTGTTTTAATCATCCAAATAAAGCTAAAGATAAGTAATTGATTTAAAGCTGATTTGTCCAGTTGGAAAGAGGATCTCTTTGAGATAAATCAAGAGTTTTTCTCTAAATCTATTGGCAAGAATTGAGGAACATGCCAAGAATCAAGAAAGCCAAGAAAAAGGGAAACCATGTCTATATAGAGACAAACTCAATTTATTACGAATTGTGGGGTGAACAAGAGAAGAGGAAAGATGCTAAAGAAAATCTGAAGGAGAAGAAAGTCTTCATTTCAGTCATGATCAACAAGCTAAAGGAAGAGCTAGATTCTGTAGACACCGACGAATAGTGAGACAAGCATCATAGAGTAGAATATTGTGGAGCAAAGGTATAAATTGATTATATTGATTAGAGAGGTAATGGACTTACAATAGATCTAAAAATCTACAATTAAGTTGTATGTATGAATAGATCATTAGTGTTTAAGTTTAACCTTTAAACCATATAATCCTCTTAACAGAGAAGGACTTAAAAGTCTTTTACAATTGAGATACATCCCAAGGAGTATCAAAAAGTTTGATCACAAAAGTAGCATTGGATATGCCTGATACCTATTGATACGCCAAGTGAGTGTTTGATCAAGGATGGTAGCATTAGATGCCAGATACTAGTTGAAAAACTATTTCTAAATCCTCTAAAAAGGTCACACCTAACAGTGTGTTTGTAACCTTTAATAGGTTTGGCTCCTAATAGAGCTCACTTCAGAAGATTGAAAATTTGGGGTACCAGTCCCTATGGTTTTTTCCCTTAACAGGGTTTCCACATTAAAATCCTTGTGTTATGGTTTTATGGTTGATCACTTTACTGTTTTACATTTCACATATGCAATTATGGATTTATTGATATACTCTACATATTGACTATGTTTTGGTAAATAATTAACTGCTTATCGGTAATCATAGATAAGAGAGTTTATAAAAGCAATTTGACAAGTACAAAATTAACTAAAGTATTTCAAGGCATACATCTTGTAGGAAAGAAGATAACTTTAGACATAATTAGTGGTTATAAGTTTTAAGGGTTGATTTAAGGATTGATTTTTGAGGCCACTGATTCACCCCCCGTCTTAGTTATTACTAACATCAACAGGTCGACTCATCCAGGCATGTAGGATGAATAAATCTATATTCATTCTTGTATGTGACTAATGAATAATGACCATGTTAAATTGTATGGCTAAGTTAGAGGCCCATATTTAGTGTATACACTTATCACCCCCTAAGAAATCCATTAAATCTTCTATCCTAGGAATAGGAAATCTATATATAATAGTTATCCTATTAATTGCCCTAGAATCAGTACACATTCTCCACTTACCTCCTTTTTTAGGAGCCAACACCACTGGGACAACACATGGGCTTATGCTCTTCCTGATCAACCCTTGATCCAATAGCTCTTGAACTTTCCTTGCTATCTCTTTGTTCTATTCTGGTGTCATTTTGTATGCAACCTTGTTAGGAAATGATGCCCCTGGCACAAATTCAATTTGATGAATTATCTCTCTTTTGTGATAATATTGCTGGAGTCCATTCACAAATGATGTCCTTAAACTAATCTAGTAACTCTTTCACTTCTGTTGGCATGGGTTCTTGTTTAGGTGTCTCCTCCTTCTTTGGATTTACTAAAATAACATAACCAATTTCACCTTCATCTTTCATGTCCTTTAAGAACTATTTTTCCACACATTAGAAGAGTGTTGGAGTCTATCTTCTCCAATGTTTCTTCTTCTATTAATGACTATATCTTATAATTTACTCCATTCTTCTTGAATGATTACTTATTCTCCTTCCCATGGTGAACTACTTCTCTTTCATACTACCATGGTCTTCCAAGAAACATATGGCATTCATCCATTGGAAACACATCACAAAGTATCCTATCTTGATACTTGCCAATAGTGAACTCAACCCACACTTTTTCATTCACCAAGATATTATGGCCCTTATTCAACCAAGTTACTTTGTAAGGGTATACATGAGGAATATTTTCCAACTTAAGTTTCTATACTACCTCCTCTGAGATCACATTATCAGTAGATCTAGAGTCAATTATGACCCTACATACCTTACCAAGTATCTTACACTTAACTCTAAAAAGAGCCCTTCTCTGCTTATGTTCATCCTTTGTAGGTGCTTTGATTATAATCCTCCTAAGCATGAGGTTCTCTCCCTTCTCTCAATCCAGACTGATCTCTGGTTGATTGTTCATGTCATCTACTTGTACATAGGCAATCTTCTTCTCTCCTTGTGAAGTTTTTGGCTTATCTGGACATCTATAAGAAGGGTGACCTAATTGGCCATAGTAGTAACACTTTTTTGTAGAAAAGTGTGAGCTCCTTCCAAACCCACCCGATGTTCCTCTCCCACAATTATGAAATCCCCTTCCTCTGTTATATCCTCCTCTTTTATTAGACTCATGGTTTTTTTCATCACCCCTAGAGTCTCATTGGCTTCTATTTTCATTACCTCTTCCACTGGAACCACCTCTATATCCTCCTTTGGAGTCTCTACCCCTTGAGTTAGAGTCTTTCTTCTTTCTAAGTTTCTCTTCTACTTTTAGGGCCATTTGAAAACAACTATGAATGGAGGTTAGAGTAAAGAGGCTTAGCTCTTCTTGTATATTCCACCTTAATCCATTAAGGTACCAAGAAACCTTGATGATCTCTATCTCTTGTACCCTAGATCTAAGACAAAGCTTCTCAAACTCTTCTATATAGGTGGCACATCTAGGTCATTTTGTCTGAGATTTTGCCTTCTCTTATGTAGCTAGATATCATAGTCTTTTGGTAGGTAGTTTTCTTTCACCTTAGCCACCATAGCTTTCCAATTTTATATTGGCTTCTTCCCTTATTTCTCTCTTTCTTCTTGTAGAAACTTCCACCAAGTCAATGCTTTTCCCCTTAGCCTTGATTTGGCTATCTTCACCTTCTATGATTTTGTGATTCCATCACATTCAAAATGGTTTTCCATATCTTCAATCCATTCCATAACCATCTCTGCATCCATCTTACTAGAGAACACTAGAATACCTTCTAAGGGCCTTGAGGGCCTTGAGGAATGGTTCCTTAGGTAGAAGAGGGTCAGGCTCTAGTTCTATCTCCTCTTCAACTTGTTTATTTCCCTTATCTTTATCTTCACTCATCTATTCTCTCATCTTACTGGCTGTCTCTACAACCTTTGCCAACATCAACTTTATTTCTTCCATATCTTCTTATAGAAGCCTATTCTTGTCTTGCTTCTCTAGAAAATCCCTTACCAATTTTTCATTGGTCACTATGGTGCTTTCTCCTATGGATATACACTAACCAAATCCTTTCAATGACTCTGATACCAATTTTATGGGGAGCTCACTCTCAAGAGAACTCTTGCTCCAATAAAGACCTCTCCTTGGGCCTTCTGAAGGTTCCTATCACCACCCTAACTAGAGGACAAATCTATGATCCTCTATCTCCTTTAGAGCTCTCCACCAACTTCAAACACTTCTTAAGTCCTTCTCCATCCTTCTATGCACCCAAAGTCTTATTTTTCCACTTTCTCTCAAAACTATCTTTTCCTATATAGATGGGCTTCTTGACCATCCCTGGGTCTCTTTCAACTATTCTTGATCCATTTTTATGGATCTCCTAATTATCCCTCCTTCACACTATAATCTTGGATTTTCTCACAAAACCCCTTAACAATCCTATGAATCAATTATGGATTATTTATATGGCTATCCTAGGCTCTAGGATTTTCAAGGATTTAGACCCCCACCCTGTCTGTACATAGGACTTTTAAGAACCCCCTATTTTTAAGGGTTTTGGGAATATGTACACCAGTATTTATTCTTGGTTTAATCTAGGTGACCTACTCAACTTCTTTGATCCTCTCCTTGCATCCAATTATCAAGGACTCTCTCCCCTATCTGCTCCCACCATTGATTGGGTTCATCCAATCCATTTAGAAAACTTTCTTGATACTGTCTCATCCAAGCTCCTAACCAGAATGCACTGGCACTCGCCTAGGGCTTGGTGTTAAAAATTCTTCCCCTACACAAAATGAATTGAAAAGATATATATACACTTTACATGGAGTTACCTACTTGAATCCAAGAGACCATAAATATTTTACCAAGGGAATTCAAGTGGGATGCATATTTACATGACTAGCACAAAACCAGACAACGAACTAGAAGAAAAGAAAGAATTTACAAAATCTTAACCAGTAATACAAAAAAATAAAACCAATGCCACAATAATTATCTACATGTCAAAAAAAATGTCTCAATGCATTATTTAATCATTTTCAATCCATTAAACAACTGGATCAAAGCCCTGTTTCAAAATACAGTCACAATTAAATCTCCTTCACAATGCTCAGTCCATACACATTGACAACTAACTATCAGATTAGGGTTTGAGCCACCTTACATACCTTATTCCCACATGTCTAGACCCTCATTTTGGAATTTGGGCATCATTAAATCCCTTTCCTATATTTTAGGAAATGTTGTCATGACAACCTTTCAAAATTGAAAAGTTGTCATGAGCAACTTTTACAACTTTTTGCATTTTATCAAACCACTCTGCCTAAAAACCCAAATTGACTTTAAATCATCATATACAACCTTCAAACACCTAAAAACATTAAAATCCCAATTGAAACTCCTTTTTGGGATCTCAACCCAAGTTTGAGCATTGGGTTGACTTCCTAGGACTTAAACACCTAGTTCCTATTTTATCTCATCAACCACTAAACCCTAATCACTCCTAACTCTACACACACACACAATACACTTGGGAATTCATAAATAGTCCTTATTAATCTAGTGGTTGGCCAAACCAACCTACAATCCAAAATTCTTTAAATATCTAACAAAACCTTAAGGTGCTCCTACACCATTAATCATCGTATTTGATTAATTAATTAACTCCTAAAAATACAATACATTGGCAAATAAACCTTAAATTAAAATTTTAATTGATATTCTAATATATTAATTAAATAAAATTGCTAAATTATCAATAAAATGAAAAAAGGAATTAAATTAATTAATAAAAACAAATTGTGCATTTAAAATCATTAAAATCTTTAAAAATGCATATGATGTCATCAATTTAGTTAACTGATTTTTGAATTGGAAACAAATCTGTTTTGTTGAGTTAACAGAGTTTTGAATTGGAAACAAATCAGTTTTATTCAGTTAACTAATTTTTGAATTGGAAACAATTTTTTTTTATTCATTTAATTAATTTTTGAATTGGAAACAAATCTGTTTTATTCAGTTAACTTATTTTTATCTTTTTCTCATTTTGGAAACAAATCTGTCAACTTAAAATTGATTTTGGAAGTTTCCAAAATAAATGATCAGTCAATTCAGTTAACTGACTCTCTCGACCAATCATCTTCTTTGCATGTGGATTGTGCTTCCTCAGATAAAATCCTATCCATTTTTTGGCTTTCAATCTGGACTATTGATTCGAGAGATTTCTATAAAAGAGAACCTCTTTTCCTTCACAAAGGACCCTAGATTTTATTATCTTTATTATACTATTTTGCATTCTATCATTCTAAGTTTTGAGCATATTAACATTATTGATTAATTGTTTAGTTTATTTCAAAGCATGCAAACTCCATAATTTAGAGCACATTTGATTTTGGGTTTAAAAAGAATAATTATACTTCATTTGGTGCTTTAAAATCAATCATAATTATCTTGGGCTAACAAAAAATATTGCATTTGCATTTTGATTTCTTAATCATTTAGATCATCATCATAGATTCAAAATCCTTCGTTTAGAATAGGTTTTGTCACTGTTTCTTGTCATGATCTGAGAGAAAGATTCATACTCCTGCCTACTAGAAGGAAATGAGTCACTTTTGATTAGCTTAGATAGGTTTCGTAGTTTGATTTCATGTTTTCTAACAAGCTAACCATGCAATTATTCATTGAAGTGTGTGTTTGTAGCTTGTAGGTTGTTGGCAGTGAGCTAGCATCCCTCACAAGATTCATGACATGGTTTAATAACCTCTTGTGTCATCTATAAGTCTAGTGGTTGTATCGGGCATTGAAAGGTTGATCTTTTGGTACAACAACAACCCTATCTTCTAACAAGTGGTATAAGATACAATCACATGTTCAAATCATGTAGGCCATGATGAGTGACACTGGGAGGGGATTGTTGGCAGTGGGCCAGTGTCCCTTACAGGACTCGTGACATGGTTTAACAACCTCTAGTGTCTTCTATAAGTATAATGGTTGTATCGTGCATTGACAGGTCAATCTTTTGGTGCAACGGAAACCCTAGCTTCTAACAAAAGGTATCAACCATATTTCACACATACACCCAAAACATTAGGATTATAATTATTGTATAAGTAGCCATAAATATGCACAGTTATAGTAAATGGAATTAAATGTAGAATAACCTATTATTTCAAAGGGGCTAGGGAAGATTTTCTAGGCTTCAGGATGCAAATATCAGAATAGAAAACAAATCAAATATGATATGAGGATGTATAAAAGATCAAAGGAGATCAGATTTTGTTTTTTGATAAGGAGAAGATAGTTTGCAGAGATATGTTGGAAGGAGACAAGTGTCAGTTAGGGTTGAAGTTTTTCTTCTCTTCTTTTATATATGCTTTTCTTCTTCACTTGTTAGAGGTTCCACATTTTTGGGGTTCTGGTTCTAGTTTTTGGCTCCAAGAAGGGGTTCTAAGGGGAGGTTCCAAAATTCTGGAATGTTTTTGATAAGCCTGTAAATAGTTTTGTGTGTTTCTTGGTGTTTCAAGTTAGATGTATTGAATATAGACTTTAAAATGCATACAATCAGAAATGATGTAAGGCATTATTGATCTTATCATGAAGCTGTCTTCGTTTTTGTGCTCATTGTTATATAGGTGAAATATATCAAGGATTTATGAGCCTGTCCACTTGATATCTTTGAGTGTGTAATACTTGTTTTAGTCTTCTTTAAGGAGGAAGTTAAATAACCTTGAACATGTGTTAATGACATTAGATGCATGATGTGGATTTTTAAAGAAAAGCTTTGTGATTCTGTTGAATAGCTTATTAATGTAAGGTATTAATATGATAATATCTATAGACAAAGTGGGTGTGCATCTAGAGTCTCTCTAAGGTGTCATATATGAATCTATGCCCAGGATTAGGCACTGGATTATAGAGTTTTTCATC
This sequence comes from Thuja plicata, assembly GCA_018584345.1. Classification (NCBI taxonomy): domain Eukaryota; kingdom Viridiplantae; phylum Streptophyta; class Pinopsida; order Cupressales; family Cupressaceae; genus Thuja; species Thuja plicata. Next base: position 674,690 of record MU226449.1, read on the forward strand.
CTTTCAGAATTCATCTCAAATCATATAAAAATCTATTAAGTTTCATGTTTATTTATGTGAAAATAAGTTATCTAGTTCTCAACATACTTAGTGTAGGTGGGAGTCTGCATAAGATTGGTAGAGTTTTTAATACCCATTTCCTACAAGTCTGAAAACTATCCACAATTGTGTGTCTGCATAGTGGGGTTTAGAAAGAGGTTTATTATATATGTATATATATGTTACTAGGTACACCCACCTGAGTGTGTGGAACATGACATTTGGACAAGATTGGAATCACTATATCAAGGAGATAAGTTTATTAAGTAGGCAAAGTTGAAAAACTAGTGTATCATCTTAAAATGGAAGAACTTCCATGTTAATAATGTTTAGCCCTCCTTAGGGGATGTTTTTTACCTCCATCATATCATCCTCTCATTTCTGCATCATCCTCTACTTCTGTGCCTGTTTAGGACCCTGATTGGGCCTCTCTGGGCACCTTATACCCCACCTAGCATATTTTCTAGGGGTTTTGACCCCCTCAGTCAAGGTTGACCTTAATCCTGACCTAGGTTAGGGTCATCCTTGACCCTAACCTAGGTTAGGGTTGACCTCAACCCTGACCAGGGTCCCCCTTTCAAAACTGGAAGCTTGTCGGCTGTCAGGGGTCATCCAAAATTTAGTTTTCCCGCTTCCGAGTCAGCTATTTCAGGTTTCAAAGCATTGATTCCTAAATTATATTTAATATAGGTCCTCTTCTAGGGGCATGGGTCTAATTGGAATTTAATTATCCTATGTTGGCCTCCTTAGAAGATTGTGCCCTAGTTTCATATAAAAGGAAGTTTTCTCCTCTCATTTTCTCTAAGCGATATTGAGCATAAAAGGAGAAGTTTCAAGCATCCATTGTTCTACATATTTACAAGTTATCAAGGTGTTCAAGTCTTCCTCTCAAGAATTAAATATCTCCATTGAAGATCAAGGATTCAAGATTTCAAGCCTTTGAAGGGATTTGGTTCAAGCATTCAATATTTATCATTCAAAACCCTAGATCTAGCCATCATGGTGGTGTGATCTTCCTTCAAGATCCTTTGTGCATCCTCAAGACTCTTTCATCCTCTCCTCAAGGTGGATTTCAAGCATACAATCATGAAGGTTTATGGTTTCTAAAGCCCATGCTTTCATACTTACATGTTTGCTTACATTTGAATTACAATTACATATCTATTAAATATCATAGCTTCATTGTTAGATTCAACTCTACTACTTGCTAGCATTCTGTACTTTATTGATTTCAAGCTTAATTCCTAAATCAAGGTTTGACTAAGGAAAACCCCTCCCCCACAACAAACAAACCTCTTTTTCTTGTAGGTATAGGTTTAGGACTGTGGATTTGGACACAGATCTGGATACCCTTTTCAGCTTTCTTTTGGACAGCGCGAACAGATTCTCTGTCAGACCTGTGTAGGTTAGGGTCGACATTATTGGGTCAGGGTTGAAATTTGTGGGTCAAGGTCAAACTTTTTCATAAGATGACATTGGAATGGAAAAATATTTCTGGGTTTTTTTCATCTCTGCGTTTTGGTTTAGGATCATCTATCAGTTTTTCTAGAAACAACCTACAGACCTCAAAAAATAGCATTCTTTAATCTACAATTCTTTAAGGTTAGTACACTTCTCCTATTTCTTCAATTACTATCATATATCATATCTATACATATAATTAACAGAATTTAAGATATCCTTCTTGTTATTCTCTTTTCCAAATAGTTGATTCATT
>MU226449.1:682684-738224 GCA_018584345.1 Thuja plicata
TGTTATCATGCTAGTTTGTTTCTAGGATTTCTTGAGTATTTTAGCATACTAATCTTAGTTCATGTTTATTTCATATTTGAATCTAGAGATCACATTGTTAGGATCATAATGGAATGAACTTTAGTTTCTTTTAGCATTGCATATTAATCTTAGTATAGTTTGAATCTTCATTTTAAGCATTGATCTACACTTTCATTGCATTCAAATGGATAGCTTGAGACAAGCCTCTTCATGCTTGTTCTTGAGCCTTTCATTGTTTTAGCTTGCATTTGTAATCATTAGTGGGATTTAGTATTGTGTTGGGAGAGCACACCCACATTCATCTCTAAGAGCACATCAACAAGGCATTGGGTGCCCTTGTTCAAGCTCATCGGAGGTTGTGGTTTAAACTCTTGATTTGAGATTTCATTTTTAACATGTTAACCCTCATTGAATCTTCTTGTTTTAATGGCTAATCCTAATGTTTGCATGTTTTAGTGTTGTCTCTTGCAGGTAGGTTTTCATCACATACAAAAGGAAGTTCTCTCCTCTCATTTTCTCTAAGTGATATTGAGCATAAAAGGAGAAGCTTCAAGCATCCATTGTTCTAAATATTTCCAAGTTATCAAGGTGTTCAAGTCTTCCTCTCAAGCATTCAAGTTCTCCATTGAAGATTAAGGATTCAAGCTTTCAATCCTTTGAAGGGATTTGGTTCAAGCATTCAAGATTTATCATTCAAAACCCTTGATCTATCCATCATGGTGGTGTGATCTTCCTTCAAGATCCTTTGTGCATCCTCAAGACTCTTTCATCCTCTCCTCAAGGTGGATTTCAAGCATACAATCATGAAGGTTTATGGTTTCTAAATCTCATGCTTTCATACTTACATATTTGCTTACATTTGAATTACAATTACATATTTATTGAATATCATAGCTTCATCGTTAGATTCAACTCTACTACTTGCTAGCAATTTGTACTTTATTAATTTCAAGGTTAATTCCAAAATCGGGGTTTGAATAAGGAAAACCCCTCCCCCACAACAAAAAAACCTATTTTTCTTGTAGGTATAGGTTTAGGACTATGGATTTGGACACATATTTGGATACCCTTTTCGGCTTTCTTTTGGACAGCGCGAACAGAATCTCTGTCGGACTTGTGCAGGTCAGGGTCGACACTATTGGGTCAAGGTTGATGTTTGTGGGTCAAGGTTGACATTTTTCATAAGATGACATTGGAATAGAAAAATATTTCTGGGTTTTGTTCATCTTTGCATTCTGGTTCGGGATCATCTGTCAGTTTTTCCAAAAATAGCCTATAGACCTTAGAAAACAACATTCTTTAATCTGCAATTCTTTAAGGTTAGTACACTTCTCCTATTTCTTCAATTACTATCATATATCATATCTATACATATAATTAATAGAATTTAAGATATCCTTCTTGTTATTCTCTTTTCCAAATAGTTGATTCATTTGTGCATTAGCCCTTCCTTTGGGTTGATCAACTTGGATCTTCCATTTGTGCATTTGGGAATAGAAGAAGAACATCTTATCTTCTCCCTAATCACAATTGTGATACACAATCAATCAAATTCAATTAAATGTAAAGAAGGGTTAAGGAATTAAACATACTCTAACAAAATCAAACAACAATTAATAAACAAATCTCCTTATCCTTATTCCACCTCTTTACAACTAGAAGACAAGGATGGAAAATATGAAAATGAAAGATGATGAGAATATTAGAGAATATGTTTAGAGAGTTACTGAGATTGTTATTTGGATCAGGAACTCTAGAGGAACATACACTAAGGAATAATTAATCAAAAATATTATTAGATCTTTGACACCTGTTTAGAAAACTAAAGTACAAGCTATAGAAGAGATCATGCTTTTAACAATGAAATTTAATACAGAGATGTTGATTGAAAATTAACTACTTTTGAGGCCACAGATTTGGGAGATTCATTACCTAAAGTTGAGACAACATTCAAGGTGAATGTGCATAAAATTAAAAATAATTTATCAGGAACTACAAGCACTAGCATAAGTGACTTGAGAGAAGAGCTTGGTGAATATGCTAATGAGTGGGAATAGTGTTGGAGATTTTCCTTTGTGCAAATAGTTTACGGTATGTTTGTCATTAATGACAACATATAGTATACAGCAGTGTACTATATTCAGTTTTCACTATGGATATGTTGGAGCCTTGTGTGGTTGTTTTTATGTTTCACACATAGTTATTATACCATGTTCATACACACAGATTCAGAAGTTCAATTACAGTTGAGTTATGTTGATCTGTTTACTAGCAACAATTTCAGAGGATTATTTTTAGCAAGCCGACAATAATCTTATTGATTCTTCATTTGCGCCTATCTATGGGATATGTGTGTTTAGATTCATGTTTACTTACGAGTCAAAGATGATTAACCAAAGGAACTAAACATGTTTCATCAGAAGTGTGACGTTTGGGTAATTTTGGTGGAGCCGACTATGTGAAGCGATGCGTCTATTCATTTTGAGTTGCGCGGTTCTAATTATGGTGCGTGCTTAGTTTATCTGACAAGAAGATTATCAAGGGATTCCTATAGTTAATGTGATCATATCCTTTGAAGAAGATACATATAGTAGCTCATTTTTGGTCACTTAGTGTGAAGGATAAGAAAAAAGATAGGAAAAGTAAAGAGCAGAATGCTAGTTGTTTTGGGACAGTAAAGCTAGTTTATTCATCAATTACAGATCTATGCAAAGAAGCTAAAGAGTACATACAATTCACTAGAACTGATCAAGACATTAGGTCTATTTAAACAGTTCAATTATTAGATACAGTGTATATCTATTTTGCAGAAGGTTGCAACCTTCATCATTTTAGCAGTGTGCTATTGGACAGTGTGTCCTCACCCCTAACAGTGTTATTTATAAAAGACTCCTAACAGGTTTTGACCCTTAACCAGGTCACTATACTTATTGCATTGTAAAGATCAACTCCTAACAGGGTTGTATGATCTTCTAACAGGGATCATTATACTCAAGTACATTTCTTTGTGGGTGCTAATTTCCACCGGGTTTTTTACCTATTTTGGTTTCCTCGTAACTAAAATTATGGTGTTCTATTCTGTGTTATCTTGTTGTGTTTATGCTTTATATTATTGTATACTTAATTGGAGAAAAGAATTAAAACTAGTAGATAACTGATTCACCCCACCTCTCGGTTATATCTTGGGACTATTCCTAACAATTGGTATCAAATCCAAGTGCCTTGAAGAGGAAGCCTAACAACTTACGGTAGATCAAATGGTATACTTCTGGAAAAAGAGTCCTAAGTTTGATGGAGAGAATTATCTTGAGTGGAAGAAGAAAATGATAACACATCTACAGTGCATTGGTTTTGAGATCTATGAGGTTGATACTCATGCAATTGATGTTCCTGTTAGAAACACTGAGAGGGGGGGGTGAATCAGTGTTTGTAAATTAATTATATTTTAGCACTTTAAACATAAATCAAACATACATTCAATGACACTTAATACAAGAATTCATAACACATGATATGATTATGGGGAAACCTTGATCAAAGGAAAGCCCCGGTGGGAATTAGTACCCACAAACGTTGTACTAGTATAATGAACCTATTAAAGTTCCTTTGCCCTCTTAGGAGCAGTATTTACAATCCAAGTACAATGACCCTATTAGGAGTCTATTATAAAACCCTGTTAAAGGTGTATGGCTCACTGCCTGAGCTTACTACCCAATAAGATGAAGGCTACAGCCTTTTGATAGTTGATATACACTACATAAAAAATAAATGGCTGTGATGATACTGTCGTCTGATCAGTTCTATTTATGTGCTGATTCTCTTACTCTCTTAAAGAGATTTATCTCATACTGACTTCACTATACTTCTCTTCTATGTATTTCTCATGCATATTCTTTGACACTTGTAATATACATTTACATTACATATTTATATGTTCATGTCTGAATAGATGTGACCCAAAACAAGACTATAGTTGGCCCTAAAAACATAATACACAACGCTTCCAAACAAATTGGCTTAAGCATGTTTACAAAAAGACTAAAGACATTATTACAAACATATAATCAAAGGCACTTGGCCTTTACACAAAAAACAATTCACGCTGATCTAAAAACCTAAGTCAGGTCCATGCTCTATTTTTTGAACTGTAGTAGTATTGTTCTTCCTATAGCTTATCCATACTATCATTCTGTACCATGCATGTCTAGAATTATTAAGTACACATGTCATAAAACATATATCTGAGTGCACATATTCTGATTCGATCTCTCGAACGTGTGCTGATGTGCTGATTGTTGTATATCTTTGTCTGCCCTGTTTTCCATACTTAGTCATTTTGTCTTTCTTGATAGTAACTTAATATGACTTTGTTTCCATAATGAAAACACAAAATATGTCATATATCCTTTGGGAGTCAACTTGCCAATAATCTCCCCATTTTTCATTAATGGCAACAAAGGAATGTGGCCAAGTTACTCAAAATGACTTAACACAAAAAATTGTACATATATTACTCCCCATATATACACATACATACATTACTCCCCCTTTGACATTAATGACAAAGGTGTACAAAAATATAAGTCTCTAGATACTTACTCCAAGTATACATTTGGATACACAATCTGAAGAGACTGGATCTCTTTCTGCCAGAATACCTTCATTGCATCAACTATTTGGAGATGGGCGCATAGGGAATATGTTAACTTCTCCATCTTTATCAGATCCATGTAGGGACCTTGATCATATGTGATAATGGTGGCATCAATTTTTTTGATGTTAAATTCCAAAACTACTAGAGAGGGCGCTAGAGCATTCCTCAGTTGGGTCTGCCTGATTCTTATCTTATTGATCTCAAATTTTGCTTTTTCAATTTTGTCCAACTGTCCTTGATAGAAATTGTTACAAATGTTCATGTCTTTGGTGGATGTCTCAATTGATTTTCTAATACTTTCCACCATGATCTCTGCCTCTTCTATCTTTTTGATATGTTCAGAGGTGAATTTCACTCTGTCCATGGAGTTTGCTATAACCTTCTTACCTTTAGCTGACAACTCTTTCAATATAGATTTCCCAATCTTTAAATATTTTAAGTCTAAGGTAAAATTATTTACCAATTCATTCAATCTCTCCTTTTTATACTCATCTTCTACAATTATAGTAGTAGAGTCTACTAGGTCTGTAAAGTGTGCTTTGAAGCTTGTTAGAATGCTGTCAATGTTTTCAACTAATTGAATTTTGGCTACTTTCTTGTCTGTAGGCACTAGATCATTCAAGATGTTTACTGATTCCAAGAAGATAGGGTTCCTCATAACTTGTTTCTCTTTGGCTTTTTCCATAGCTAGAACATTGATCTTCATTAAGTCTTCTTCTCCCCATGCATCTAGACTTGCTGAGTCAGGAGTTAACCTTGACAATAATGAAGTAGATGGTAAAGTGGATGGAGTGAATATATTATTTTGACTGGTGTCCATGCATTCACTCTTTACTTGTATCTCCTTGACTGGTGTCTCATTATATTGAGTATCTTTCTCTTTATTCATGTCTATTGGATCATTGGAGGGAACTTCATCTTGTTGTAAAGATGTATTATCAGTGCACATCTCTTCAGTGCTTACAAATGCTTTATCAACTTTGTCCATGTCATTGTCAGATGATGTCATGGATATCTTGATATCATCAATCACTATAGTATCTTTTGAGTCTTTTTCTGTATCAAAAGTTATTGAAAGTGAGGGTGTTGAAACCTGTGGAGCTGTCATAGGTGCATTTTGAATCACTAGTTCTGTAACCTTTTTGGGAGGAGCTGGAGTTACCTTTGTTGTAGGAATTGTTGATGGATACATAAGTTTATCCATAAACACTTGTGCAAAAGATTTTTCTGTCTCTTTCCCAAATAACTGATATTCCTTGTTCATAATATGAAGTGTTCTTGTCTTAGTTCTTAGATGAGGCTTCACCAGATCTAACAGAATTGCCTTCTCATCATGTGAGCATACAGGGAGAAGATTATCCAATGTTTCTTCTCTTATCCTCACATCTTCCTCAATTGCATGTCTCTTCATTATTTCTAGTATGTTCCATAACTTATCAGGTATCACTGTCTTGAGTTCTAGATCTGATTTCTTAAACTTAATCATATGATAGATGATCATAAAATGTATCTCAGATTTATCTATCTCTTGATACTTGTCATAAAAATTAGCAATTGTGTCTAGTCTTCCTTCATTAATAATCCTGTTCTTTAGGACAATTAGACTAGGTCTAAATCCTACTTTAGGAGGAGCTTGAGTATTTCTTACTGTGCTTTGTGTAGTTCTTGAGGATGGGTGACCTGTGGGCGCTTGCTTCCTTCCTCTAGACTTCTTGCTTGGTATAGAAGGTGGAGATGAGTCTAGGTCAATGGTGGTAGAGGGCGTAGAGGCACTCTCTACTTTCTTCTTCTTCATGTCTTCTCAAGTTCTTTTGCAATCTTAGCTTCCTTGGCTTTATCCAAGTCTTCTTGAGTGATTGCATGAACTCTTAGGATGCTAGATGTAATTTTGGATGCCTTCCTTTTGTTATCATCACTGTATAATACAAAATCAACTTCATTAGTCTTCTCTCTGTAAGTGCCCCACCTGGGCTCATTAGGATCTTTGGGCACAGACAAGAGAACTTGTGCATATCCTTCTAACACATGTTCCTCTATTTCATAACCAAGTGGGTGAATCCATTTGGTTCTAGGTTTAACTACCTCCATACAAGTGCAATCTATTTCTACCATGAAACATATGGTCTCCTTATATTTATCAACTATCTTCTTAGATAATATAAACCTTTTCTGCATCTTGATCCTGAATGTTTTAATATCCATGTCCATGGCATCTTTCACACTGCTCTCTAATGTGGCTTTAAGTGAAATCTGAGACATTGTAGGTTTTCTTCTATCTGTTGGAAATACAATAATGGGAAAGCAAGATATTGAGAGGGGGGGTGAATTAGATCTTTAAATTTAAACACTTAAAATAAACTGATCCACATTCATACATATATGAATCTAATGTAATCTTAGATAGAATCCACACCATGAAATAAATAACACATAACACAATAACTTGATAACCCAAAAACCCAAATAGGTAAAACTGGGGTGGGGATGACACCCACAAAATTCTCCACTACTGCAGTAATAAAGTGTACCTGTTAAGGTTATAAATGTTGATTACAAAATTTAATCTACCCTGTTAAAGGTCTACCGGGTTAAGAGCTTAAGATCATTACAATCTACCCTGTTAAAGGATTTCAACCTACATTAAAGTAAGCACTCTGCTTGGAGATAAAGAAAGGTCTGCTAGAACCACTCTGTTAAGAGATTTTCACCTGATACAATGATTAGAATGTCTCAAGTATTGATCCTTCATTATGCACTTTAATGCTGATGACAAACCTCCTCTTTCCAGTACCTTCTATGATCTCATAATCTGATATAACTTTACTCTGTTGTTCACTATGTTCTCACTCTACTTGATCTCTACTTCTTAAAAAAATAACCCTTGGTGCATTTCACTTCTAAAATGCAGTCGCTCGACAATTCGTCTACTCTCCTTGTACTCTCTTTTTAAAATAGGGTTTAGAAGCAATCTAATAACTTGTTCAAATCTGATAGTGAGATCTAGATCAACGATCAAGATATGATACCCATACCTTGATGGTATTACAATTAATGTTTACAATAGATCATGCATAGGATAAAACAATTAAATGCATAACTAACTCCGTATAAGAATATTAAATGCATACATAAGTTGGCCCAAAAAGCTTATATAAGTTGGCTAGATCACTTATCCTTGAAGTTTGTATCATTCCAAACATGTATACAAAAACTGTTCTGCTTGGCACTTAACATCTCTATATCCTTCTCGGATCGGCAATATAACTTGACAAACTAAAAACTTCTCGGCAATGTTGCTCGGCCTTGCATAGTTTCAGCTTGGCCACAGTGATAGCCAACTAAAACTACCTAAATGAATGACTAAGTGTTTGTCACTAATCATCAATAAAACTTAGAGATTAACACTATCTAGGTAAAGATTTGCAACTTTACCAACAATGTGGAAGTACAAGTAGATGATCAAAAACCCAAACCTAAATGTCTTGTTCTTGTCATGCTTGATAACTCAAATGTTGTCAATCAATTGAGCGTGCAATATCTCACATACATTGTATTGAGTGTTATCCTTCACCATCCTTATAGCTACTTGAACTGTGGCTACTAGCACACTATTTAGTCTGCTTGCATGCTAGAACTTGTAACCAATTATCATAGTTAGAAGCTTTATGTCATGTTCCTTGATAGGATCAACTATCATACCGCACTTGTCACTTCTAGATAAAAAAACTTGTTCAACTTGCTTCTTGACATCCTTGCTACTAGAAAGAACTGGTCCAGTCTTAGGAAGTCCAATTAATTCATGGATTAGGTCAGAAGTGATGCAGACAGGAACCTCACCAATCCATAAAAGGTCATCATGTATTTTGCTCAGTAATATCTTCACCCATCCTGGCTCATAAAACTCGTGCGCATTAGAGTACTCAAATATAGGGTTATCAGTTAGATGTGTGAATTCATCCTTGAATGAATAGTCTGGTTTCATCATGGATCCCATGAGAGTAGCTATGCTAATGTCTCCTATTGTTTCCTTCTTGTAGTAGATGTATGCGCAAATATCTTCCACATGCACGACTTCGAGTGGAGTTTTGGAGAATGCTCCTTCAAAATCATCTATAATGGACTTGAATGGATGCTTCTTTAAGAAAAATCTCTTCCTCTCAGCAGTTTTGAAAACAACTGGGGTTGCCATACTTACCTGGAACTTGATTAAGTAGGGTTTCATGATAATATGAAACGACGCGACTAGTAGGGTTCCATTCAAGCTTCTTATCCATTTACTTAACCACCAAATCTATTGTGCTTCCATGCTTTGATGCTTAGTTCTCCTATGCTCTCCTAAATTTTGTGATCTCAAATGAAAATGTGAAGAAGATCAAATATTTACATCTTTTTATAAAAGTTATTGCATTTAATGTTTGCAACTATACGCAGTTTTCATAGAGAGTTTCAAACTTTGTTTCAGAATGCATTATAAATAATGTGTGTATGCATACTGCTATATCATGTGATCATAAGCATGGATCCATAGGCGCATACTCAGAGGTGAGTATACCAGCTACCTAGGGGTTCCAAGCTAGAATAGCTCCCCCTAAGACCAAGAAGGTCTTTTCAACCAGAAGTAGAGGATGCATCCACTGTGGATGCATCAACTACTTTGTTCTCTACATTGTCCTTCTTCACTTCAACCCAAATTTTTCTTGAATATTCTTTTGATTGAACAAACTTGACTTCTCCTACTTCTTCAAATAGTGATTTCTTAGGATCCTCTTGTTTTTGATTTTTGGATCTACAGAACCTTGAGATGTGTCCAACCTTTCCACATGTGTGACAAATGATAGAAGGTATGATGTTTTTGTTCATCATGCTACACTGGTTTTTTGTGTGTCCATTGTAATTACATATCTGACATGTAATGTTCTACAAATTTCTTTGAGGCTGATTTCTCTAATTGTGCTATGATTGATTTCTTTGATTTGTTCTACAATGTATAGCCCTGTGACCAAACTTATTATAGGAGTAACAATAGCCATTGAAAGGTCTTACCTCTTTACAGTCTCTTTCCAAATGCCCATATTTATTACATGCATAACAAGTTCTGTTAACTTGCTTGATTTCTCCTTTGGGTGGATCTATTTTAGTTTTTGTTACATTTTCAATTTTCTTTGCTTCTGAAGATTCTTCATGAGCTTTCTTTCTTTCTTTCAATGAATCGATTTCAACTTGTGCTACACTGTATCCAACACCAGTAGTGTCACCTTTTAGCTTTTGTGCATAGAGCTGAGATTGAAGTAAATCAGAACATGTGTGGAGTTTATCAATCTTATCCTTTGCTTCTGTTAATTCAGATTCCATCATTTTATTTATTTTTTCTAATTCCAAGACTTTCATGTTTTCTTGCAAAAGTTTATCTTCTAATTGTTTGCTTTCTTTGATATTTTCTTTAATAGCAATTTTACTATTTGTTAGCTGTTCATCCAGATTTTCAATTTTATCTTTCAGAGACATGTTCTCTTCATTCATCTTTTTGACCATTTTCCCTAAATCACTTGTAGAACAATCTTTCAAATCTTTTCTCAATTTCTTGATAAGCATTTGTGAGCCATCAACTTTCAGTCTAAGTTCTTCATTTTCTTTTTCAGATCTGTCAAGATCTTAAAGAGCTGCTTCAAGATTCTTTTTCAAATGTTTTACTTTTACTGAGTCCATGATCTCCTCAAGTGGTTAAACTTTCTTTCAGAGGACCAAAGCTCTGATACCAATTGTTAGAAAGTCTGAGAGGGGGGGTGAATCAGTGTTTCTCAATTAATTATATTGCAACACTTTAAACATAAATCAAACATACATTCAATGAATCTTAATACAAGAACTCATAACACATGATATGATTACGGGGAAACCTTGATCAGAGGAAAACCCCGGTGGGAATTAGTACCCACAAATGTTGCACTAGTATAATAAACCTGTTAAAGTTCATTTTCCCTGTTAGGAGCATTCTTTACAATCCAAGTACAATGACCATGTTAGGAGTCTATTATAAAACCCTGTTAAAGGTGTATGGCTCGTTGCCTAAGCTCACTGCCCAATAAGATGAAGGCTACAACCTTCTGATAGTTGATATACACTATATCAAAAATGAACTGTTGTGATGACACTCTTGTCTGATCAGTTCCATTTATGTGCTGATGCTCTTACTCTCTTAAAGAGCTTTATCTCATACTAACTTCACTATACTTCTCTTCTATGTATTTCTCATGCATATTCTTTGACACTTGTAATATACATTTACATTACATATTTATATGTTCATGTCTGAATAGACACAACCCAAAACAAGACTATAATCGGCCCTAAAAACACAATACACAATGCTTCCAAAAAAAATGGCTTAAGCGTGTTTACAAAAAGACTAAAGACATTATTAAAAACATATATTCAAAGGTTCTTGGTCTTTACACAACAAAACAATTCACGCTAATCCAAAAACCTAAGTCAGATCCATGCTCTATTTTCTGAACTGTAGTAGTATTGTTCTTCCTGTAGCTTATCCGTACTATCATTCCGTACCATGCATGTCTAGAATTAGTATGTACACATGTCATAGAACATATATATGAGCATGCATATTCTGATTCTATCTCTCACACTTGTGCTAATGTGTTGATCGTTGTATATCTCTGTCTGCCCTATTTTCCATACTTAGTCATTTTGACTTTCTTGACAGTAACTTAATATGACTTTGTTACCATAATGACAACAAAAAATAAGTCATATATCCTTTGGGATTCAACTTTCCAATAGTTCCTACTTTGAAAGATCTTGCAGAAGAAGATTCTACTGTTAAACAAAAGGAAGTATTCACCCAAAACGCAATTGCCAAAGAAGCCCTAATTACTGCGTTATCTGACAGTGAATTTTCAGAGATTAAGAAGGTAGATAAAGCCTATTCAATATGGAAATACCTAGAAGATATGTTTGAAGGAGACATCTAAGCCAAGAATGTGTGTGAAAGACATGGAAGAAAAGATACAATAATTTAGAGATTCTACTTGAAGAAAACATCAGAGCTTATAATCAGAGGATTTATGAAGCAGTCTCAGGAATCAGAAACAATGGTGGAGAAATTTCAGAGGAAGACATAATGGACAAATTGATGACTACATTGATAGCAGATTATGAAAGAAAGATAAAAATCTTGGATGAAACCATGCAATTTTCAAAGGAATTCAAAAGATAAACCTTGATCAGAAAAATATCAACATTTTAGATATCAAGATTGAAGAGAGAACCTAAAATTGAAACAATTTTCAAAGCCTCAGTCCCTGGTAAGAAATCATTGAGCATCTCTAGTAATATTGAGAAAGAAGAAGTTGGTACAGAACTAGAAGAAATAATTTCTATGATTGCTAAGAAAGAAAGGAAAGGCAAAGGCAAATATGAAGGACAACTACCATTTAAATGTTTTTCATGCAACAAACTTGGCCATTTTGCATCCAAGTGTCCTACAAGAGTCAAGAAGTTCAAATTAGATTACAAGCCCAAATATACTAAGAAATTATATAATGCTGAAGATGGTGTGACTGATGATGATTCAGGAGAAGATGAAATTGGATTTGTTGCAATTAAAGATATTGAAAAAATGATTGATGAAATGGAAATTGAAGATGAAAAGAAAGAACAAGAATTGGCTTTAGTTTCACAAGAAGACATCAGAATAGACTAGATCATAGATAGCAAATGTTCACATCACATGATAGGAGACAAAGATAGATTTGTACATCTAGATAAGTACAAAGGTGGAATGGTTAGACTTGGGAATAACACTCCAAAAACTATCATAGGAAGAGGATCCATCACCTTAGATGGAAAGAACAAGATAGATGATGTTCTGTATGTTGATGGTTTACATCATAACTTACTAAGTGATGGAAAGTTGCTCGATAAAGGATATCAGCTGGTATTCAGAAACAAAAAGTGCATTATTAAAAAAAAAAAAGGAGACATGATAGCATTAGGTTCAAAGATGAAAGGTAATGTTTTTCAGCTCAACTCCGAAGTAAGTTGTTTTGTTGCAAAAGTGGATGACAGTTGGTTATGGCAAAAAAGACTTTGTCATATCAATTTTGACAACATAGTAAAGATTGTTGGAAAGTTGACACTCAGGGTGTATATGACTAATCTTGTGTTTTCATTATGGCAACAAAGTCATATGAAGTTTTGACAAGTAAAATTTGAAGATAAAATTGGCTACATATAGAAGACAAAACAGTACAGAGATATATAGTTGATCATAACACCAACACATGTGTGTATGATCGAATCAGACTATGTGCCTCCATAATTAAGCTTGTTGATATGTTATTAAGCTTAGTCTATACATGCATGGTACAATATGATAGTATGGATAAGTTGTAGAAAGTTCAAGTGCCACTAGCAGTTTAGAAAATAGAGTATGAAGCCGACCTCAAATTTTGGATTAGTGCATAATGTTTTATTTTGTAATGGTCATGTGCCTATTGTAATATGCTTTTAATTATGTCTTTAACACTCATGTAAACATGCTTAAGCCAATTTGTTTGGAAGAATTATGTATGTTGTTTTTGGGCCAGCTAAGGTCTTGTTTTCAGTCGTGTCTATTCAGGCATGTATATATATTAGACATGAAATTTTGTATTAAGTGTAATAGTGGAAAATATGAAGAGAATACATCCATAAGATCACTATGAGTAAATTAGTATGAAGTATAATTATTCAAGAGATTAAAGCATCATTGCATAAAAGGAACTGATCAAAAAGCAGTGTCATTACAACAGATCATATTTTGATATAGTGTATATCTATTATCTAAAGGTTGTAGTCTTCATCCTATTGGGAAGTGAGCTTTGGAAGTGAGCCATTCACCTTTAATAGGGTTTTGTAAAGGCTCCTAACAAGGTCATTATACTTGCATTGTAGATAATTCTCCTAATAGGGAAAAGAAACTCTAACAAGTTCATAAGACTAGTACAATAATTTGTGGGTACTAATTCCCACCGGGGTTTTCCTCTGATCAAGGTTTCCCCATAATCATATCTTGTGTTATGTGTTATTGTGTTATGCTTCATTTTTTATTTATTTGATTTAAGTTTCAAGTTGCTAAAATAAAGATAATTGACAAATACTGATTCACCCCCCCTCTCAGTGTTTCTAACAAAGATAAGCAATGTAAAGGCAGTAAGAGACCTTCCTATCATTGGAAGCCCAATTGATACTATGTGTAGGGAATGTGTGATAGGGAATCATGTGAGGAACTCATTTAGAAGAAAATAGAACTCTGCAGAGAACAAATTAGATCTAGTGCATACAGACTTATGTGGACCTACTCAAACAAGATCATACTATGGTGAAAGGTATTTCATTTCGTTTATTGGTGATTTCTCCAGAATGATGTGGGTTGCATTCTTAAAGATAAATCTAAAGCTTTTGAGAAATTCAAAATATTCAAAGCTAAAGTTGAAAATGAATCTGGATTAAAGATAAAATGTCTAAGATCTTATAGAGGGGGAGAATTCACCTCTGACAAGTTTCTTGAGTATTGTGAAGAACATGGGATCAAAAGACAACTAAGTCCACCCAGAACCCCTCAACAAAATGGAATTGCAGAAAGAAGAAACAAGATAATACTTGACACAGCATGCACTATCATGATTGAAGAAAAAGTTGCACACACCTAGTGGAGAGAAGTAGTCAATACAACAGTCTATACTATCAATAGAATTCAACTAAGGCCAGGCGTAGAAAAAACACCTTATGAACTTTGGTTTGGTAATGTACCTACAGTAAAATACTTCAGAATCTTTGGAAGCAAGAACTACATCAAGAGAGATGATGGTGTTGGTAAGTTTGATGCTAGAAGTGATGAAGCTATTTTTTTTGGTTACTCTACTAAGAGAAAAGCTTACAGATGTTTTAATTTAAGGTTGACTAAAATCATTGAAAGTGCACATGTGAAAATTGATGATAAGTTCACGATTCAAGAGAGATATTATGATTATGAACCTATGATTGAAGATGAACCTAGAACTATCAATAAAGATATAGTTATTGAAGAAATGTTTGATTGTATTGATGTATCATGCAATAACCTTGAACCAAGTGAAGAAGAATCACATATCACAGATGAGAATATCACACCTAAAATTTCAAAATACACATCTAGATACCATTCAAAAGAAGATATCATTGGAGGTCAGAGTAGTAAAGTTTTGACAAGATCTAGAGCAAAAGTTTCAACCATTGATGAAGAGGTATGTTTACTTTCACAGATTGAACCCTTAAGTGTTGAAGATGCGTGTAATGATTCAGATTGGAAAAATGCAATGAGAGAAGAATTAGATCAGATAATTAAGAATGACACATGGGAATTGGTCCCTAGACATTGTGACAAAAATGTGATTAGAACTAAGTGGATATTCAAAAACAAAATGAATGAAGATGGTACAGTGATAAGAAACAAAGAAAGATTGGTATGTAAAGGATATGATCAAAGAGAAGGAATTGACTACTCTGATACATTTTCCCCTGTGAGCAGACTGGAAGCTTTTAAGTTGTTTTTAGCTTATGCAACATTCAAAAACTTTAAAGTATATCAGATGGATGTTAAGTCAGCATTTTTGAATAGTGGTTTGAAGGAAGAATTCTACATAGAGAAGCCTGAAGGATTTAAATTATCAGACAAACCAGACATGGTATGTAGACTAAAGAAATCCCTCTATGGACTTAAATAGGCCCCAAGAGCATGGTATGAGAGACTTGATGGCTACTTGATGAAGATTGGATTAAAAAAGGGAGCAACAGATTGCAACTTATTCATAAGAGATACACCTGAAGGACTATTACTTGTTGATATCTTTGTTGATGAAATTATTTTTGGAGGTAATGACAATCTTAGTGCAGAATTTTCCAAAGATATGTAGAGTGAATTTCAAATGAGCATGATTGGACCTATAAAATTCTTTTTGGGATTAAATGTAAAGTAGAAAGACAGAGGTATATTCATAAATTAGTATTAATATGTGAAGGAGATAATGAAGACATTCAAGATGGAAGATTGCAAGCTAGTAAGCACTCCTATGATAATAGGAAGCAAGCTTTCTAAAAATGATGACTCCACAGTAGTTGACAAAACACTTGACAAGTCCATGATTGGAAAACTCATATATCTCACTCAATCTAGACTAGATATTTCTAATGCAGTTGGCATTGTTGGGAGATTTGCAACTGAACCAAAATAGAATCACTTAATGGCAATAAAAATAATATTTAGATATTTAAAGGAAACTATAGACTATGGTTTATGGTATCCTAATTTAGAAAATGTAGAACTTCATGTGTACACAGATGCAGATTGGGCAGGTTGTGTTGATGACAGAAAAAGTACCTCAGGAGGAGAAGTATTTCTTGGAGATAGGTTGGTTACTTGTACAAGTAAGAATAAAAACTATATTTCTCAGTCAATAGCAGAAGCTGAGTATGTAGCAGCCACATTGAATTGTTCAACAATGGTTTGGATCAAATAGATGATTAAAGACTTTGGAATTCAGATTAATTATCCTATTGTCATTCATTGTGACAACACTAGCACTATTAATATGTCAAAGAAGCCTATGGTGCATGCAAAGACAAAACACATAGAAATAAAATATCTTTTTCTAAGAGAAAAATTTGCAGAAAGAGAAGTGAAGTTGGATTATGTGAGCACCAAAGATCAATTGGAAAATATTTACAAAACCTTTATCGAAAGATACTTTTGAGTATCTTAGGAAGAAGCTGGGAGTAATTCCCTTTCCCGAGTCTGACTAGAGCTCACAGAAAATGCATCAGTCCTTGGTGACTGATGAGTGGTTGACTACTCTACTTCTGGAGTAGTACCTGTGCTTATTTGTAATTGGCATCCTTTTCCATTGATGTCAAGGGGGGAGTATATAGTAAGGAGGATCATATACTCTGGGGGAGTATATAGTCATGAAAATAAAAACACAGTCAAAGGAGATGCAACAGTTAAGAGGAACCTTTGATGAGGATATTGAGAAGATTGTAAAAATAAAGAAGACACTTTTGGATTGATGGTATTTTTAATATCATATGTTGCCATCAATGTCAAAGGGGGAGATTGTTGGATATTTTCCTTTGTGCAAATAGTTGACTTTATGTTTGTCATTGATGACAACATATAGTATACAGCAGTGTACTGTATTCACTTTGTAGTATGGATATGTTGGAGCCTTGCATGGTTGTTTTTATGTTTTAGACATAGTTATTATACCATGTTCATACACACAGAATCAGAAGTTCAGTTACAGTTGAGTTATGTTGATCTGTTTACTAGCCACAATTTTAGAGGATTGTTTTTAGAAAGCCGACAGTAATCTTATTGATTCTTCAATTGCACCTATCTATGGGATATGCATTTTCAAATTCATGTTTAGTTATGAGTCAAATATGGTTAACCAAAGGCACTAAATGTATTTCATCTGAAGTGTGACATTTGGGTAATTTTGGTGGAGCCAACTATGTGAAGAGAAGTGTCTATTCATTTTGAGTTGTGCGGTTATATTTATGTTGTGTTCTTAGTTCAACTGAAAAGAAAAGTATTGAAGGGATTCCTACAGCTGACATGATCATATCATTTGAAGAAGATACATATAGCGGTTCATTTGTGATCACTTAGTGTGAATGATAAGAAAAAAGACAGGAAAGAACATAGCAGAATGCTAGTTGTTTTGGGACAGTAAATCTAGTTCATTCATTAGTTAAAGATCTATGTGAAGAAGTAGAAGAGTGCATACAATTCACTAGAATTGATCAAGACATCAGGTTTATTTAAATAGTTCAATTATCAGATATAGTGTATATCTATTTTGCAAAAGGTTGCAACCTTCATCATTATAGAAGTGTGCTATTGGACAGTGTGTCCTCACCCCTAACAGGGTTATTTGTAAAAGACTCCTAATAGGGTCCAAACCTTAACCAAGTCACTGTACTTATTGCATTGTAAAGATCAACTCCTAACAGGGTTGTAAGATCTTCTAATAGGGATCATTATACTCTAGTATAGTTCTTTGTGGGTGCTAATTCCCACCGGGGTTTTTACCTATTTTGGTTTCCCCATAACCAAAATTGTGGTGTTCTATTCTGTGTTATCTTTTTGTGTTTATGCATTATGTTATTCTGTACTTAATTGGAGAAAAGAATTAAAAATAGTAGATAACTGATTCACCCCCCCTCTTAGTTATCTCTTGGGACTATTCCTACAAATAGATACAGGAAGAAGAAAGAAAGTTAGATGAAATTTTGGCCTTGATGGATAGAAGAGAAAAGAGGTAAGGGTAAGTTTGAAGGAAAGTTACCTCTAAATTTTTTTTCATGCAATAAGATAGGTAATTTTGTATCTAGATGTACTACAAGGATTCCAAAGCATAAATCTAAGTTTTATAAACCTAGGTATTCAAAGGATAAGGAATGATACTATGCTAGTGCATGTGTTTCTAATGATGATGCTATTGATTATGATGAGATTGTATTTATCTCTATCAAGGATGATAAAAATATTCATGAAGAAAGAGCCTTAGTGTCACATGTTGAAAACAAATCTGAATGGGTTATAGACAATATTTATTCACACCATATGATTGGACATAGAAATAAATTTCTTAAACTAAGCAAGTATGATGGTGGTGTTGTGAGATTTGGTGACAAAACTCCTAAGCTTATCATTGGAGTTGGATCTATTTCTATGGATGGAAAGACCAATACTGATAATGTGTTACTTGTTGATTGACTTAAGCATAATTTGTTGAGTGTTGGAAGCTAGTGGACAAAGATTATCAATTGAAATTCATTAATGGGAAATTCTCTATTAGAAGTAAGTTAGGAGACTTGATCACATCTAGTACTAAATCCAGAGGTAATGTATTTGAATTAAATACATTTGAGGCTTCTTATTTTGTTATGAAGGTTGATGATAGTTGGTTATGGCATAGAATATTTTGTCATGTGAATTTTGATAATATTGTGAAGGTAATTATGAACAATGCAATTAGAGACCTATCGAAGATTTTGAAACCATCGACTAACACCATGTGTAGAGAATGTGTAATGGAGAAAAAAACTAGAAGTAGTTTTAAAAGAAAATATTACTTAGCGAAAGGGAAGTTGGATCTAGTGCATACAGATCTGTGTGGTCCTACAAGAAAATATCTTACTATGGTGAGAGGTATTTTATCCTTTTTTTTGATGAATTTTCAAGGATGATGTCGATTACATATCTAAGAGAGAAATCTATGGATTTTGACAAATTCAAGATATTCAAATAAAACTTTGAGAATGGATTGGGCTTAAAGATAAAATGTTTGAGATCAGATAGAGGTGGAGAGTTTACTTCATATTTGTTTAATACCTACTGTGAAGAGCATGAAATACACAAACAACCATTTGCTCCTAGGACACCATAATAGAATGGGATAGTACAGTGAACAAATAGAACAATATTAGATGCTGCTAGAACTATGTTGTTGGAAGGAAATGTATCTCATGTTCATTGGAGAAAAGATGTTGGTGTTGTTGTTTATACTTTGAAAAAAATTCAGATCAGAGAAGGTACAAGTAAAACTCCTTATTAATTATTGTTTAATCATACTCCTACTATGAAATATTTTTGAATATTTGGTATTCAATACTATATCAAAAGAGATGATGAGATAGGAATGTTTTATGCTAGAAGTGATGAAGGAATCTTCCTTGGTTATTCCACTAAAAGAAAAGATTATAAATGTTTCAATATGAGATTGATGGAGATGATTGAAAGAACTAATGTGAGGATTGATGAAAATTTCTAGATTTAGGAAAGAATATATGACTACAACTAGATGAAAAAGATCAAAGAGGTTCCTATAGATCAAGAATAACCTTTTTAGATTGACCATGATATTTAGGTATGTCAAGATGACTCAAATGAGCTTACTGAAATTACTATGACTCCTAGGTATGTTAAGAAAAACCATCTCGAAGATCAAATTATTGGAGATGCAAAAAGAGGAATGATGACAAGAATAAGATTAAGAGATGAAATTTGTTTGATCTCTCAAGTTGAACCAAAATCTACTGATGGGGCATGTAGATATGAATCTTTGACTAAGGCTAAGAAGGAAAAATTAGAACAGATAAAGAAAAATAACACTTGGGAACTAGCTCCTAGACCTAAAGATAAAAATGTTATAGGAACTATGTGGGTTTTTTGAAACAAGATGAGTGAATAAAGAATGGTTGTAAGAATAAGGCAAGACTAGTTTGTAAATGCTACTTGCAATAAGAAGGTATAGAGTTTGAAGAAACATTTTCTCTTGTTGCTAGGCTTGAGGCTGTAAGATTATTTCTTGGTTATGTTGCACACAAATACTTCAAATTATATCAGATGGATGTGGAATCTACATTTCTGAATGGAGACCTAGAAGAGGAAGTATTTATTGAACAACCTGATGGATTTATTTTGGTAGAAGATGAGTAAATGGTTTGCAAGTTGAAGATATATTTGTATGGACTAAAACAAGCACCAACAACATGCAAGATTTGATATGTATCTACTTTGTCTTGGTTTCAAAAAAGGAAATGCAGACAATAATTTGCACTTAAGAACTAGTGAAGATGGTTCATTTTAATAGTTGAAGTTTTTTTTTATGATATCTTTTTTGAAGGAAATGATGTGATTAGTAAAAATTTATCTAAGGTCATGGAAAATGAATTTGAGATGTCAATGATTGGTGAGATGAAAATGGATTGCAAGTTAATTAGAACAAGAGTGGTATTTTTATTTCTCAGAAAACGTATCTTAAAGAAATGTTGAAAAAGTTTGGAATGAAAGATTATAAACCTATTGGAACACATATGGTTACTGGTCACAAGCTTACTACTACTGATGAATCTTAGATTGTTTTTCAGACAAAGTACAGATCTATGATTGAAGGCGTACAATATCTGACTCACACTAGACCAGATATTGCTGATGCAGTTGGAATTATGGCAAGATATCAAGAAGATCCTAAAGAGACGCACCACAAAAAGAATATTTTGATATATGAAAGGAACACTGGATTATGGCTTACGGTATAAAAAATATGATCATTTTGATTTAGATGCTTTACTTATATTGATTGGGAAGGAAATACTGATGAAAAAAAGAGTACAAGTGGTGGTGTATTATTTCTTGGGAAAATATTGGTTTCTTGGTTAAGTAAAAAGAAGGATTTTATAGCTCAATCTACTACTGAATCTGAGTATGTTGTTGCTGCTATAAATTGCACACAGATTGTTTGGATGAAGAAAATGTTGAAGGATATTGGGATAACTTTTGATGAGTTAGTGGTTATCCATTGTGATAACACTAGCACTGTGAATATGTCAAAGAATATAGAAATGCATTCAAAGACTAAACATATTTCCATAAAGTATCATTTCTTGAGAGAAAATGTAGTAGAGAAGGAGATTAGATTGGAGCATATTAGCACAAAGGAACAAATAGTAGATATATTTACAAATTTTTTTTCCAAAGGATGCCTTTGAGTATCTCAGAGGTATGCTTGGGGTACGAGACCCCCCTTGAGAGAACTAAATTGATGCAGGAATGCATCATTTTAGTGGATTTCAGAGCTATATCATCTTTTGGACTTGATGTATAGGTATACTCCTCAGGGAGAGTGGTCATAGGAACATTATAAAATACATTTGGGTAGTTTTACACCTATTTTTTGGAGGCATGAAGATTTGAAAAAGATAAACCTTGAAGAAGGAAGATGGTCTGTAATAGAGTTATGACACTCTTTTCCATTTTTGTTAAAGAGGGAGAGATTCTATGGAAAAATCCCTACTATTTTAGGGAGAGTTGTGTTGAGGATATTGAGAAGATTGTATTGAGAGAGTACATTTGGGTTGATGGATTTTTACATATGTTTTCATCAATGGAAAAGGGAGAGATTGTTGGAATTGGTTTCTAATTTTGTTTTCTCCATTCGTGTTTTGTCACTAATGTCAACATATGTTTCTATGGAGATAGATTAGACTGGTTATTATTGTTTCTTGATGACTGAAAAAAGTGTATGGGTACTGTACGATTGATCTAAAGTGAGTGAAGATGGTGATATGTACATGGATATATTTTGATATTATGTCTAAATTCACATGGCTTAATATTTTATATTGGATGAGTTACAAATATTTTAGTGAAGATTGGGTACTAGATGGTGACAGTGATCTTTGATAGAATTAGTCTCTGTATTTTGAGAATAACTTACGTGCGACATGGATTCAGGTAATGTGAGCTTAAGGGATGGAAAAAGACATGTTAAGTAAGGTTTTTTTATGTTTTATGGGTTGTAGGACTCTTGGTGAGATCAGTTGTGGTGTGTGTTCTAGAGGAGACCTATTTGGGGAAGACTTTATATATGAAGCTTGTATTATGGATTATGAGTGTGGATTATAGATCTTGAATTGTATTTGATGAATTGTAATTGGTATTTACTTTTTATAGGTACCATGTGTATATTAGAAAGGGGTTAAGTAGTTATTTTTTCATTGGGGAAGTCTTAATTGGCCGACCTATTTTCTTATTGTAAATATGTATAAAAAAAGTTGTTATCTTTTATGGTAGTGTGGAAGAGACAACAAAGTGTACAAGTTGCAAGATTGTTTGTGCGAAGTCTTATGGATGTAAATAAGAGGTTGTGATTATGTTACTTCATTGGAACTAACTAAGAAAAGATAGTTCACTAGATTGTATATCTCATATACATTTTTATTTTAAATAGTAAGTCATGAGGGTGGATCTAACCTTCTTTAGGTAGTGTTCCTGGGCAGTGAGCCCACTATTACTATTGAATCATAATAGGGCCTATTAGGGATATACAAAAAATTTCAGCCCAACTGATAAGTCATGTTTTTCAAATTTTTAAGCTAGGTTCTGTGTTGTTCAAAACCCTAGTAATTATGTTTTCAAATTTTGGGTCATTGATCTAAAACCCTAAGGTTCTAGGACTAGTTCTAATTTTGAGTTACTTTATTCTGTCATTTAAAGTCTTATGAACCCATGTGTTTATTTTATCATCTGGATGGGCCATACTTTGTTTACCCTATAGACTTAACACTTTAATTATTTTATCCTAAGTCTAGGTGTCCCATGGGTGTTTTTAATTTTACATCATGTGTCATGCAACTCCATTTTGATCTAATGGATAGTGCATTTGCTTAGTCGAGAGATGATCAAGAGCTACCTATCAAGGCATTGTACCTAAAGGCCATGTGTCTTTGGCAGGTCTAACATATATTTAAAGGTTATTATAAAAGGCATGCAGATTATTTTTGATCCGACGGACAACGCATTGCCTTAAAGAAAAGATGATCATGATCTAGCTTTTCAGGCATTGCGCTAGCATGACACGTGGATAAGTGATGGCACCTGGTTGGAGGTAAAGGAAGATAAAACACTCATATTTTTAAAAGGATCCAATGATGACCATGAAGCCTTAAACTAGAGATGTAAGGAGATTAAATATTGAGGCATCACGCTTAAGTGAAACGTAGCATAGATGAGATCATGGGTTGCGGGTTGTAAAGGAATGTAAAGGCACTTTATGTTGATGTTAATGAGACG
The DNA here is from genome assembly GCA_018584345.1 of Thuja plicata. NCBI lineage: Eukaryota > Viridiplantae > Streptophyta > Pinopsida > Cupressales > Cupressaceae > Thuja > Thuja plicata. Next base: position 706,036 of record MU226449.1, read on the forward strand.
GATAGCACAAAGCCTCAACTGAAAGATGATTGAGATCTACTCATAAAGGCATTACACCTAACGAACACGTGTTCAAACAGATGGTGGTCTTCATTAATAATTGCTAGGTGCAGGATTTAATAAGAAGTTGTTGAGATCTATGGTCATGTTTTAAACTGGTAAAGAAAATTTTTCTAAACCGTTGGGCCGCAAAGTTCCAAATGAGGCAAAAGTAAAGGCAAAGCATGTGGCTTTCTCAGTGAGAATTAAATTCTAAGTATACTTGAGAATATGTATAAGATTGTCTTGTCAAGTTTTTGAAAGTCATAATTGATGAAGTAGTTAGAGTAGAGTTGAATTGCGGTGTTTGTTGTCTATTTTCCAGCTTTGCAGAATGGGTAAGTTTTTCTGAGACAAAATTCCTGAACATTATGAATTGAATTGGTAGTATGGTTTTGGTGTTGTGAAGAAAGTAGATTTTTGCATACAAAGTTGTTACCTTTTATCCTAGAAACCCTAAATTAAGAATGACACCCAGAAGAGAAATTTTAGGGAAAATCAATAATCAAGAGAGAAATGTATGTGAGGATTTCCTACAATAATTAAATAGGTTAACAAATGAAACTAATAAACTCAAAGATATAGTGCCAATACATCCTCCTTTGAAAATTGGGGAGGGATTGTTTGATAGGGGCAGATGGGAAAGAGATGTCAAAATTAGCATGCTTAGTTTGGGATTGTTTAAAGTATCCTTTAGCCAGAGCAATGTGTTTTCCCCCAATAGTAACATATGGAATTTTGATGTGGGAAAGTTAATAGTCTCTGGGGTCTTCATGGACATAGATTAATTAATACAAATTGCAGAAAAGTATGATAGTATTTCTAGGGTTGTGAGGGACATAAATGGAAATGTATTAGAAGCATCATAGCTAAGGAACTAAGGGAGGTGTTCTGATTAAATGATCCCTTTGTTCAAAGGGAGAGTATTTATTTTGATCAATTCAAGGAAATATATACGGCTCAAATAAGTTACCTTAGAGGTGGGTCCTTGAGGAATTTCATTAACAAGATAGGAGAATTGGTTTTGGTAGGCCCTAATACACCATAACCATTCAAATTAGAGTATTTCAATTCAAAGGCTAGAGGAATGTACAGTGCCCTAAGTCATGTTTTTGGAGAGAATGAAGAAATAGTGATGTCTATTCACTATATTCTTATGATGATCCAAATTCTTAATCCAAACTTGGCTATTATGTTTTATTTTGTCACTTATATTGCTGAATTGATTCACCAAGGTCTAATAGGTATAAAAAGTGCAAAGGTAGTCAGGCTGTTTGGTTGGTATTCCATGTTAATTCATATGATCCTGTTCAAGAATGTTGATTATTTTAAAAAGGACGTCAATCTAATGAGGTTCAAAGATGATGAAGAGATGCATGTCAAATTGTGGAGTGTAGATTTGTCATGGGACAAGAAAGAGGCTAGTTTCATCACCTTTGACAGGTATTTTGCTTCTAGGCTCAGAGCCTTATTGTTCTCAGACAATCCAATAATCCACAGAGGTTTATTGAATGTTTTAAGACCAAAGGAATTTTCTCAAACTATTAAGATAGTACACAATTGGGGTGATATCATTTTATACCTTGTTTCAACAGTATTCCAAGTATATGGTTTCAGAGGAGTTCCAAATATACTCCCATATCAAGTCTCTCTTAAAGTAGGCATTACACAAATAATGTGACAATTTGGTGGGATACAAGAGGAGGCATTGAATGGAAAAGGGAAAGGCGCCATATTCTCTACTATTAAAATTGTGCACCAGTTCATTATCACCAAAGGGGGACGGAAACACTTACATAAATACCTTGAACCCTATCAAATGACAGCATCAGTGGTAAGATGTGTTGATACTGAAGGATTCATCAATGATATTTTTAGGAAAATAACAAAGTGTTTAGTATTGGATCATCAATTCAACTTTTCAGAGGATATCATCCAAAATGAATTCAATCTACAAGAGAAAGAAATTAAGAAAGAAAAGTGGCTGGTCTACAAGAAGACCTTGGATTTTGTGCAACATTTTAATAAAGGATATGATTCTTTGAAGGAGTTCCATCCTTGGGAAAAGAAGATCAATTCATTGATGTCTTTATTTGGGGATTTCATGTGGACATTGAATCAAAAGAAAGAGGCAATAATGAAAGAAAATCCAGAGAGGGCTAAGACTATCATGAGAAAGTATACACATGGTAGGAGTGTTGGAGTTGGGAAATATGTAGTACATCAGAAACAAGGGTACAATATGATAATGCAAAAGGGTGAAACATCCTATAGGGTCCAGTTGGAAACACAAGTACATGATAGAGAGGTTTCTACATCAAAAGGGAAGAGGGACATGAATGTAGAATCTGAATTGATGCCAACCCCCAAGAGGGAAAGAACAAAGGAAGAGGGACAAAAATTGGAGAACTTATATTCCCCTTCCCAATCCCCCTTACACATGGATGAAAAATAAGTTGTAGAACAATTACAACAAATGGGAGATGTAGGGCATATTTTTATAACATCTCAAGAGATGCAAGAAAGGATGCCAGAGGCTCCTAAACATACAAAGATGGATTTGAAAATCGATGAGTTTGCTGGCAAAGAAATGGATCCTATAAAAAACCAATCCAGTGATGAGTTTCTATCAGATAATAAATTTTTCAAGGATAGGGCATTTGTTCAATTTATATGGAGAATTCACATTAATGAATTTAAAGAAAAATATCAACAAAGGCAAAAAGACCAGCCTGATAAGATCAAGGATGAGATTGAGAATGAGATAAAATAGGAGATGATAACCAAGTTTGACAAAATTACTCCTGAAGAAGGCAGAGAGCTAGTCAGGAAAGAGGGAGTACTTATCCTTCCTAAATGAGACATATCTAATGCCATATTGTTTGATGCTATCAGAAAAGAGACAAGACCTATGCATGCCACTAAAGGAGAAGCTCAAAAAGCATCTAAAGGAGTTAAGTTCAGTGAAGATCACTCTCCATTAGTAATGTGGTCATTAAATAGGAAGGAACACAAGAAGACTAATGAAGACATCCAGGTTGAGCAGGAAGGCAGTCTGTGGGTAAAAATATTTGCAATAACTACTAAGGTAGAAGTAGTAGGAATCACATTGGAGACTGTAAAATTTGGCCTAAAGGTAGTAGAGAAGCAAGTGGAAGAAATTAAGAGCCTGAGAATCAAGTTAGAAATAGTCCTAAAGGCTTATAATGAGGAAAGAATTAAATCCTTGGAGAAGGATAATATAATTGTCATATTAGGAGGATAACAGTCAGCCCAAACTTCTCCACAGAGGGTGATATCATAGGACCCAAATCAGCCCCCTTCCTCGAACCCAATAATTTAATTTCCTCCTTTCCCCATACCATTTGGCCCTACTACAGAGGCATATCTAAATTTTAAAAATGACAAACTAGGAGCTGAGAGGACTAGATTAGAAGGAATAACAAAAAAATGGGGTGATGAAAGTGTAAAGTTCTAGGAGGCACAATCATGGGTGAAAAAAATATATGAAGACAAGATAATAACCACACTTATACATTTTTGTGTTGATCTAGACCCAGCCTCTATTTACCTGCATGGTAAGAAAATTATGAGTATACTAGATTCCTTCAATGAAGACAAAGATAAATGGGATCAGATTATGCAAAGGTGGAGAGGAAAGAAGGAATAATTAAAATATTTTTGATCCTTATCTAAGAAGAAATATAATGTGGACATTGTGTTAACTTCCACTTACAAGCACTTCAAACTTCTAGGTGATTTGGAGATAAGGAGAAGTATCATCCTGGAGAAGGTAGAGACGTTAAGAAATTAATATTCCAAAACCCATTATGATATGTTTCCCAATTTATTCAGGAAAAATAAAAAGATAAAAAGGGAGGCCTATTGGATGAATGAAATGGGTGAAGAATTATCAACAAGGACTAACAACATCACCACTCTAGAGAACACACTTTTATTTTTTCAAACCATTGAAACTATTGAAAAGGCCAAATTATACTCTGGATTTTGGAAAATGGAAATTGAGCAAGAAAAGGCCAATTGGCATGAATTGAATAGAAAGAAGGATGAGTTCATAAAGTTTCCTTGGCCAAGTGATGAGGTTTTTACCTCTTGGAAGGACAAATACAATGTAGCCAGTCAAGAAAAAAAGGGTGTTGTATGATGAGCAATAGGTGGCATTTCTTCCCAGTATTTTGAACAAGACAAGAGGAGGAAAAGATCACTACATCAGAGAACCAAGGAAACAAATTCCACCTGTCAAATTCCAAACAATATTGAAGCAATTACAAGGAAGGACACAGTCAGAAGATAAAGTATTTGGAAAATATTGTAACAAAGTGGTTATTATCTCACTTGTGTTTTTGTCTTTTGTATGAGTCATATCTTTTGTCCTTTATCCAATTGATCTATAGCTTGTTGCAATCCTCTTCTATAAAAGGATTCCCAAGATCATTAAAAAGGGCTGGAAAATTGAGTATTGTAAGCATTTTGTAACATTTTTAGTAAGGGGAATATAGAAAATTTGTACTATATAGGTTTCAAGATTAGAAATAAAGTTGAAAGATCTCTTTCATATTATTGAAGAGGTTATTTCTGATTACATATTTTATATAGAAATATGATTTTTTAAACTTAATAAAAAGATCCAGATTCCAATCTCTCATGTGGTGTTATGTCTTATGAGTTACAAATTTTCCAATTCATTAGCATAGATTTTACTTGTGTTTATGTAGGTGTTTTAGATTTTTGATCAAGGACCAAATTAAATGATGTTCTAATTAATACATAGATTCATCTTGATATACACTAGGATCTTATAAGTATTATGGGTTTGGGATAGTTGTGTGTATGGCCTAGAATCTCTGATAATAATTAACTTCTGCATATTGTATTTGTTTTAGAGTATGGCCCAATGGATAAAGCACTGATCAAAGACTGATAAGTTCCATATTGTTGCATGTCTAGTTATATATTGGCTATGTTTATGCAAACACAAACATAAAATCCATTTTCCAATATTTGTACAAGTTTGTTGTGATTTATCTATCTCATGCTCTATTTCAAGGTTGATGTTAAATGGGTAATTATCTAGTTATCTAGTATCTTCCAGTTATGTTGAGTTTTTGTGAGATTCCTACTTGATTAATACCATATAGATTATTTGAAGGTATTAAAGGGTATCCCCCCTTGGTATAGAAGAACCTAAAGTGTAGAAGCATGGTATGAGTTTTTGTTAGTTGTTCCTTTTCACTACATGGAATAATAGTTGGAGTTGGCTTCTCTTTAAAATTTATTAGAGAAAGAAAAGGTTGTTGTTCATTCTTTATAGCACAAAAAACAACCAACAGGGTCTATTCTTTAACAGGGACCATGTACTTTTATGCATCAATAAGCTCCTAATAGGGCTAAATATTTTAACAAGGATACTATACTCTTAGTACATCATTTGTGGGTGCTAATTCCCATTAGGGTTTTACCTTTAATAGGGTTTCCTCGACAATAAAGGATTGTGTTATGGTGTTTCCATTTACTGTGTTATCATTTGAATTAAAGTTTTGTTGTATAAAGTTTAATGTTTTATAATTTGTCTCACAACTTATTCACCCCCCTCTTAGTTGTGTTGGTGGACTATTATTCCTAATAGTTTTGGCTACAAGGGTGTATCTTGAGGTTTATCAGATAAAGTTTATCTTTTAGTTTCTAGATTGGTCCTTGGGTAAGATATTATATTTTAAGTAAGTATATATAGGACCGTATCATGGGGATTCATGTCCAACTAGTAAAAAAATTATTTGGGTTTTAGGAAGATTAAATGTGAGTTGTACTAACTCTTCCACCAATAATTTACATCATGTATTTTGATCTAGCATTTGCAAGAGAGAAGCCAATGTTACCAATCAGCTACTTTATTTTTCTCCCTTGGTATTTGTTCAAATGTGATTAAAACAAATTACTTATTCAATAAATCTATCATCCTTTTATAAGGCATCAAATTGTCATCTCTTGTTTGGTAATCATCATTGATTTGGTTGATTAGAAGTTGAGAGGTACCATACACTTGTAGTTATTCCACATTCCATTATAGAGCCATTTTCATGCCTGTAACTAGTGCTTCATATTGATCTATATTATGTGTGTATGGAAAAATAAGTTTGTATGACTAAACAATAGTGTATCCTTGAGGTGTGATTAGAATAATGCATTTCTTTGAGCCATATTGTGTATTAGATCCATCAAAGTGAGTTTACAATTATTTGCCTCATTATTTATTATCTGTGAATCAAGAAATTCAATCTGAATTGGTTGTCTATATTTCAAAGGAGCTTCTTCTAGTTGATCAATGATTACTTGACATATTATTATCATTCTATCCACATATTCCATGTCATACTTGTTAGTAATAACTGAGAGGAGAGGGGGGTGAATCAGTGGCCTAAAAAATATTCCAATAATCAACCCAAAAACTTAGTACCACAATATTAAGCCTCTAGTTATGTCTAGTCCTATAAGATGAATGCCTCCAAATACTTTTATAAAATTAATACTTCTCAGAATGCTTTGTAAAACCTTCTACTATATGTTTACCGAATAACAGTCTATTAATTTACTAAAAGACATTAATTATCTCGAGTATACCAATCAACCCAGTTAAGTTATGTGTAATGAAAAACACTAAAGTAATGACTCATAGACACATTAACACATGGATTTTTAATGTGGAAACCCTATTAAGGGAAAAACCACTTGGGACCTATAACCCAAAATTTTAACTCTTCTCAAGTGAGCTTGTTGAAGAGCCAACCCTGTTAAAGGTTGCAAACACACTGTTAGGTGTGACCTTGTTAGAGGATTTAAAAGTTTAGTCTGTCACTTGATATTGGGCATCTCTATGCTACCTTCCTTGATCAAACTCTCACTTGGCCTGTCAATAGGTATCTGACATCTCATGCGATCTTCATGATCAAAATTTTTGATACTCCTTGGGATGTATCTCAATATAGAAAGGATATTTAAATCTTGCTCAGTTAAGAGACTTTCTAAATCAATGGTTAAATTGAAACATTATGATTTGTTCACATATACAAGTTATACTTGTAGGTTTTCAGATCTAGTGTAATCTCACAATACTATTCTGATCAATATATCTTAGTTTATACCTTTGATCCACTTTGATTCTTCTGAGTGATGTTGTTCTCTATTGCTCGATGTCTGTAGAAAACTTAAGCTCTTTTCTTAGCTTGATTGATCAGGACTGTATGAAGTTTCTCTTCATTAGTGTCTCTTTAGCATCCTCTTTTCATTCATTAACCCACCACAATTCTTAATGAATTGAGTTGTCTCTTTATAGACATGATATCACCTTTGTTATGTTCTTGGTTTTCTTGATCTTGGTGTGATCCATAATTCTCCCCAATTAGATTTAAAGAAAAACTCTTGTTTTATCTCACTGAGATATTATTTCCATTTGGAAACAACAAATTTAAATCCCTTACTTATCTCTGGCTTTGTCTTGTCGATGAAAACAAAGATAACTACCAGTTAAGTCTATATTTAGCTTTGCCAGCTAGATATTTTGTCGTTTATGAACTCAAGTTAATTTTGGTGTTTAACTTTTTGATAGCTTCAGTCAATACTCAAGTTCCCCTTGGGCTTCTCCATCGGTTTACACTATGTTTCTAGCCATCAATTATGCTTGTGGTTCTACTCGTCAGTAATGCTCATCGATGTTCTTTCTCAGGCATCACTATGACTTGATTTTCGGTGATCTCTGTCCATCGGTTTCCACTAACCGTCGGTGTTTGAAGTCATATTGTGAATGCTTGTCTTCTATGCATTACTGAAAGCATAATATTTTTCTCTTTGATTCTCTGAAGTCTTTGACATTTTGATTATAACCGATTAGATTATATCAAGTTGAGATCAATAAAATACAATACATTAACTAATTAATGTCTTAGATTATCCTTCTACATTTTGGTGATCAAATTAACATCTTCAAACATTCAATCAATTATATGTCATCAATCTCTCCCTTTGTCATTGATGGCAACATACTACATTATCATACTATACTACCACTAATACAATATGAAATATATAGTTTCATCAAGCTTTCCTAATTTAACTATTACAAATTTTTGGCTCTCAATAAGCTCAAAAAATAGCTTAGATTTGTTTCATGCAGAATGATTGTCTTCAATCGTCAATCCCTTCTCTAGATAGATGTATCATCTGATGTCTCTATCTTATATGTGCTCTACCTTGATTGTTCCTCTTTTTGATAATATCTTTTTCTTTTGACAGCAATCTTTTTCTTTGTCTGAACTCTCTCACTTTGTTACTTCTCTCTCCCTTAGATGGATATTTCATATGTAATCAATTTATCTCCCTTAGAATATTGATTAACTCTTTCTTTTCTGAATTTTAGGATCTTCTCTTCATGGATTCAATGAGATAATCTCTCCCTTATGATGATGAAATAATCTTTCCCTTTATGACAATGAGATCATCTCTCCCTTTATGAGATCATCTCTCCCTATGTATGATAATGAGATCATCTTTCCGTTTGACAACAATGAAAAAAATAAAAAATCATCTATATCATGTTTCATCCCTTTGCATAATATATTCCTTGAATTTCCCTATCCATCAGCAATACAATATTCTGATTTTCGGTGAAAATTTGTACCTTGTTATGTACAGATGTGTTTTTTTCTATCCATCTCAGTGTTTGCATCAACATGATTGATCTTCAAAATTGGTATAGGCTAATGCAAGCTCCTAATCAACTTACTAACTAATAGACAATGGTTGGACCCCTAGTCTCTGTCTCAGGTACTCATATGTATCCTTCAGTAATGGCTTTGTGAATATATCAACTAACTATTCCTTTTATTAAACATATTCCAGTGTCACTTCCTTTTCTTGTACTTGTTCTCTTAGATAGTGATACTTTATAGAAATATGCTTAGTCTTATCATGAATGACTGGATTCTTAAAAATGTTAATTGCACTAGTATTATCACAATAAATAATTAATAGTTCAAGGATCTTCATATTCATACCTTCCAGCAATTGTTTGATCCATGAAATATTGGAGAAATTTTTAGAAGCATCTATATACTCTACTTCTACAGTAGTCTGAGAGATTCATCCTTACTTCTTGCTTATCCATGTGACAAGTCTGTCACCTGTGAAGAATGCTCCTCTACTTCTGCTCTTTTGTTCATTAATGTTTCCAGCCCAATCAACATTTGTATAAACTTGTAGCTCAATTTTTCCTTTTATTTTGTACCATAAGCCATAGTCCTCATTTTTCTTTAGATATCTCAGAATTCTCTTGACAACAGTCATACGCGATTCTTTGAAATTAGCAGAGAATCTTGCAACTATTCCAACTGCATGTGCTATAACTGGTCTAGTGTGAATGACATACATCAGTTTTCCAATCATTGATCTATATAAGATCTGATTTACCTCATTGGATTTTCCTTCTTTTTTCATCTTACATCCAGTAGCCATAGGTGTTCCAAATATTTTGGAATCTTCCATCTTGAGTATCTTTAGCACTTCCTTGATGTATTTAGATTGAGTGATATATATGTCTGCATCTTGTTGAAGAATCTATAGAGAAAGAAAGAATTTGATCTCTCCAAACATAAAAATTTCAAATTCCTTTCTCATTCCATTACCAAAGGATTTGCATAACAATTCATTTCCCACAAAAATGATATCATCAACAAAAACTTCAGCAATCAGAATACTACCATCAGTATCTTCTTTTAAGTACAAATTGCTATTTTCATTTGTTCTACCAAATTTTATGCTAATGATATATGAGTGAAGTCTTTCATACTAGGCTCTTGATGCTTGTTTCCATCTATACAAGGCCTTATGTAGTCTACATACCATGTTTCTCTTGTCTAGATCAACAAACCCTTCTGCTTGTTCAATGTATACCTCTTCTTCTAGTATTCCATTTAGGAATGCAGATTTGACATCTATTTGGTATACCTTGAATCCTTGAAATGTAGCATAAGCAAGTAATATTATAACTCCTTCTATTCTAGCAACGGGTGCAAAGGTTTCTCCATAATCAATACATTATTCTTATGCATATCCCTTGCATACTAACCTTGCTTTATTTCTACTGAATTCTCCATTCTCATTCAGCTTGTTTATGAGTATCCATTTGGTACCGATGACATTCTTGTTATCTAGTTTCCATGTATTGTTCTTCTCAATCTGTTCTATTTCTTCATTCATAGCACTGGCCCTTCTTCATTCTCAAGTGCATTGTTAACAAACTTAGGCTCAAAATCACAAAGTAAACATTTGGTGTTTAATGACTTACTTCATGTTCTTGTTCTAGCCTTCTTGTCTCCTATGATTTTATTCTGTGGATGATGTGTTCTGATATACTATGAAAGTTTTAGTTTAGCTCTATGTTCAACATTCTAATCATCTTCTTGGCCTTCATTCTCATGTTCATTGTTTGGAACATCATCTTATGGATTATCCTGATTGTCGGTAATTATAGCCTGGTGCTCGGGTGCAATGTTCTGATGCTTAGGAGCTACACACTGTTGCTCAGGTAGAGTGTCAAGTTTTGTATAAACAGACTTGTTGTAGTCCCCTGGTTCATTTTTTCTTTTCTTATCATTCTTTTTTGCAAATTCATCTATTTTCACATTTGCACTTTCAGTGATTTTGTTAGCTGATTTGTTAAGACCTTTATAAGCCTTTCTTTTGGTTGAATACCCTAGGAAGATACCTTCTTCACTTTTACAGTCAATTTTTTGATTTCTATCATCCTTCAATATATAACATTGACAACCAAAGATTCTAAAGTAACTTACATTAGGTGTATAACCATACCAAATCTCATAGGGTATCTTCTTTGTGTCCTTCTTCAATTGTATTATGTTTAGTGTGTAGACAGTAGTACTGACAAATTCCCTCCAGAAAGTTTGAGTGATGCTTTTCTCAATCATCAATGTTCTTGCACAGTCAACAATTGATCTATTTCTCCTTTCAGCAATTCCATTTTGTTGTGGTGTCCTTAGTGTAGAAACCTATCTTTTAATTCCATGCTCATTGCAATAGTCAGTGAATTCTTCTGAAGTAAATTCCTCTCCTCTAGCTGGCCTTAAGCATTCAAATTCTTTTCACTTTGTTTTTCTACCATTTCTTTATACCATTTAAACATCTTAAATGCTTCTGATTTATCTTTTAAGAACATGACTTCCATCTTTCTAAAATAATCATCAACAAAGAGAATGAAATACCTATCTCCATAGTATCTCTTTGTCCTCATGGGACCACATAGATCTATATGGACTAATTATAGAATTGCATTATATGTATGGGTTTTACTCTTGAAACTAGACTTTGTTATCTTACCTTTTTGACAATTCTTGCACATGATATGCTCGGGCTTAGTCATGCTCGGTAAGCCTCTGACATTCCTTTTGTTGCTTATATTTATCATGTTGTCAAAATTCACATGACACAATCTTTCATGCCATAACCATATGTCTTTGTTTCTAGCCATTAAACAAGCGGTGTCAGTGTCATCAAGATAGAAAAGGCTACCTTTTGTCTGCTCACTAGTACCAATCAATCTTCCTAATTCATTGTAGATCTTTTTCTTCTTATTTTTAAATGCTAAACTGTGACTTGCATTGTTAAGCTATGAAACACTTAACAAATTGTAATTCAATCCTTTAACCCAGTAAACATTTTCACATTTGATCAGGTTATTCAACATTATGGTTCATTTACCTTCAACTGGACAAGGTGTATCATTTCCTATTCTCATTGAGCCAGCATTATAGTATTCAAAAGTTTCAAAATTTTATTTATCACTAGTCATGTAGTGAGTGCAGCCACTATCTATGATCCATACATCATTTTTACTAACTTTAGATATGAGTGCAGTTTCTACATACCTTTCTTCATCTTCATCTAAATCATCCTTCATGGATACAAATAACATCTCGATGTCTTCTTCTGATTTGGTGTCAGTGTCATCAACTCTGCTCTCAGCTAGGTAACAAGCTTTCTTCCCTTTGTCCTTGTAGTCTTAGGTATCTCTCTTGTCAGATTGTCTGTTTCTTCGATAATCTCTGTTATCACCTTTATCAAAATTCTTCTCATATGATCTGTCATTTCCTCTATCATCTTTTCTTTGGTTTGGACATCTTGCAACAAAGTGTCCAACCTCTTTATAATTGAAACATACAAGTGGTAATTTACCTTTGTATCTACCTTTGCCTCTCTACGATATTCTTGCCATTGGTGCTTTAATTTCATCAAGTACTTGATCCTCATTATCAATGTCACTATCATTCTTAACAACATGTCTATGACTTGAGTTACTTATCTTTAAAGAAGATTTGAATGCAGATTCTATAGATGGTAAGACACTATTGTCAATGTTATTCATCTCAAATGAAAGTAGTCTACTAATCAGACTATCTAGAGTAACTGTATTGTTTGCAACTGCTCTCATTTCTTGAATAATAGAAATTCTAATAGCATGTATAGGCAATAGGGTTCTAAAGATTTTTCTTACCACTATCTCCTCTTCAAGTACACCTCCAACTCCTTGGATAGCATTTACTACCTCTTTGATTCTGCAACTATTTTGAATGATTATTTTCTCTTTCTTTCATTCTTAGGTCATCAAACCTCCCTCTTAGGATTTTCGCCTTTTCTCGTAGTACATTGGCATCTCCTCCATGTACAAGCTTCAACATATCCCACATTTTCTTTGCAGAGGTGCAGGTTTTGACATCTTTAAACTCAGCATCGGAGAGTGATGATGCAAGTTCTATCATCATGTAGTTATGCTCATGCTTTACTCTTAATTTCTCAAGAGTGTGAGGTCTTGTAGGCAACACATATTTAGTATCTAAGTATTGAACAATATCATTTCCAATACCTGATAGGTGGAGTCTTATTATGCTTTTCCATGATGCAAAGTTGTCTTTATTCAACTTGGGAACATCTTGTCTGTTCATCTTGTGACCTTTGGCTTGAACTGTTGAACTCCCTTTCTAAGCACACAAGCTCTGATACCAATTGTTTGTAATAACTGAGAGGGGGGGGGGTGAATCAATGGCCTAAAAAATATTCCAATAATCAACCCAAAAACTTAGTACCACAATATTAAGCCTCTAGTTATTTCCAGTCGTATAAGATGAATGCCTCCAAATACTTTTATAAAATTACTGCTTCTCGGAATGCTTTGTAAAATCTTCTACTATATGTTTACCGAATAGCAGTCTGTTAATTTACTGAAAGAAAGTAAATTATCTAGAGTATACTGATCAATCCAGTTAAGTTATGTGCAATGAAAAACACTAAAGTAATGACTCATAGACACATTGACACATGGATTTTTAATGTGGAAACCTTGTTAAGGGAAAAACCACTTGGGACTGGTAACCCAAAATTTTTACTCTTCTGAAGTAAGCTCAGTGAAGATCCAGCCCTGTTAAAGGTTGCAAACATACAATTAGGTGTGACCTTGTTAGAGGATTTTAAATTTTAGTCTATCACTTGATATCGGGCATCTCTATGCTACCTTCCTTGATCAAACTCTCACTTGGCCTATCAATAGGTAGCTGACATCTCATGCTATCTTCACGATCAAAATTTTTGATACTCCTTAGGATGTATCTCAATATAGAAATGATATTTAAATCTCGTTCGGTTAAGAGACTTTCTGAATCAATGGTTAAATTGAAACATTATGATTTGTTCACATATATAACTTATACTTGCAGATTTTCAGATCTAGTGTAATCTCACAAAACTATTCTAATCAATATATCTCAGTTTATACCTTTGATTGACTTTGATTCTGCTTAGTGATGTTGTACTTTGTTGCTTGGTATCCATAGAAAACATTATCTCTTTCCTTAGCTTGATTGATCAGGACTGTATGAAGTTTCTCTTCATTAGTTTCTCTTCAGCATCCTCGTTTCATTCATTCACCCACCACAATTCTTAATGAATTGAGTTGTCTCTTTATAGACATGATATCACCTTTGTTAGGTTCTTTATTTTATGGATCTTGGTGTGATCGATAATTCTCACCAATTAGATTTAAAGAAAAACTCTTGTTTTATCTCACTGAGATCTTCTTACCATCTGGACACAAAAACTTTAAATCCCTTACTTATCTCTGGCTTTATCTTGTCGATGAAAACAAAGATAACTACTAGTTAAGTCTATCTTTAGCTCTGCTAGCTAGATATTTTTTCATTTATGAACTCATGTTAATTTTAGTGTTTAACTCTTTGATAGCTTCAGTCAATACTCAAGTTCTCCTCGGGCTTCTCCATCGGTTTACACTATGTTTCTGGCCATCGGTTATGCTTGTGATTCTGCTCGTCGATAATGGTCATTGATGTTTTTTCTAAGGCATCACTATGACTTGATTTTTAGTGATCTCTGTCCATCAGTTTCTACTATCTGTCGGTGTTTGAAGTCATATTGTGAATGCTTGTCTTATATGCATTACTGAAAGCATAATATTTTTCTGTTTGATTCTCTGAAGTCTTTGACACTTTGACTATAACTGATTAGATTATATCTAATTGAGATCAATACAAATACTATACATTATATGATTAATGTCTTGCATTATCCTTCTACATTTTGATGATCAACTTAACATCTTCAAACATTCAATTAGTTACATGTCATCAATCTCTCCCTTTGGCATTGATGGCAACATACTACATTATCATACTATACTACCACTAATACAATATGAAATATATAGTTTCATCAAGCTTTCCTAATGTAACTATTAAAAATGTTTGGCTCTCAGTAAGCTCAAAAAATAGCTTAGATTTGTTTCATGCAGAATGATTTTCTTCAATCTTCAATCCCTTCTTTGGATAGATGTATCATCCAATGTCTCTATTCTTATATGTGCTCTGCCTTAACTGTCCCTCTTCTTGATAATCTCTTTTTCTTTTGATAGAAATATTTCTCTTTGTCTGAACTTTCTCCCTTTGTTACTTCTCTCCCTTAGAGGGATATTTCATATGTAATCAATTTCTCTCCCTTAGAATATTGATTAACTCTTTCTTTCTGAATTTTAGGAACTTCTCTTCATGGATTCAATGAGATAATCTCTCCCTTATGATGATGAAATAATCTTTACCTTTATGAAAATGAGATCATCTCTCCCTATGTATGATAGTGAGATCATCTTACCCTTTGAAAACAATGACAAACAAAAAATAATCATCTATATCATGTTTCATCCCTTTGCATAATATATTCCTTGAATTTCCCTATCTATCTGCAATACAATGTTCTAAGTTTCGGTGCAAATTTGTACCTTGCTATGTACAAATGTATTTTTTGTTGTCCATCTCAGTGTTTGTGTCAAAATGATTGATCTTCATATTTGGTATAAGCTGATGCAACCTCCTAATTAACTTACTAACTGATAGACAAGGGTTGGACCCCTAGTCTCTGTCTCAGGTACTCAAATGTATCCTTTGGTAATGGCTTTGTGAATATATCAGCTAATTGTTCCTTTGATTGAACATATTCCAGTGTCACTTCCTTTGCTTGTACTTGTTCTCTTAGATAGTGATACTTTATAGAAATATGCTTAGTCTTAGCATGCATGACTGGATTCTTAGAAATGTTAATTGTACTAGTATTATCACAATAAATAATTACTGGTTCAAGGATCTTCATATTCATACCTTCCTGCAATTGTTTGATCCATGAAATATTGGAGAAATTTTCAGCAACATCTATATACTATACTTCTGCAGTAGATTGGGAGATTCATCCTTGCTTCTTTCTTATCCATGTGACAAGTCTGTCACCCATGAAGAATGTTCCTCTACTTATTCTCTTTCGGTCATCAATGTTTCTATCCCAATCAACATCTGTATAAACTTGTAGCTCAATTTTTCCTTTTATTTTGTACCATAAGCTATAGTCCTCAGTGCTCTTCGGATATCTCATAATTCTCTTGACAACAGTCATACGTGATTCTTTGAAATTAGTAGAGAATCTTGCAACTATTTCAACTACATGTGTTATATCTAGTCTGGTGTGAACAACATACATCAGTTTTCCAATCATTGATCTATATAAGGTCTGATTTACCTCATTGTATTTGTCTTATTTTTTCATCTTACATCCAGTAGCCATAGGTGTTCCAACTGGTTTCAAATCTTCCATCTTGAATATCTTTAGCACTGCCTTTATGTATTTATACTAAGTGATATATATGCCTGCATCTTGTTGAAGAATCTGTAGACCAAGAAAGAATTTGATCTCTCCAAACATAGAAATTTCAAATTCCTTTCTCATTTCATTATCAGAGGATTTGCATAACAATTCATTTCCCCCAAAAATGATATCATCAACAAAAACTTCAGCAATTAGAATATTACCATCGGTATCTTCTTTTAAGTACAGATTGCTATTTTCATTTGTTCTAACAAATTTTATGCTAATGAGATATGAGTGAAGTCTTTCATACCAGGCTCTCGATGCTTGTTTCCATCCACACAAGGCCTTATGTAGTCTACATACCATGTTTCTCTTATTTGGATCAACAAACCCTTCTGATTTTTCAATGTATACCTCTTCTTCTAGTATTCCATTTAGGATTGCAGATTTGACATCCATTTGGTATACCTTGAATCCTTGAAATGCAGCATAAGCAAGTAATATTCTAACTCCTTCTAGTCTAGAAATGGGTGCAAAGGTTTCTCCATAATTAATACCTTCTTCTTATGCATATCCCTTGCATACTATCCTTTCTTTGTTTCTAGTGAATTCTCCATTCTCATTCAGCTTGTTTATGAGTATCCATTTGGTACTAATGACATTCTTATCATCTGGTCTTGGTACTAGTGTCCATGTATTATAATTCTTAATCTGTTTGATTTCTTCATTCATAGCACTGGCCCTTCTTCATTCTCAAGTGCATTGTTAACAGACTTAAGGTCAAAATCACAAAGTAAACATCTGGTGTTTAGTGAGTTACTTCTTGTTCTTGTTCCAGCCTTCTTGTCTCCTATGATTTGATTCTGTGGATGATGTCTTTTGATATAATTGGACAATTTCGGTTAAGCTCTATGTTCATCATTCTGATCATCTTGTTGACCTTCATTCTCATGTTCATTATTTGGAACATCATCTTGTGGATTATCCTAATTATCAGTAATTGCAGCCTGGTGCTCAGGTGAAATGTTCTAATGCTCAGGAGCTACACACTATTGCTCAGGTAGAGTGTCAGGTTTTGTATAAAAAAACCTGGTGTATTCCTCTGGTTCCTTTTTTCTTTCCTTATCATTCTTTTCTGCAAATTCATCTATTTTCACATTTTCACTTTCAATAATTTTGTTAGATGATTTGTTAAGATCTTTATAAGCCTTTCTTTTGGTTGAATACCCTAGGAAGATACCTTCATCACTTTTATAGTCAAGTTTTCTATTTCTATCATCCTTCAATATATAACATTGACAACCAAAGATTCTAAAGTAACTTACATTAGGTGTATAACCATACCAAAGCTCATAGGGTGTCATCTTTGTGTCCTTCTTTAATTGTACTCTATTTAGTGTGTGGATAGCGGTACTGACACCTTCCCTCCAGAAAGTTTCAGTGATGCTTTTCTCAATCATCAATGTTCTTGCACAGTCAATAATTGATCTATTTCTCCTTTCAACAATTCTATTTTGTTGTGGTGTCCTCGGTGTAGAAACCTATCTTTTAATTCCATGCTCATTGCAATAGTCAGTGAATTCTTCTAAAGTAAATTCCCCTCCTCTAGCTGGCCTTAAGCATTTTAATTTCTTTTCACTTTGTTTTTCTACCATTTTTTTATACCATTTAAACATCTTAACTGCTTCTAATTTATCTTTTAAGAACATGACTGTCATCATTCTAAAATAATCATCAACAATTAGAATAAAATAACTATCTCCATAGTAGCTCTTTTTCCTCATGGGAACACATAGATCTGTATGAAATAATTATAGAATTGCATTATATGTATGGGTTTTACTCTTGAAACTAGACTTTGTTATCTTACCTTTTTGACAATTCTTGCACATGATATGCTCAGGCTTAGTCATGCTCACTAAGCCTCTGACATTCCTTTTGTTGCTTATATTTATCATGTTGTCAAAGTTCACATGACACAATATTTCATGCCACAACCATATGTCTTTGTTTCTATCCATTAAACAAGTGGTGCTAGTGTCATCAAGATAGAAAAGGTTACCTTTTGTCTGCTCACTACTACCAATCAATCTTCCTGATTCATTGTAGATCTTTTTCTTCTTATTTTCAAATGCTACTCTATGACTTGAATTGTTCAGCTGTGAAACACTTAACAAATTGTAATTTAGTCCATTAACCCAGTAAGCATTTTCACATTTTATTAGGTTATTCAACATTATGGTTCCTTTACCTTCAAATGGACAAGGTGTATCATTTCCCATTCTCACTGAGCCACCATTATAGTATTCAAAAGTTTAAAATTTTTATTTATCACCAGTCATGTGGTGAGTGCAGCCACTATCTATGATCCATACATCATTTTTACTAACTTTAGATATGAGTGTAGTTTCTACGTACCTTTCTTCATCTTCATTTGAATAATCCTTCATGGCTACAAATAACATCTCAATGTGTTCTTCTGATTTGGTGTCAGTGTCATCAACTCTGTTCTTAGCTAGGTAACAAGCTTTCTTCCCTTTGTCCTTGTAGTATCAGGTATCTCTCTTGTCAGATTGTCGATTGCTCTTGTAATCTCTATTATCACCTTTATCAAACTTCTTCTCATATGATCTGTCATTTCCTCTATCATATTTTCTTTAGTTTGGACATCTTGCAACAAAGTGTCCAACCTCTTTACAATTGAAACATACAAGTGGTAATTTACCTTTGTATCTACCTTTGCCTCGTTATGATATTCTTGTCATTGGTGCTTTAATTTCATCAAGTACTTGATGCTCATTATCACTGTCACTATCATTCTTAACAGCATGTATATGACTTGAGTTACTTTTATTTAAAGAATATTTGAATACAGATTATATAGATGGTAAGACACTATTGTCAAAGTTATTCATCTCAAATGAAATTAGTCTACTAATTAGACTATCTAGAGTAATTGTATTGTTTGCAACTGCTCTCATTTCTTGAATAACAGAAATTCTAATAGCATATACAGGTAGTAGGGTTCTAAATATTTTTCTTACCACTGTCTCCTCTTAAAGTACACCTCCAACTCCTCAGATAGCATTTACTACCTCTTTGTTTCTATAGCTATACTGAATGATGTTTTCTCCTTCTTTCATTATTAGGTCATCAAACCTCCCTCTTAGGCTTTCCACCTTTGCTCTTTGTACATTGGAATCTCCTCCATGTACAAGCTTCAACTTATCCCATATTTTATTTGCAGAGGTGTAGGTTTTGACATCTTCAAACTCAGCATCGGAGAGTGATGATGCAAGTTCTATCATCATGCAGTTATGCTCATGCTTTACTCTTAATTGCTCAAGAGTGTGAGGTACTATAGGCAAGACATATGCAGTATCTACGTATTGAACAATATCATTTCCACTACCTAATAGGTGGATTCTTATTATGATTTTCCATGATGCAAAGTTGTCTTTATTCAACTTGGGCACATCTCATCTGTTCATCTTGTGATCTTTGGCTTGAGCTGTTGAACTCCCTTTCTAAGCACATAAGGTCTAATACCAATTGTTAGTAATAATTGAGAGGGGGGGGTGAATTAGTGGCCTCAAAAATATTCCAATAATAAACCCAAAAACTTAGTACCACAATATTAAGCCTCTAGTTATCTTTAGTCCTATAAGATGAATGCCTCCAAATAATTTTATCAAATTAGTACTGCTCGGAATGCTTTGTAAAACCTTCTACTGTATGTTTACCAAATATCAGTCTGTTAATTTACTGAAAGAAATTAAATTATCTAAAGTATAACGATCAATCCATTTAAGTTATGTGTAATGAAAAACACTAAATTAATGACTCATAGACACATTGATACATGGATTTTTAACGTGGAAACCTTGTTAAGGGAAAAACCACTTGGGACCGGTAACCCAAAATTTTCACTCTTCTGAAGTGAGCTCAGTGAAGAGCCAACCCTATTAAAGGTTACAAACACACTATTAGGTGTGACCTTGTTAGAGGATTTAAAAGTTTAGGCTATCACCTTATATCGGGCATCTCTATGCTACCTTCCTTGATCAAACTCTCACTTGGCTTGTTGATAGGTATCTCGCATCTCATGTTATCTTCACGATCAAAATTTTCGATACTCCTTGGGATGTATCTAAATATAGAAAGGATATTTAAATCCCTCTTGGTTAAGACACTTTCTATTGGAGATTTTCCTTTATGCAAATAATTGACTGTAGGTTTATCATTGATGACAACATATAGTATACAATAGTGAGTTGTATTCACTTTTTAGTATGGATATGTGCAAGCCTTGTGCAGTTGTTTTAATGTTTCATACATAGTTACTATACCATGTAGATATACACAGATTCAGATGTTCAGTAACAGTTGAGTTATGTTACTCTATTTACCAGACACAGTTTCAAAAGATTGTTTTTAGAAAGTTGATAGTAATTTTATTAATTCTTCAGTTGTGTTTATCTATGGGATATGTGTGTTCAGATTCATGCTTATTTTTGAGTCAAAGATAATAAACCAAAGGTGCTAATCATGTTTCATCTGAAGCATGAAGTTTGGGTAATTTTGGTGGAACTGACTATGTGAAGTGATGCATCTATTCATTTTGATTTGTGTAGTTCTAATTATGTTGCATGCTTGGTTTGGCCGTCAAGAGAAGCTTTGAAGGGATTCTCAAAGATGACAAAGATCATATCTTTTGGAGAAGATACTTATAGTAATTCATTTGAATATCACCAAGTGTTAATGATAAGAAAAGAGACAGAAAAAGGACAGAACAAAATGCTGATTGATTTGGGACAGTAAAGCCATTTCACTCATCAGTTAAAGATCTATGTGAAGAAATAGAAAGTATATACAATTCATTAGAAGTGATCAAGATAGAAAGTCTACTCAAACAATTCATTATGAGATATAGTGTATATCTATTTTACTGAAGGTTGCAGCCTTTGTCATATTAGCAGTGAGCTTTTGGACAATGATTCCTCTACCCTAACAGGGTTATTTTTAAAAGACTCCTAATAGGGTTTGACCCTTAACCAAGTCACTGTACTTATTGCATTGTAAATATCAACTCCTAACAGGGTTGTAAGATCTTCTAATAGGGATTATTATACTCAAGTATAGTTCTTTGTGGGTGCTAATTCCCTATAGGGTTTTTACCTAGTTTGGTTTCCCCGTAACCAAAATTGTGTTCTATTTTGTGTTATCTTAAATGTGTATGTGATTCTATAATTAATTAGAGAAAAGAATTAAACTTGATGATAACTGATTCACCCCCACTCTCAGTTATCCCTTGGGACTATTCCAACAATTGGTATCAGAGCCAAGTGCCTTAGAGAGAAATCCTAACAGCTTAAGGTAGATCAAACGGCGTACTTCAGGAACGAGAGTCCTAAATTTGATGGAGAGAATTATCTTGACTGGAAGAACAAAATGATAGCACATCTTCAATGCATTGGTTTTGAGATATAAGATATTTCTACTTATGCAATTGATGTTCCCACCTTAAAGAGTTTACAAAAGAAGACTCTACTAATAAACAAAAGGAAGTATTCACCCAAAATGCAATTTCCAGAGAAGCCCTAATTAGTGCCTTATCTTACAGTGATTTTTCTGAGATCAAGAAGGCAGAAAAAGAATATTCAATTTGTAAATACCTAGAAGACATGTTTTAAGGAGACATCCAAGCCAAGAATGTGCACAGAAAGACATGGAAGAAAAGATACAACAATTTAGAGATGTTATCTTAAGAAAACATCAGAGCTTACAATCAAAGGATTAATAAAGTAGTCTCAGGAATCAGGAACAATGGTGCAAAAATTTCAAAGGATGATATAATGGACAAATTGATGACCACATTGGCATTAGATTATGAAAGCAAGATAAACATCTTGGATGAAACCATGTAATTATCAAAAGACTTCAAAAGAGAAATTTTGATCAGCAAAATATCAGCATTTGAGATATTAAGATTAAAGATAGAACCTAAAATGGAAATATATTTCAAAGCCTCAGTCCATGGCAAGAAATCCTTGAGCATCTCTAGTAATAATGAGAAAGAAGAAGTTAATACAGAACTAGAAGAAATCATTGCTATGATTTCTAAGAAAGAAAGGAAAGGCAAAGGAAAATATGAAGGACAACTACCATTCAAATGTTTTTCATGCAACAAAGTTGGCCACTTTGCATCCAAGTGTCCTACAAGAGTCAAGAAGTATAGATCAGACTACAAACCCAAATACACTAAGGAATACTATCATGCTGAAGATGATGTAACTGATGATGATTCGAGAGAAGATGAAATTGGATTTGTTGCAATTTAAGATAATCAAAAAGTGATTGACAAAATAGAAATTGAAGATGAAAAGAAATCACAAGAATTGGCTTTAGTTTCACAAGCTGACATCAGAATAGACTGGATCATAGAGAGCGAGTGTTCACATCACATGACAGCTGAAAAAGATAGATTTGTACATCTAGCTAAGTACAAAGGTGGCATGGTTATATTTGGAGATAGCACTCCCAAACCTATCATAGGCAGATGATCTATCACCTTAGATGGAAAGAACAAGACAGATGATGTTTTGTATGTTGATGGTTTGTATCATAACTTACTAAGTGTTGGACAATTGCTAGATAAAGGATATCGGTTGGAATTCAAAAACAATAGATGCATTATTAACAACAAAGAAGGAGACATTATTTCATCAAGCTCAAAGACCAAA
Organism: Thuja plicata; assembly: GCA_018584345.1. Classification (NCBI taxonomy): domain Eukaryota; kingdom Viridiplantae; phylum Streptophyta; class Pinopsida; order Cupressales; family Cupressaceae; genus Thuja; species Thuja plicata. Next base: position 729,042 of record MU226449.1, read on the forward strand.
GGTAATGTTTTTCAGCTTAACTCCAAAGTAAGTTGTTTTGTTGCAAAAGTGGATGACAGTTGGCTATGGCACAAAAGACTTTGTCATATCAATTTTGTCAACATAGTGAAGATAAGTAATGTAAAGGTAGTAAGAGACCTTCCTATTATTGCAAGACTAGTTGATACTATGTGTAGAGAATGTGTGATGGGAAAGCATGTGAGGACCTCATTCAGAAGAAAACAGAACTCTGTAGAGAAAAAATTAGATCTAATACATATAGACTTATGTGGACCTACTCAAACAAAATCATACTATGGTGAAAGGTATTTTATTTTGTTTGTTGATGATTTCTCTAGGATGATGTGGGTTGCATTGTTGAAAGACAAATCTAAAGCTTTTGAGAAGTTCAAAATATTCAAAGCTAAAGATGAAAATGAATCTGGACTAAACATAAAATGTCTGAGATCTGATAGAGGTGGAGAATTCACCTCTAATAAGTTTCTTGAGTACTATGAAGAACATGGGATCAAAAAACAACTAAGTGCACCCAAAACCCCTCAACAAAATGGAAGTGCAAAAAGGAGGAATAGGATAATACTTGACACAATGCGCACTAGCATGCTTGAAGGAAAAGTTGCACACAACTATTGGAGAGATGCAGTCAATACAATTATTTATACCATCAACATAATTCAACTAAGACCAGGCACAGAAAAACACCTTATGAACTTTGGTTTGGAAATGTACCTATAGTAAAATACTTTAGAATCTTTGGAAGCAAGTGATACATCAAGAGAGATGATGGTGTTGGTAAATTTGATGCTAGAAGCGATGAAGGTATTTTTCTTGGTTACTCTACTAAGAGAAAAGCTTATAGATGTTTCAATTTAAGGTTGAAGAAAATCATTGAGAGTGCACATGTGAAGATTGATGAGAAGTTCATGATTCAAGAGAGATATTATGAATATGCACCTATGATTGAAGATGAACCTAGACCTATCTATAAAGATACAGTTATTGAAGAAATGTTTGACTGTATTGATGTATCATACAATAACCCTAAACCAAGTCAAGAAGAATCACAGATTATAAATGAGAGTGTCACACCTAAAATCTCAAAATACACATCTAAATACCACTCTAAAGAAGATATCATTGGAGATCAGAGAAGTAAAGTTTTGACAAGATCCAAAGAAAAAGGTTCAATTGTTGATGAAGAGGTATGCTTATTTTCACAGATTGAACCCTTAAGTGTTGAAGATGCATGTAATGATAAACATTGGAAAATTTTAATGCAAGAAGAATTAGATCAAATAATGAAGAATGACACATGGGAATTGGTCCCTAGATCTTGTGACAAGAACATGATTGGGAATAAGTGTATATTCAGAAATAAAATGAATGAAGATGGTACAGTGATAAGAAATAAATCAAGATTGGTATGTAAAGGATATGCACAAAGAGAAGGAATTGACTATTCTGATACATTTGCCCATGTGAGAAGACTAGAAGCAATAAAGTTATTTTGAGCCTATGCAACATTCAAGAACTTCAAAGTATATCAGATGGATGTCAAGTGAGCATTTCTGACTCGTGACTTGAAGGAAGAATTTTACATAGAGCAACCTGAAGGATTCAAACTTTCAGAAAAACCAGACATGATATGCAGATTAAAGAAAGCTCTTTATAGACTTAAACATGTCCCAACAGCATGGTATGAAAGACTTTATGGCTACTTAACAAAGATTGGATTCAAAAAGGGAGCAGCAGATTGCAACTTATTCATCAGAGAGACACCTAAAGGATTACCACTTTTTATTATCTTTGTTGATGAATTTGTTTTTGGAGGCAATGACAAGATTAGTGTAGAATTTGCAAAAGAGATGCAGAGTAAATTTGAAATGAGCATGATTGGACCTATAAAATACTATTTGGGATTAAATGTAAAGCATACATATAGAGGTATATTCATAAATCAGTCTAAATATGAAAATGAGATATTGAAGACATTCAAGATGGAAGACTAAAAGCCAGTAAGCACTCCTATGATAACAAGAAGCAAGCTTTCTAAAAATTATGACTCCACAGAAGGTGACAAAACACTTTACAAGTCCATGATTGGAAAACTCATATATCTCACTCAATCTAGACCAGATATATCTAATGCAATTTGCATTGTTGGGAGATTTGTAGCTAAACCTAAATGGAATCACCTAATGGCAATAAAAAGAATATTCAGATATTTAAAGGGAACTATAGACTATGGTTTATGGTATCTTAACTCAGAAAATGTAGAACTTCATGTATACACAGATGCAGATTGGGCAGGTTGTGTTGATGACAGAAAGAGTACCTCTGGAGGAGCATTATTTCTTGGAGATACGTTGGTTACTTGGACAAGTAAGAAGAAAACTGTATTTCTCAGTCAACAATAGAATCTGAGTATGTAGCAGCCACATTGAATTGTTCAACAATGGTTTGGATCAAACAGATGATATTAGATTTGCTGAACTGCAAATCAACCCAAGAAACCTACATGCATAACTGTCACGAAGTAGAAGCAAAAGACAGAGGAGAAAGAAGTAGCTATGGCAGCCAAAAAGGTAGAGAGTTGAAAACCATGTTGCAAGAATAAGCTTCTATTAACAACAATAATGATTTACAATCTCTATGAAGAAATGAAAGCGGTGATTCCTTATAAAGGATACCGAAACCCTAAAAGGGAAACTTATAGGAAATAGAAACTTCCTAAGTGAAACTTAAGCACTAAAGAGTAACTTAATTAATTAAATCAACATGATTTAATCAATAAGAAACTAAAGATTACTCTAATAGATGATTGAAGACTTTGGAATTCATATTGATTATCCCATTGTCATCCATTGTGACAACACTAGCACTATTAATATGTTAAAGAACCCTGTGATGCACACAAAGATAAAACACAGAAATAAAATATCACTTTCTATGAGAAAAATTTGCAGAAGGAGAAGTGAAGTTGGATTATATGAGCACCAAATATCAGTTGGCAGACATATTCATGAAGCCTCTATCAAAAGATACTTTTTAGTATCTTAGGAAGAACCTGGGAGTAATTCCCTTTCCTGAGTCTGATTAGAACTCACATAAAATGCATTAGTCCTTTGTGACTGATGAGTGGTCGACTACTCTACTTCAGGAGTAGTACCTGTGCTTATTTGTATTTGGCATCCTCTTCCATTGATGTCAAAGGGGGAGTATATAGTAAGTGGGAGAATATACTCTGGTGGAGTAAATAGTCATGAAAATAAAAACACAGTTACAGGAGTTGTAACAATGAAGAGGAACATTTGATGAGGATATTGAGAATATTGTAAAAAAGAAGAAGACACTTTTGGATTGATGGTGTTTTTAATCATATGTTTCCATCAATGTCAAAGGGGGAGATTGTTGGAGATTATCCTTTATGCAAATAGTTGACTGTATGTTTGTCATTGATGACAACATATAGCATATAGCAGTGAACTATATTCACTTTTTAGTATGGATATGTGGAAGCCTTGCATGTTTTTTTTTATGTTTCAGACATAGTTACTATAACATGTACATACACATAGATTTAGATGTTCAGTAACAGTTGAGTTATGTTACTCTGTTTACCAGACACAGTTTTAGAAGATTGTTTTCAGAAAACTGATAGTAATTTTATTGATTCTTCAGTTGTGTCTATCTATGGGATATGCGTGTTCATATTCATGTATATTTATGAGTCAAAGAAAATTAACCAAAAATGCTAATCATCTTTCATCTGAAGCATGACGTTTGAGTAATTTTGGTGGAGGTGATTATGTGAGGCGATGCATCTATTCATTTTGAGTTGCGTGGTTCTAATTATGTTGCATACTTGGTTTGGCCAACAAGAGAATCTTTGAAGGGATTCCCATAGCCATGAAAGATCATATCTTTTGGAGAAGATACTTATAGTAATTCATTTAAAGATCACCAAGTGTGAATGATAAGAAAAGAGACAAAAAAAGGACAGAACAGAATGCTGATTGTTTTGGGACAGTAAAGCCATTTCATTCATCAGTTAAAGATCTATGTGAAGAAGTAGAGAGTATATACAATTCATTGAAACTAATCAAGATAATAGGTATACTCAAACAATTCATTATCAGATATAGTGTATACTTGTTTTACTAAAGATTGCAGCCTTCATCATATTAGCAGTGAGCTTTTGGAAAGTAAGTCCTCACCCCTAACAGGGTTATTTGTAAAAGACTCCTAACAGGGTCCGACCCTTAACCAGGTCACTGTACTTATTGCATTGTAAAGATAAACTCCTAACAAGGTTGTAAGATCTTCTAACATGGATTATTATACTCAAGTATAATTCTTTGTGGGTTCTAATTCCCACTGGGGTTTTTAGCTAGTTTGGTTTCCCCGTAACAAAAATTGTGGTGTTCTATTTTGTGTTATCTTAAATGTGTATGTGCTTCTATAATTAATTGGAGAAAATAATTAAACTTGCCGATAACTGATTCACCCCCCACTCTTAGTTATCCCTTGGGACTATTCCAACAATTTATGAATCAATGGTTAAACTAAAACAGTATGATCTATTCACATATACAACTTATACTTGCTGATTTTTAGATCTAGTGTAATCTCACAAAACTATTCTGATCAATATATCTTGGTTTATACCTTTGCTCCACTTTGATTCTGCTTGGTGTTGTTGTGCTTTGTTTCTCGGTGTCTGCAGAAAAATTTAGCTCTTTCCTTAGCTTGATTGATCAAGACTGTATGAAGTTTCTCTTCACCAGTTTCTCTTCAGCATCATATTTTCATTCATTCACCCACCACAATTCCTAATGAATTGAGTTGTATCTTTATAGAAATTATATCACTATTTTTAGGTTCTTGATTTTCTTGATCTTGGCATGATCCATAATTCTCGCCAATTAGATTTAAAGAAAAACTCATATTTTATCTCACTGAGATCTTCTTTCCAACTCAACACAACAACTTTAAATCCCTTACTTATATTTGGCTTTATCTTGTTGATTAAAAAAAAGATAACTACTAGTTAGGTCTATATTTAGCTCTGCTAGCTAGATATTTTTTCATTTATGAACTCAAGTTAATTTTGGTGTTTAACTCTTTGATAGCTTCGGTCAATACTTTGATTCCCCTCGGGCTTCTCTATCGGTTTACACTATGTTTCTGACCATCAGTTATGCTTGTGATTCTACTTGTCAGTAATGCTCATCGGTGTTCTTTCTCGAGCATCACTATGACTTGAATTTTGGTGATCTCTATCCATCAGTGTCCACTGACAGTTGGTGTTTGAAGTCATATTGTGAATTCTTTTCTTCTATGCATTTCTGAAAGCATAATCTTTTTCTCTTTGATTTTCTCAAGTCTTTGACACTTTGATTATAACCGATTAGATTATATCAAGTTGACATCAATGAAAATACAATCCATTAAATAATTTAATGTCTTGCATTATCCTTCTATATTTTGGTGATCAACTTAACATCTTCAAACATTCAATCAGTTACATGTCATCAATACTCAGTCAACACCATGACCCAATTTTCTAGTGGTGCAGGAGCACCTAGGCTAACTCCTAGTTTATGTTTTGGTTGTGTCTTGTACTGACCCTAGCCAAGTTAGGAGTATTTTCTTAGGCCTTAGAAGTTCTTGTGAGTATGTACATAGATGAATTAGACTAGGACCAATCCACTCTTGTTTGTTTTGGTTAAGTTAGTGCTTTAGTAAGCTGAAAAGTGGGGATTTGGGTCTAAAAGCCTATAAGGCTTAGGAAAGCTTGGAATTAAGCCTAAAATTGCCTACATGGTTTTTATACATCATTTCATATAGGTTAGAGGTCATTGAACTATGTTAGAGGCAATATTGTAAAAGTTGTCAAAATGTTGTCATGACAACATTTGCAACTTTGCAAAGTTGCATGACAAGATTGTCAAGAAAGGATTCCTTTAGATGTTTGAGGATGGGTAATTATTGTAACCACCTTAAAACATGGGGAAAAAATATTAAAACATGAGGAGGCCTATTTTTCAAGGTTAGCTGATGTGGAGAAGAAAATTCAAATTGTCTGAAGTTGCTCTATTATTGTGTTCTTGTGCACTGTTACTGATTTTTGATTGTTAGTGTTCTTAGATGGATTGAATCCCTTATTCTTGAGTTGGATTATTTTAACTAGGGTATTTAGAGTGTATTTTTATTTTGTTTGATTTTTCTTACTATTCAATAGAGTAGTTTTGTAAATTCTTTTCTTAGTTAGCAGTTTATTGGTTTTGTCAGGATAGATTTAAGGAAAATGGCTCCCCCATTGAACCCAACCATGCATTTCATCATGGCCTTGACGGATATGGTATGGAAGCCCATTTATAGTGTAAATAGAAATGGAGGATCTCTAAGAGGAATTTTAACTATTTTTAATGATAAGCCCTAGGCGAGTCCAATACGGATATCCAGTTAGGTGGTTGTCAGTGAACTAATAGTGTTGGAATGCAGGGATATGATTTGAAGAGTAAAACCAAGAGTGGTTTTGTGATAACTAAGGTTATATAGACAACTTCTAAGCATGTTAGGCATTTCCCAATCCATTTTGGTATATTTTCAAGTAGAAGTCACTAGACTAAACTAGAATAGCCCAATTAGCCCTAATTACCCTTAATTATAGGAATCCACTGTATGGAGACCTTGGAGCCTTAAGACATACAAAATATTTCAAGTCTTGTAAAAGGGTATCAAAATATCAGATTATTTTTTGGGTTTGTTTGGGAAATTTTTGAATGAAGTGGGAAAATCTAATCAATTAGGGCTAGAAGGAGTATTAGGCCTAAAAGGAAAGATTTCATAATAGTCTTGAAATAATTTGTAAAAGTCTTGATACTCTATTCTAATGAGATAAAATGAAGGTCAATAAGTTATCTAAGAATGAATTATATCCCCTGCAAACACTTTCTAAGGAGAGGAGTTAAGAAGGCACTTGGAGTCATCTAAGAAGGAGCAAAGAAGAGAAGTAAAACTTGTTGATATTTACCCCTAGTGAAGAAAAATGGATGTAATCTATTAGAGAGGTGTTAAATAAGCCCAAAAATAGTTTAGTAAGGACTTGGAAGATCCTAGAAGAAAGAATAGGGTCTTTGGAAAACTAGGAACAGTCAGGGTCGTAGTAAGCTTGTGCAAGCACACTTGGGAGTTTCTACAAGATTGGTATCAGAGCCTACAAGATTAGGCTTGTGGTGAATGTTTCAACCTATAGAGTCAGTAGGATGGTCTACAATTGTGAGAAATGTAGAACTTGCAAAGAAAGTGGATGAGAAAGAATAAGAAAATAGATTTTTCAAAGATAGATTGGCCCAATTAGAACATAAATTGGATCAAGTGGAAGAGAATATTGAGGAAGTCAAGGATAATGTTGAAGGAAAGTGTAAAGAGATAGTGATAGATGATGAGGTCCCTGAACCAGACCCTATCATCACCAAAGAACCCTTCTTCAAAGCATTAAAAGCCCTAAGTGGGAAGGCATCAAAGGGAATCCCAATCTTTAGTGGGAAAATAGAAATAGAAGTAGTCCTAGATCGGGTTCAAGGACTTAAAAACCATTTTGATTTTGATGGGATAATAAAAGCCCAAAAGCTAAAAGTGGAAAAAGAAAGACCTAGAGGGTCTGCACTCACTTGGTGGAAATTCATCCAAGATGAGAGGTAGAAAGAAGGAAAGAAACCCCACTTGGAAAGCCATGGTAGCTAAAATCAAAGAGGCATATGTGCTAGAGGATTATGAAATTCAGTTGCATAAGAAAAGAAAAAGTTTAAGACAAAAGAATTGGATGTTAAATCTTGCACCGAGGAGTTTCAAAGGTTGTGCATGAGGTCAAGAGTTGCAAAAGATGAAAGTGTGAAGGTAGATAGATACATCAACAGTTTAAGGTGGACTATTCAAGATGAATTGAGTCTAGTGACCCTACCACAGTTCAAAGGTGCCACCAACTTGCAATTAAGGTAGAAGAAAAGTTAAAAAAGAAATAAGAGTCAAGAAATACCAAAGGCAGAGGAAGAGGCCAAAGAGGTGGATATGGTAGTAGAAGTTCAGAACACAAGAATCAAGGAGAGACTAAACTAACTGAACAAAAAGAGGGATGTAATGCCCAAAACTTACACCTAAAAATGCAACAACTTTGTTTTTTAAAATAAATATAACATACCATTTTAACCCAATCAGGAATTCATGGTTCTACTAATTATAATATTTATCAATAACACACGATGGAAATGGAGCAACTTTAAACATTATCCTTTAATAGTATTCAAATGACAATCATACGAAGATGTTGCATACCTGAGTTTTCTCCCTTGCCTGTGGATCATATTCTCCTTGCCTCTCTATTTCCTGCATCCTAATATATTTCTACACAACTAGATGCATGATGTTAAATTCATTTCTGATTACATACACAATCATAAGATAAGCTAAGACAATATCATAGCTAAATCAAGCATAAGCTATTTCAACCAAGTTTCGTAAAGAGATGCAACTATGCAAAAATTATTGGTAAGGGGTGTCAAGAGCCAGGAAAAACTTAGAAGTACAAGTCCTAAGGGCCAGACCTAATGCCTCGGGGGCTCATCGTAGATGGCCTTGCCTACGTAACTCACAGAGACATCGTAGTTCAGGTTTTCAAAACTTAAACCAATTCATACTAGGTATGCCTTAATGGGGTACAAACCACTTTAGAAAACAAAAGCGGTATATGTAAGGGAGTATGAATGAATGTTAATGTATTTTAACTTGAACCCCAGATTAATGAGATATTGATTTGAAATAATTTATGATAATATATCAAAGGAAATTCAATATACAATCCAAGTTGTTCATTCTATTTCACAACAAGATAGATCTATAGAATGACATGATTTTAGATGGTATAAGGAGCACAACTCAAATACTATCTCAAATAAGTGCTAAGAAATCTTCAAACCAATGAGTACTCTTGATGCCAATATGTATTATTCCAAAAACCTTGATATCTCATTTGTAGATAAATAAATCTTTTGTAAATATATTCATAATGAAAGAGATACACTTTAACATTAATTATAGATTCTCTATCAACAATATAGTGATCACTAGGGTGAGAATGTATTTCAAAATGTGTGTGTGCATATTTGCAATTAAATGAAG
>MU226449.1:760138-776057 GCA_018584345.1 Thuja plicata
ACCTAATTAATAATTGCAAAAATGAAAATACAAATCTAATAGGGTAAAAAGATTACATTTAAGTATTTTGAAAACTAAAAATTTATGCCCAAAAAAAAATAATTTCAAAAAACCATAAACATAATAACATTTACCCTATTACATCTTTTCACTTTAATTATTTTTAGGGTAAATTAAAATGAAACCCTAAAAGGATTATATTAGTAAAAATTCTAGATCTTGTAGAATACAAAATCCTCTTAAAAAATAATATACAAGAGAAATCCAAACATATTCTTAACCTAATAATTTATCCATAAACCACTAAAGGAAATAAATTAGTCTTTTAATTTATCTCTTTATTTCTACCCATATTCTCAAAGAATAACATAGGACAATTGGTTATGGGGTAGGAGGGTAGGTCGATAGGAAAGAAGGTTGGCTTGAGAGGTCGAGTGTTCAACTCCTGATCGCCACCTTTTTACTTAACTACTTTATTTATTATTTTCATAATCATTTTATCTCAAAATATACATGCATTAAATTTATTGAAATAAGATAAGGACATGCATATACACATTTTTATCATTTGAATTATCAACATAGGGAAATCATATAAAATATGAAAAATGTATACTATACTTCCCTGATGTCTCTATCCTTTTGAACCTAAAATTTTCAGTGTCAACACATACTCTAATTGATTTATCTAGTTTGGAAACTAACACCATATTGGATATCTAGTTAGCATAAGAAATAGTTCTTATAAAGACATCTTTCAAGAGCTTTTCCAATTCTACTTTTACTGGTAATGCAATGTGAGCATGCATTTTTCTTAGATTCTGTTTGACTGACTTAGCTCCTATTTTTATGCTCAAAAGGTGCATGATAAGATCTATATCTAGACCTGACATGTCAGTATATAACCATGAAAAATTCACTTGTTTCCTTTTGAATAATTCAATGAATTCTTGTCTCTCTTAGTGTTAATGATGTTGCTAGATTTCTGACCTTGGGCTCTAATTCTATGCCAATATTTACTTTTTCTATGGGATCAATCAATATAGGTGACCTTTCTTCATAATTCTATGGAAAAGTGTCTAATCTCTCTTCCTTAGGTGCCAAATTTGGTTTTTCACCTTTGGAAACATCCTTTATTTTCACTTTTTCTAGGTCTAGTACTACCACATTGTGGTTTTCAACACTAGACCTTTTGATTTTTTCTTTATTTTTTTACTTTTACGACTAAGAGATTGGACACATCTGTTAGAGTTGTCATATTATAGCTAATAATTAATTTATTTAATTATTAGTCTATTATACTCTATGCTTAAGTTAAACTTAGGCATCTTATTATTCTTTAGGGTTTTCACCTTTAGGGTTTCAGTATCCATTTATAAGGATTCACCTCTTTGTTTTTCATAAGGATTTTTCACATCTCATTATAACATCTTGAAACATATTGTTAATATATTGTTTTCTTGTGCATATGATGTCTCCTCTGGCTTTTTAGCCTCCATAGTTTTTCATATTTTATGTACTTTTCTTCCTCCATGTGACAGGGTTATGCATGCAGGTGTTCTTGGGAGAATAGGGTTTTACCTATTCTAACATGGTATCAGAGCCATCTTGCTACTCACTATTCATGCTTTGTCGAAGTGTTCCAGAAGCTAGAGGTTTTCCTAGTCTTTTAGAAGTTTTTTTATGTGGATTTAGTGGAGACCTTTGTTTCTGGTCATTTTGGGCTCAAACAGACATCTCTGTTGCGTTCAGAGCACCCAAAAACCCCAGAATCTATATAAAATTTGTCCATTTTGGACAACTTGGCTCTGAGGTAAAAAAAAATTTGTTTCCAGTGCCCTACGGGCACGGAAACTGAGAAAAAAATTAAAAAAAACATCTTTTTTTAATGTTTTTTGGCTTGTTTATTAACACAGCCAGTGCTATTTGGCTCATGCCACCATTGTACCACCGTGACTCAGCCTGCGCCCGGCCCTTGCCGGCTGCGCCACTCCCCTCCCGGCCATCGCTCCGCTGGCCCCGACGACCCCGCTGGCCTGCCCCGCCAATTCGCCGACCGCCACCTCCCGGTCCTCGCGCGCTCCACTGCCTGGTGGTTTGTTTAAATCCCTGCAGGATTATGCCTTCAATTGGTGGTCACATGGGTGATCGAGAGCTATGCTCCAGCCCCCTACGCGTGCCATGCGCCCAGGGGCTTATTTTTTTCAGCCCCAGGGGCTTAAAACCTAGTTTTTGGAGCCTTTCTGACCTCCTGGCACTGTTTTCGCTCTATCTTGAGCATACAAAGGTATTTTTCTAACTTCTTTATATCGTCAGAAATCTATTTCTGATAAATTTCTGATGATGGAGGTTGGGGTTTTGGGTTCTATCATTTTGATAGTATTTTTAGTTGTCAAAGTCTGATGTTTATTTTTTGCCTTCCAAGAGCCATATCTTGCTCATCTAGACTCTATTTTTGGCAAACCAGATATCATTGGAAAGCTGGTTGAGTGAGATTTTCAGTTATAGGGGTCTTTTTTCTAGATTTTTCTCTATGTTCTTTCTCCTCTAAGTTTTTCTCTTTCACACTGGCAGATTACTTGGGTTCTACAGGTCTTGGGATCTTTTCCTTTGATCTTCTGGCTCACTCTTCTTTCTGACTTTTGAGCATTGTATGCTTCTCTTCTATAACATTCTCATTTCTATAAATGCATTGAGATAAAGTACCTACTTTTGCATATCTTGGATTTTGAGCACCTTGTGTTTGTTTGTACTCGCACTCAGTTATAAAGTTCCATAGGGGGATTATGATGTTTTGCCTTTTGTGCTCATCCACCTTTGTGAAGTGAGTGTACCTTCCACAACATTAGCCCATGCTATGTGTTAGTGACACCGCCCTTTATCTTATGCTTGTTCTTCTATTGCACTGTTGGTGTTCTCGATTCTTCTTTCTGTAGATTTTTCTAGCATTGCATTTTAGTGTTCTTGTCACCTCTCCCTGTTCAACATTATGGGGGGGTTCACCTGTTGGCTTTATTGCTTCCTTGGTTCAGTTGAGTGATCTACGTATTCAGTTTTTGTTCCTATGTACTAGGCGGATGCAGTGGCTAGGCACCTATGCATTCTAGTGAGATGGATCATCTACTATATAGACACTCATTCATTCTACCTTTGGAGGTCTGCTCTTTGATTGATCAGCTCTTCAAACTTTGTCTTCTCTACCTAGTCATGCACTATTTCAATGGGGGTTCCAACAGTTACTTCTGATAGTGTTTACAACTTCATGCTTCAGAGATGCTTCTTACTCTTTCTTGTTCCTTTCTTTGGGACTTTCCCTAGATTGGAGGCTTGGTTTCCTTCATCTAGTTTATTTCTTGTACTTGGGTACCTGTTCAGGCCTAGTTGCCAGGACCCATAGTTCCTTTCATGCATTTTGTTTACATGATTCATTTAGTCCTTAGCTGTTTAGCTTCTCCCTAAGTTACACTTAAGGGGGGGTGTTAGAGTTGTCATATTATAGCTAATAATTAATTTATTTAATTATTAGTCTATTATACTCTACGCTTAAGTTAAACTTAGGCATCTTATTATTTTTTAGGGTTTTCACCTTTAGGGTTTTGGTATCCTTTTATAAGGATTCACCTCTTTGTTTTTCATAAAGATTTTTCACATCTCATTGTAACATCTTGAAACATATTGTTAATATATTGTTTTCTTGTGCATATGATGTCTCCTCTGGCTTTTTGGCCTCCATATTTTTTCTTATTTTCTGTACTTTGCTTCTTCCATGTGACAGGGTTATGCATGTAGGTGTTCTTGGGAGAATAGGGTTTTACCTATTCTAACAACATCCCCCCTTATTTAGCCTTGATATTCTTCATTAGTGGAAGAGGGTTCAACCACATTTAGGTACAAGGCCAAAGAATGTTCATTTAGGAAAATGAGTAAGTCATTTGGTTCTAATTGATCTCAATCAATCAATTCAAGGTGGATAAGAGATAAGTGTGTTAATTAACTAATGGTAATGGTGATGAAGACCGAGTTTAGAAGAATAAAATAAAGTACAATGATTAGATTAGTTGTTAGTTTTTCTTTGATGTCAAGCAATTGATTTTTGGTTTATATTAAGATGCCATATCAATCGGAGAGGAACTTAATTGGGCAGATAGTAAAGATAAAATGATAAGGAACTATTGATATAATTATTTCTTACTTAAAATATGATGTTTTCAAGTCACAAAAGGGAACATCCTATTTACCAATAAATTAAAGCGTTTGTCGGTCGAGAAGAGAAAAGACAATCATCGAGAAAAGTTGACAACTGAGCAAGGTTAGTTACTGAGCAAGGTTGGTAATCGAGCGAAGTTAGATATCGAGTGAGGACATTCATGGAAGTCACTAAGCATGGAATAGATCCTAAACATAGATTGAATACAAGGAGTAGAATGAATTTAATGTAAAGGCTTGTAGACCAAGAAGTTTCCAATAACGAAGATGAAGTCTGTTGCAAGATCTACAGTCATAAAAATTAAAATTCAAAATTAGTAATGTAGATTAAGCAGAAAAAGAAAGTTGTGAGTTCCAAGAAAATGTGCAATTCATGAGGCAAGGTTAACCACTTATCCGAGTTCCAAATATAGTGAATTATTTCATATGAGAAGATTAGACAACTGAGCACAATTGAAGGAAAACCTAACCAATAGGATTAAGAGGAAAAAAAGGCCTATATATTGAGGAGTCTATATGTTTATACAAAGTTTCTAGAGAAGTGATAAGTTGAAGATCCACTGAGTAGAGTAGTAAAAGAGTTGGATAACCTAGTCAATAAGAGAGACTGATGAGTTGATGATTTGTAGGTGTGAGTAAGTTTCAGAGAGAAAAAAAAGGATCTGATCAAGAAAAGTATAGTTGTAGATCACAGGTCACATTTGTACACTATTGCTTACTAACATTTGTAACAAAAAATATCTTAACCAAGTCGATCTAAAAAGTCCTTTTTTAAGCCCTAGAGAAAGGTAACATTCTAGGATGAGTGTTTAAGCCCTCTAACCAAGCCACTCCTAAAAAGGTGAAGATCTTAATAGGTATAAGGTAAATCCCCTAACAGGGTCACTTTCTAAAAAAATAAGTCCTTTTATATACCTTTGAGAAAGGTAACATTCTAGGATGAATGTTTAATCCCTCTAACTAGGCCACTCCTAACAGGGTGAAGATCTTAATAGGTATAAGTTAAATCCCCTAACAGGGTCATATCTAAAAAATGTGCATTGTAATCTTTAACAGGATTGGCTATTAACTGAGCATAATTCAGAAAAGTATTTCTTTTTGTGGGTGACAACTCCCATAGAGGTTTTTCCTATATTGGGTTTCCTCATTAAATATTTTGATTACATGTGATGCTTGATAAATTTGAATATTATTTTTTAAATTATATACTTTTATCAAGTTTGTGAAGAGTTTTCAAGTTTTGGTTGATGTTTTTGTTTTATTCACCAAGTTGAATCAGAGGTTTAGATTAAAGTACTAATGCTCAAATATTTTCTAATTCACCCTCCTATCAGTAAACCATCTTTAGTAGGGTAAACCAAAAATTGGTATCAGAGATGTTGGTTCCCAAAAATGATAGTTTGGATTTACAATGGACTTGCCAATCCAATGCTGGGAAACCCAATTGTTTTTGCCAACTAACAAGTTCAACCAAATGGAGGTTTGAACTTCTGCAATTTTGGCTCTGCAAAGCCAAGGCTAGTAGGCCTATACCTTAACAAAATCTATTAATTCAAAGGATTTTTATAGCAGATAACTGAATATAGAACTTGTGGATTCTCTCAAGGTGACAAGTAAACTTGAGAGGAATCAAATTGTAAGTATCTCAATTAATTGTATATTGAATGCCACAAAAACAAAAATGCTTTGATTAATAGTAAATGTTTGAAAAAAGGTATATAAAATGAAATAGATCAAAGGAATAAAATATCACAAACTTTGAACAATGAATTGAATGAATATATTCCAATTATTGATAATATCAGTGCCTTGCTCCTACTTGGGAAATAGAGTCAATTCTATATCAATGCTACGTACACCTCAGAGACAGTTTTAATAACTTTTATATAACAAGACCATAATTTCAAGGGTTTCTAAATGAATTATAATTGAAACTAGATTATACAGTTAGTTCTACTGAATTTAACCATGTCTTTGAGAGACCAATAGAACAAAGGAAAGTATGTTAACCACACCTTTCAACTGATGATCAAACTATATATCTATTTCACTTTACAAATAACATGAGAATTCAACATAATGAAACAATCTATCTAAATAGATTTATCTGAGAGACTAAGTGAAAAGATTAAAAACTATTACCATAAGTGAAAGAAAAAGCACTTATCTCTTTATTAATATTGAAAACATAGTACATTAAAGTTCATGTTGAATTGTGATCAAATTCTATTATACATTTTGTTTCTTCTCCTCTTTTTGTTTACATTTTAAACCGCATATATATGTGGATCAATGTTTTTCACACCCCTTTAGGGTGAAGACACACCACCCTATGTTAAAATTTAAAAACTTCTTTTGAAAAAACCAATCAACAAACTAACTAATAACTACCTATGTTTCAAATTTGGCTTTGGCCAAAAATGTAAAATAGATTGTACGAACATAATATTTTTATTGGAGATAGGAAATGTGATTTTTCAAACTGGGTCTATTTTAGATTTTCAATTTGTGATCATTTTTAGTCTATGTTGACATCATCTTTTTAGCAGGTCAAAATTCTAGCATCTTTGAAACCTTCACTTACAGAATTTTGATTGTTCATGTCACAGAGATTCCTTCCTCAATCCCTCAAATTTTAAAGTAATATATTTTTGTATCCCATTTCATGTACTCCATCATGTCATCAATTATTGGGCATGGAGTTTAGGATGCCATTTTTAGAGTTTTATCACTTTATAGGACTCTAAATTTTGCCAAAAGCTTATAGCTCCAATAGGGTCTTTCTAGGGATGTATGATCCCTATGAGAATAGTGAGATCTTAGTTATGTCTGGAGAAGTAGACCAATTATCTACACTTTACCTAATGTAAATTAAAGAATGGGTGGCCCCAGGCCCCCAACAAGTGAACACTACTATTTCCCTTTGTCAAATTTTTTATTATGTTCATGTAACACTTTGAATCTCCTGAATATGATATTATATTGTTCCTTATCTTTATCATCAAGAGTATTTCAAAAAAAAAAAATCTCAGAATTATTTAGTGCCAAAATCTGATCCCTTGTATTAGATATATCATCCTTATAGAGAATACTTATTGGTTCAACTTCATCAATGCAGTCTTTGTCTTTTGATTTATGTTTTTTCTTTGAGAAATCATCAGGTGCACTGTGCTCTTTGTTGGATGGAGGATCCCTGTGCATATGATCAGTCATATAAGTATCTAAACTAAGTTTATCTTCTTGGATGTTTCCTTTCACACAATCTACCCCATTTCCATTCTCCAGATATTGTTTCTCCTCACATAAAGGTTTTTTAAGGTAACTCATATTTAGGAACTATTACTTCTTTTATATCAAGAATCTGATCAAGTGGGATACTTGGATAATTTTTAGTACTTTTATTCAACATATTCTCATCATTATGCTCTATTATTATAGTCTCATATTTAGAAGTCTGATATAAATCTCTCTCATAGGATGAACTGAATGATATCTTACCTTCTGAATGTATATTTTGAGTGTTATCAACTTCAACATCATCATTAGGCCTGTTACCTTCATCATGATGTTGCTATATTTGATTATATAGAAAATATCCTTCACATACTAGATTTTGGAACATAGAGAATGTAGATTTAGCTTCCTCTACTTCCTCTTCAAATAGTGGATTCATGAACATAGAAAATTTAGGCACCCCTTCATGAGAGTTTTCATCAGGATCATTGGATGTTTCATCAATAAGACTAATATCTTCATTGACATTATTTTCTGAAACTTCTTGTTGTTCATATGTTGTATGTTGTTCTATTTTATCTCCTCTATTTGATTTTTGGAAGTTATCATCTCCTTCATATAGTAATCCCTTAATATTTATTGATCCATTAACTTCCTTATCATGACGAAAACAAATTTGACCACTCTTCTCAATATGTTTTTGATATTCCATGTATAACAAAGCTAAAATTTCTTTTGTACTGAGAAAGTTATCTTCCTCATCATCATGGTCATTGATACCTATTTCCATACACATCTCATCATGTATAAATTCTTCTTCAAATTGATCTAAATTTTCTTCCTCCTCATAATCCATGCTATCTTCTTTCCCACTGAGATAATTATCAAGCATAAGGCCTTGTTCAATCTTATCATAATCCTCCTCTTTTCTATCTTCATTACCCTTTTCTAATATCTGAAAAAGGGGCTTCAAAATAAGGTCATATAGTGATATTCTTAACTCTAGAAACTTTCTTAATATTTCCTCGCTTAAGGGCATGATGTCAGCATGAATCTCTTTTAAAATGCATACCACCCTTCTGAAAAAATATGTTGTAGACTCCCCCTCAAATCTCTCTAAACTAAAAATTGTATCCAAAGGAGACATGTAAGATTCCTCTTCCATATTGTGATCCTAAATCTCATCCTGTTCATAATGCATGTCATCTTCACTTGCATCATGAAACATATCAAGAAACCATATCTCAAACTCTCTCCATGATGAGATAATTGCTTCAGGTGTCATACTAAAACAAAAACCTGCATGATCTATCAATGATCTTGCAAATATTTTCATAATCACTTCTTCTGCATAGATATGACAATCTTCAATAAATTTACAAAATGTATTTTTATGCTCCATTGGTGATTCTGATCCATCTCCACAAAATTTTGGAACATATTTTTTTAGTTTAAGAGGAAAATATTTTTGACTACCATGGATGTTATGAAAACTCAATGTTCTATATACTTCAATGATAAATTTTGGTCTTGGGTCACAAAAGTTTGATACTTTATGTGAATATCTATTTTGGTACATAATGAATATCTAAATATGTAGTAAATTATTTATTTATACATTAGGTTCTTGTCAATAGAGTCACCACCTCTTTAAAGAGGAAAAATTTACTTATCTCCTTCTAGGTTGTCTCCCTTTGTAGATTCACTGACTAAAATGTTTTGTTAAATAGAATCACCACCTTCTTGCCAGAAGGAAAGCAATTAAAATCTTCTGAATTCTTATCTCTCGTAGAGTCTTAATTATATCACTAGAGCTTCTAGGTAATCTATAATATAGTCTAATATAGTCTTTTATAGACAACTCCCCAGTGGAGTCACCAATTTTTTGGTGCCCAAAAATGATGGTTTGGATTTCCTATAGACTTGACAATCCAATGCTGGGAAACCCAATTGTTTTTTCCAAATAACAAGTTCAACCAAATGGAGGTTTGAACTTCTGCAATTCTGGCTCTGCAAAGCCAAGACTAGTAGGCCTGTACCTTAACCAAATATATTTATTCAAAGGCATTTTATAGCAGATAACTAAATATAAAACTTGTAGATTCTCTCAAGGTGACAATTAAACTTGAGAGGAATCAAATTGTAAGTATCTCAATCAATTGTATATTGAATTCTCCAAAAACTAAAATGCTTTGATTAACAGTAACTATTTGACAAAAGGTATATAAAATGAAATAGATCAAAGGAATAAAATATCAAAAACTTTGAAAAATGAATTGAATGACTATACTCCAATTATTGATAAGATAAGTGCCTTGCTCCTACTTGGGCAATAGAGTCAATTCTATATCAATCCTACGTACACCTAAGAGACAGTTTTAATAACTTGTATATAACAAGAACATAATTTCAAGGGCTTCTACATGAATTATAATTGAAACTAGATTATACAGTTACTTCTACTAAATTTAACTTTGTCTTTAAGAGACAATTAGAACAAAGGAAAGTTTTTCAACCATGTTTAGGTTTTTCTTGCTGAACCTTCAATAGATGCTTGAATACTTGATTAACTCTATAACTCCCAATATTTGAAAATAATGACTCAAACAAGAGAAAACTCTAATTGATGAGGGTTTATGATAATATTTGGGGAGACTATTATCACCTCCTTCTTTTTAGGTTCCACAACGCCTAGGTAGGTGTTATGTATATAAGATTTCTATCTTTCAGTATTAGTAGATGTGGATACTGATTTTCTACTTGTTTACTGTATTACCTTATAAATTACTCAACATAAAATTGAGAACAACTTAACATGGAGTTTAACCATGAAAACTATTGAAATGATAACAACAAATAGTAGTGTTTCAAGGACATTCATCCTTCTTCCTTTTATAGTTCTCAGAACTTAGGAGGGGCAACCTATTTTAATCCTCTCTTAAAGGGATTAGTAGAATGAATTGTATATCTTGGTAAAATTGCTTTGACTTATATGTTTTGAATGTAAATGTGAAAGATTTATGTATTTTAAATTGCTTGGATGATGATAAACCACTTGGTAGATTCTAGACTAGTGCCTATCCTTGGGCTATAGAGTCAAAGATGCAAATCCACAAAAAAAGTAAATAAAGATACTATAAATTTCCTTACAACCTATATGCAACTCAAGTAAGATGCATTAAAAATCACCCTATCACTTCAACACTATTGTATCAAATCCTCAAATATTGTTATACTCTCAGAAACTACTCACAAAATTTAGTCCTTCCCTTAAAATAAACTTGTAAGTAATTAGATAGCTACCTTGTAACCAATATGTTTAAAATTCCTTACAGATTAAACATAAAAAAGCATACACAATAAGTAAAGATACAACAACAATATAGAAGAGAAGTTGTACTATATTTTATTCATATTCCTGCTTCATACATATAGAGGCTCAAGCTCAAAAAATCAGACAAAATTCTGTAGTCTGGCTAATAATTATATTTCATCACCTACTTCAAATGTTACAATAAGATCTAATTATGGGTTCAAATCATCTTGGAAACCTTAAGATAAGGATGCAACAAGCTTAGGATAGTTTAAGAAACCTAACCCTAAAAACATAGGAAAAGACAAAAGAAAAGAAAGATCCAAGTGGTGGGAGGAAAAAATTGAAACATGAAATCATATTTTGTACTTTGTCCTTTTGTGAATGTTGACACCTTTGTCTGCATGTATTCAGGATAGTATCTGATAGTTGTAACAAGATCTAGTGACCGACAATACAGGCTAACTTACACTAATCTTTTCAAGATTACTAACATTCTTAAGCTCAAAGATCAAGTGCCATGTGTCCTTTATTCTTCATCCATAACATCTAAATCAACTATGATAGGCTTCTTCTTGGGCTTTGTCATAATATCCCATGCTGTCACATCCTCTTCCTTAGGCCACTCAAAATTCTGAATATTTCCTAGTTGAGTCTTCTGCCTTTCCCACCTAGCATCTGTTATGCTTTTAATATCTAAAATGAATTTATTTCAATGTATTTCTACCTTTATTGCCTCATCCAAAAGTTGGTTGAAACTCTCCATATCTAATTCTCCTTGAACAGATACATAAATGTCTTTATTGGGGAGTATACTATCAAACTCTGATATCCATAACCCTAATCATTTGATCTGATCATCCTCGACCCTAATAGGGGGTATAAATCTACTATAATCTATACCAAAAAATATTTAACTTAGCATCAATTTGATTGGCTTTTCCTTTGAAGAAAGATAAAGTGGCTACAATCAGTTCTATTTCTATGCTGACCAAGGTCACAATTTTTGGTATATCTGACCTTAATAACTATACTGATGCTAATATCTCAAAAAGTGAAGCTCTTCCAGACCAAGTAGCAAACTAATGATTCAAAATTGTCAAAAATTTAGCCACTTCTGCTTGTAGACCTAGAAACCTTCTATAAGCCCCATACACTACATCAATCTTGCCTTTGATTGTATCTACCCTTTGCTGCAAAATTGAAGCTAATGCTACCAAAATCACATTGTTATGCTCTGTAACCCCAAGGTATGTTTGAGTAGGCATCTCCCCTATATCTTTTGTTTGGCTCTCAAAATCCATGACCTCTTTGGGCTCAACCGTGGTGGGCTATGTTATTTCCATTAGCTGTTTGGTAAGCTCATCTATGAGCTTCTTCTTCTTTAATTGTTATTAATACTAGCTCCCTATCCTTAATAATATCACTAGTGTCACTAGTGAATTTCTTTAATTTGTCTAATAGTTGGCCTATCTTTGCCTCATTAAGATGAGAAAAATGAGTCATTACTTGGGTTATTTCCATATCCCCTGTATTATCTAATGTCCATATGATTTTATTTCCCTCCATCTTCTCTTGAATGTTTAGAATAGATGGCTTTTGATATTTAGGAGCCGAGCTCCACATTGCAAGAGCCTGAGATTTAGGATTATACCCAAACCCTCTAATCATATCTCCAACCTAAGTTTATGATGACAATTTAACATCAGGTTGTCTTCTTATTTGATCTATTATGAATGCTGAGGACAAGTCCTAGCCTTCCACAAATAACACTCCATTGGCCTTGACCAGTTGCCTTTCTTTCTCTAGTGTGATCTCCTCAGACTTAGGATCATAATCTTGTAGTGCTTGTAAGGACTATTGGGTGACTAAATCACCACCTTCCAATTGTAATTGTTTTCCAATTTGCTATTGTTTGTTCCATATAAGGAAATCCTTGAATTCCCTATTCTTAATAAAATTTTCATCCTTAAGGAATTCCTCTTAATGTAACAACCTCTCATTTGTACATGATCTCAGAGGTAACTCCTCCTCTTCTTCTGTATCCTTTTGGAGTTTCTTCCCTACCCTGGTCTATTTTCTTAATAAATGATCATAGGGTCTATCTCTAGTTATTAGGGCTCCAATTTTATCTATCCTCTTCTTCCTAGAACGATCCCCTATTTCTACCTTTTGTTTCTTTGGTGGGGGATCATTTGTCACTTCCTTTTTAGGGACCTCTACTAGGTCAATGATGTCTTCCCCTTCTACTACCTACCATTATGGAACTTATTGATAATTTGGATAGGCATTGGGTGAAGGAAAACCTTGATCACTGTCATCATCATATTCTGATTTTGAATTCTCTTTGTGGCCCTTTGTGGTACCACTAGTGCCTCCTCTAATTGATTACACAAAAGAGTATGGTTCTCAATCATTGCATTCAACCTTTTTAGATAAGGCATGTTAGGGTAGAAACCCCCAAACTTCATTCCCTTTCTCTTTACCTCTCCAAGTCCATAAATTCATTGAAGTTAATTGATTTCCTATCCACCTCTTCATCTTCCAAGATGTTTCATATTAAATCCTCCTCCATACACTCCTCATGTACCTTTGTGAAGGGTATAGTTGGTGTCAATAATTTCCTAGCATTGAGAATAAAACACTCTATATCAACAAATCTATACAAGGAAATATTCATCATGTAATGGTTCATCCAAGTGTTTACAAGGTCTATAGCCTTCTTTCCATTAGTAAAGTTATAGATCCTAAACTATCTAGGGGTGAAAGTACCCTTCCTGTGTGGTGCTAAATGCTCCTTATCAACCAAAATGAGCTTCCTAATGAACTCCATTGTAGCTATCCTCGGTGGTACATGAAATGGAAAAATGTGTGGAGATTGGGAAAAACCATAGACCCTCATCATTATAAAATTCTTTTTATAATAAAAATCCCCCCAATTATGATCTCCTGGCCATTTGTCAAGGTATTGGCAGGGCCTCAATAGTTGAATTACCTTAACAGGCAATCTGGTCTTATCAACACCTAAACATTTAAGAATTGGATAAATTATCCAATTTTCAAAAGCACAAAACTCCTTCTCTTTAAATGTATAATTCCATAGTCTAAGCCAAAACTTAACAAGGTTGGCTTGACCATGATGAAACCTTTATGGCTGTAACATCTAATAATTCATTACTAGGAAGTTATAATATAGGATCAGATGCATAAGGACTGAGTAATACAAAAACCTTGGGTAAGCCTTCTTAGCTTGTATATCCACAAAACCCTGGTGCATTTGGTCTATGATATACTAGATATATTCATAGTTGGAACTAGTATGGAAGCTCTTCATATCTAGTGTTGGTTGTATTCCTAATTTTGTTGGTTTGACCTAAAGTTTTGTTGCCTTCATGCCAATTTCTATCAAAAATTAGAAGGTCTATCTCATTTTTGAAGTATCCCTATGAAAATTCTGTGTTGTTAGGTCAAAATCCACATGAATAGTGCAAAAACCAAAAACCCTAAGCTATCTTCTAAGACAAAATGCAAAAAATCCCTAAAATGATAATCGAGTTTCTAATTTTGCATTACCTTTTTGAGAAACTTAAGTTATAAAAGTCATGTTCTTTTTAATAGTCGCCGAGTCTCTTAATCCTAAAAGCATATTCCAAATTTTTGTGAGACTTGGCAATTAGCTGTTGTCGGGATGTCTCAGAAAGAAGGAGAATATTCCTTATAAGTTACAAGACTTAGCGAAACCCTTCAGTCATGAAGTCTCCCAATGTAGAAACACGTCATCAGGTAACATGGAAACAAGCAGTTAAGTCAAGGTATCGTGCAAAGTATCATGCAAATTTAGTGAATTTTCATGAGACTTATCAATTACTTTAGTTGTGAGGTCTCCAGATCAGAACACAGTTAAGTGAAAATTTAAATGCTTATGTCATGTAGTCTCATATTAAAAGGTCAGTTAAGTAAAAGATTCTAAGACTCTGTGACAAACCGCAAGGTGATTGAAGTATATGGTAGTCGGGTAGTCACTGGTTAAAAATGCTAAGTTGGTGTTTCTTCAGCGATTTGGAGACAAATAGTTAAGATGAGACATGTGTCCACAATGAATAGAACAAAGGTTGTCGTGTAGTCTCCAAATGATTTAAGGTTTTTAAAACATACTCAGCAATTTAGCATAGCCGTCAAATTTAGAATGTGAGAAGATCAACGGTAGTCACTGAGTCTCTATCAAATTTGTTTAACCTTTGGTATTTGTTCATTGGTTTTTGTCATTGATGTCAATAAGTAGTTGGTACACAAAATGCAGTTGATTAAAAGAGTGAATAAAAAATTATTGTTTTGTGAAAAAATTTGATATGATATGGTTATATAGTGGATTATACTCATAATTCAACACCTAAATTATTTACCATATCACTATGATTATTTGTGATTAACACTTTTTATAGTTAGTTATGCTTATAAGGATCTTAATTTCATAACTAACCAGTTTTGGTATAATGAAATTTACATATATTAATTGTTAAACACAACCTCAACTATTATACCTTTTTGGAAAGGTAACATAAAGATCTAAAATGAGTCAAAGTTATTTTGTGATAACATTTGTTTGGAGAGAGAAAAGTTTCTTCTACCAAGATAGTTTTATTCAGTTTTGACAGTTTGAACCCGTTTTGGTCTAAAGAAGTTTTGGGTGGTTTATTGTGTTGTTGGGTAACGAATAAAGATATTTATAAAGAGGGGATACATTCCTATAAACATTGGTATAGTTTTTTTGAAGAAAAAGTGCAGGATTTGAGAGATATGTGCAGTAGACCAGAAGGATAGTGAAGGATTTTATTGTAGTCCACAAGACATCAAAGGATAGGGTAATGATATTTGTTTCTAATTTGTTATATATGAATTGATATTGATTGCAGAATGATATCAGAGGTTGGATAAGGTTTATATACTGATTTATGTGCAATTTACATTAGCATTCAATCAGATCCTTTAATGACAAATGATTACATGATTTGATACTAAATATTCTGAAGAGAAACAAAGATTTATTACTTCAAAAAGTTGGTAGTTTGAAAGGCATTAAATCAAGTCATCTTCTTGCATTCAAATAAATTTTTTTCAGATCTGATTATACATTTCATAATCTAATAAATTCATTGAAAGATGCAT
>MU226449.1:781455-795397 GCA_018584345.1 Thuja plicata
GGGGTTTTCTCCCTTTCTTCTCTTGCATAAGTTTATCAGTGTGTGATAGGTTTCAGGGGGAGCATTTATGATCATTTTTGCAACTGAAACCTTGGTATATCTCCTTTGTCATTGATGTCAAAGGGGGCGAAAAAGCATGAGGAAAACATATTGTGATGATATATAGGTGATACATGTACATGCAGAGGTTAATATGTGTTGATGGATTCTATACAGGTGATACAAGTATATGCAAAGGTGAATATGTTTTTGGTATTGACATCAATGCCAAAGGGGGAGTTTGTTGAACCTTTGGTATTTGTTCATTGCTTTTTGTCATTGATGTCAATAAGCAATTGGTACACAAAATGCAGTTGATTAAAAGAGTGAATAACACATTATTGTTTTGTGAAAAAAGTTGATATGATATGGTTATATAGTGGATTATACTCATAATTCAACACCTAAATGATTTATTATATCACTATGATTATTTGTGATTAACACTTTTTATAGTTAGTTATGCTTATAAGGATCTTAATTTCATAACTAACCAGTTTTGGTATAATGAAATTTACATATATTAATTGTTAAAAAAAACCTCAACTATTATACCTTTTCAGAAATTTAACAGAGATATCTGAAATGGGTCAAAGTTATTTTGTGATAAAAGTTTTTTGGAGAGAAAAAATTTGTTTCTACCAAGATAGTTTTATTCAGTTTCGACAGTTTGAACCCGTTCTGGTCTAAAGAAGTTTTGGGTGGTTTATTGTGCTGTTGGATAACGAATAAAGATATTTATAAAGAGGGGTTACATTCCTCTAAACATTGGTACATTTTTTTTGAAGAAAAAGTGCAAGATTTGAGAGATATGTGCAGTAGACTAGAAGGATAGTGAAGGATTTTATTGCAGTCTACAAGACATCAAAGGATAGGGTAATGATATTTGTTTCTAATTTGTTATATATGAATTGATATTGATTGTAGAAGTATATCAAAGGTTGAATAAGGTTTATATACTGATTTATGTGAAATTAAAATTAGCATTCAATTAGATCCTTTAATGACAAATGATTACATGATTTAATACTAAATATTTTGAAGAGAAACAAGGATTTATTACTTCAAAAAGTTGGTAGTTTGAAAGGCATTAAATCAAGTCATCTTCTTGCATTCAAATAAATTGTTTTCAGATCAGATTATACATTTCATAATCTGAGAAATTCATTGAAAGATGCATCTACACTTTGGTGTAATTTGTTGATGTAAAAGAATTAGAAAAAGAGAGAAGAAGAGAACTATATCCTGCTTTATGTTTTCAACTTGGAGTTAAAATTTTGATTCATGATTTGTATTGTAACAGAGATGATCCTCTAATTTTTATCTCATTTTTCAATTTGGAAGTTGGTGCTTCTTATATTTTTGAATTTGGTGCTTCAGGTGTAAGGGATTGGTGTTCCTTGAAATCGGTGTTTCTAAAACACAGTGTTGGTGCTTCCCAGAGTTGTAGCTCTAAAAGATTTGTCCAAGAGGCCAATAAAATTTCAGATTCAAAGTGGTTTTTTATCCTAAGGGGTTTTCCACTATAAATATTGTGTAATGTGTTATTCTTGCATTTCTTGTTCTTATTTCATAACTTCATATTATATTTGTAAAAGTGAAAATATTGAAAAGTTAAAAAGAACAAGTTTCAAGTAACCACTGATTCACCCCCCTCTTAGTGGTGTTTGTATTCCAACAAAATTTGCATAAGAGTAAAAAGTGCGCGCAACAATGAGATTAGCTTTAGTCACATAGTCTCTGAATCTAGATTAAAGGATAAAGCTATGTCGCATAGTCTCTGAAAGAAATATCAAGTAGTATTTTTAGTCAGTGATTGGGCGACAAAGGTCAGTCATGGTGTCTCGTAAAGAGAAATAAACATTCAGAGACCTAGAGATAATAGTTAAAAGATAAAAGGTAACCTTTAGTCATGGGGTCTCTAAATAAATTTTGGGTTAAGCATTTGATCTGGTGACTTGGATTCATTCAGTTGCATGATCACCAGAAGTTAACCTGGGTTAAGCCAAGTGAAGGAAATCATATAGTTGCTAGATCTCCAGAAAAATTGAGGGTTAAGAAATTTGATCAGTGACAAAGATATACTGCATAGTCGCGCAGTCACTGAAAATGAAAAATGATAAAAGGTGACAGTTGCTGACATGACAATGTAGAGATTCAGCGTCCAATGAGAATCTAAAAGATTAATTACTATATGAAAAAGGTAGCTGAGA
Source organism: Thuja plicata (assembly GCA_018584345.1). Classification (NCBI taxonomy): domain Eukaryota; kingdom Viridiplantae; phylum Streptophyta; class Pinopsida; order Cupressales; family Cupressaceae; genus Thuja; species Thuja plicata. Next base: position 783,708 of record MU226449.1, read on the forward strand.
TGTCTAACGAAGAACCAATCATATGAGGACAAGTCATTCTCTTCAAATTTTATAAGGGTTTTTCTAAAAACACACTCATATGAATTTGATTTCCTGTCACATTCATAAGCTACGGCTAGAATTTCAATTAATTCCACAACATGTTAACTAGAAAGAAAAATTGATTGTCTTTTCAATGATGATCTATGTACTTGGAAAAATTACCATAAAAAGTTGATCATGGATTCATTTTCATTTATCATGCATCCAAAATTGTAGAGTGAAGAATTGCTAGTTCTTCTATGTTCAAAAGGTAGAAATTGATTAATTTCAGGGTAATTCTCCAGTTTTCAGGGTTCTTAAATTGCTAGCAGTACACAGACAAGAGTAGTGAGTCTTGAGAGGAGATTTTTCTCAATATTGATAAAAGAGAAAGAGAAAATAGAGCAAGATGAGTAAAGCAGTCAGTGTAGCTTCTATCAGCGGGAAGAGTGATGAAGTAGATGATGATGCTAAGGGAAAAAGGAATTTTTCTGATGAATTTATAAAGTTATTTCCTGGGTCCACACAGAACAAGAGGGAAAATGCAAACTTACTGGCAGATGACTATTGTGAAATCAGAGATGCCCACACTCCAGGTTCCACAGGTTTTTCTCTATTTAACTATTTTTATAATAATTCTAGGTCTTGCAAGCCATTATGATGCTTTTTCTAGGACAATTAAGAAAAATGATGGTACTGCCCTATTGATTTTGAATAGGAATTCATTCATGCAAGCCTTTGGCTTATACAGTACCATGTCCACCAAGATAAATATTACTAAGAAAGAAGAGAGGTATAGGTTACAACCTGGTGTTGCTAGAAACCAATTGTACAAGCATATTCTTAAGGAGGTTAGGAATCATATTACCCCTATACCTGGAATTGCACCCTACTATTTTAAAGATTTACATTTCTATATTAAGTACATTGCTTATACTTTGTGTAGAGTGTTGAGTATAGATGGAGGAGCAGAGAAAATAAACTCTAGAATTTTAATGATGGTACTAGATTTGCAAGATGTGCATTCTAGTACCAGTTATGATTATATATAGTACATTATTGATAAAATGCATGAGGGGTTTGTAGCTGTGTAGAAGAAGATGAAAGATCCCAAGGAAAAGGAACCTAGGTTTTTTCATTATTCTATCCTGATGCATTTGTTGTTACATTTCAATCATGGGATCATGAATGTGAACAATTTGAACCCTCAGAGGATTTTTCAAGATCGACCCAATCCTATTCAATTTTGGGTTAGGATATGGAATTATACATCCAAGGACTATGAATTTTGTGGATTTGAGAACTGGATTGTATATCCCTTGATGCAGAGCATGGGTATTAGTAAGACTAGACTCCCAATAAAGGTGCTATAGTTGTTGAGACCTTGTGAGTATGTGGATAAGTGGGAGGGTGACCATAATTGGGGAGATTTATTTTTAGAAGAAAATTTTACTATGATAAGGGTATATGGATGCACACATCCTCCTCATGTCCTACCCTATCATGTGCCTATTGGAAAGTTGACTTCCTAAGGATGCATGACTCATTTTGTGTTGTCATCATGGAAACAAAGTCATACTAAGTTTCTGTCATGAAAGATAAAATGACTAAGTATGGAAAATAGGATAGATAGAGATATTCAGTGATCAACACATCAATGCACGTCCAAGAGATCAATTTAGCATATGTGCATTTAGATATATGTTCTATGACATGTGTACATACTACATCTAGACATGCATTGTATGGAACAATAGTATAGAGAAGTTATAGATAGATCAGTAGACCAGCAGTCCATAAGATAGAGCATGGAAGCCGACTAGTATTTTAATCAGTGTGAATTATTTTGTTATGTAATGGCTAAGAAACTTTGATTATATGTTTTTAATGATGTAATTATAATTATTGTAAACATGCTTGAGCTGACTTGTTCAGAGGCATTGTGTATTTTGTTTTAGGGCCGACTAGAGTCTTGTTTTGGGTCGCGCCTATTCGGATATGAACATATAAGTATGTAATGTAAAGTTATGTTACAAGAATAAATTATTATGTAAGAGGAAGATATAGAAGAGTAGTATGATGAATTCAGTATATGATATAGCTCTTTGAGAGAGTAAGAGCATTCACACATACATGGAACTGATCAGACGTGCCATCACAACAGTTCACTTTTGATATAGTGTATATCAACTTTTAGAAGGTTGTAGCCTTCATCCTATTGGGTAGTGAGCCTAGGAAGTGAGCCATATACCTTTAACAGGGTTTTGTAAAAGACTCCTAACAAGGTTAGACCTTTAACCAGGTCATTGTACTCATATTGTAAAGACTTCTTCTAACAGGGCAAAGGAACTTTAAAAAGTTTATTATACTAGTACAATATTTGTGGGTACTAATTCCCACCGGAGTTTTCCTCTGATCAAGGTTTCTCTGTAATCATATCATGTGTTATGAGTTCTTATGTTAAGCTTCATTCAATGTATGTTTGATTTATGTTTAAGTTGCTGAAAACTAATAAATAGACAAACACAGATTCACCCCCCCCCTCTCAGTGTTTCTAACAATTGGTATCAGAGCTCTGGTCCTCTGAAAGAAAGTTTAACCACTTGAGGAGATCATGGACTCAGTAGAAGAAAAACATTTGAAAAATAATCTTGAAGCAACTCTTAAAGATCTTCATAGATCGGAAAAATAAAATGAAGAACTTAGACTGAAAGTTGCTGGCTCACAAATGCTTATCAAGAAATTAAGAAAATATTTGAAAGATTGTTCTACAAGTGATTTAGGGAAAATGGTCAAAAATCATAATGAAGAGAATATGTCTCTAAAAGATAAAATTGAAAATTTGGATGAATAGCTCACAGATAGCCAAATTGCTATTGGAGAAAAGATCAATGAGAGAAAACAATTGGATGATGAACTCTTGAAAGCAAACATGAAAGTCCTAGAATTGGAAAACATAAAGAAGAAGTTGGAATCTGAATTAATAGAAGCAAAGGATAAGATTGATAAACTCCACACAACTTCTGATTCACTTCAATCTCAGATTAATGCACAAAAGCAAAAAGGTGACACTAATGGTCTTGGATATAGTGTAGCACAAATTGAAATCAATTCATTACAAGAAAGAAAGAAAGCACATGAAGCATCTTCAGAAGCAAAGAAAGTTGAAAATGTTACAGAGATTAAAACAGATCCACCTAAAGGGGAAATCAAGCAAGTTAACAGAACTTGTTATGCATGTAACAAACATGGTCATTTGGTAAAAGATTGCAAAGAGGTAAGACCTTTCAATGGTTACTATTTCTCCTATAATAAATTTGGTCACAGAGCCTGTAATAAATTTGGTCACAGAGCTATATATTGCAGAACAAATCAAAGAAATTAGTCACAACAAAATCAAAGAAGAATGAATCAAAACAATCAGAGAAATCAACCTCAAAGAAATTTGCAGAACACTACATGTCAACTATGTAACTACAATGGACACACAAAAAAGTAGTGCATCATCATGAACAAGAGCATCGAACCTTCTATCATTTGTCACACATGTGGAAAGGTTGGACACATATCAAGGTTTTGTAGATCCAGAAATCAAAAGAAAGAGGATCCTAAGAAATCACTATTTGAAGAAGAAGGAGAAGTCAAGTTTGTTCAAGCAAAAGAAGATTCAAGAAAAATTTGGGTTGAAGTAAAGAAGGACAATGATGTTGACAAAGTAGTTGATGCATCCACAGTGGACGCACCCTCTACTTCTGCTTGAATAAACCTTCTTGGTCTTAGGTGGAGCTATTCTAGCTCAGGACCCCTGCGTGGCTAGTATACTCACCTCTGAGTATGCACCTATGGATTCATGGTTATAAGCACATAATATTGTAGTATGCCTACATGCATTGTCTCAAATTCATCAGGATCAAAGTTGCAAATTCTCTGAGTAATTTGCATATGATTGCAAACATTAAATGCAGTAGATTTTATAAAAGAATGTAAATTTTTTATCATCTTCACACTTGCATTCAAGATCACAGAATTTGGAGAGCACTGGAGCACTGAGCATCAAAGCATGGAAACATAATAGATTTTGCAGTTAAGCAAACAGATAAGAAGTTGAAATGAAACCCTAACAGTCATGCCATTTCAAAATTTCATGAAACCCTACTTAATCAAGTTCCAAGTAAGTATGGCGACTCCAGTAGTATTTGATATTACAGAGAGGAAGAGATTTGTATTCAAGAAGCATCCATTCAAATCCATACTAGATGATGTGGAAGAAGCTTTCTCCAAAACCCTGTTAGGTGTTGTTCACATAGAAGATATCCGAGCATCATTTACTATAAGAAGGAAATAGTAGGAGATATCAGCATAGCCACTCATATGGGATCTATGATGAAACCTAACTATACATTCAAGGATGAGTTCACGCACTTGATTGATAACCCTATCTTTGAATACTCTAATGCGCATGAGTTTGATGAGGCAGAATGGGTGAAGATTTTGCTAAGAAGATTACATGATGATCTTTACTGGATTGGTGAGGTTCCTATGCACATCACTACAGACCTAATCCATGAATTAACTAGACTTCCCAAAATTGGACCAGTTCTTCCTATCGGCAAGGATGTCAAGAAGAAAGTTGAACAAGTTTGCTTATCTAGAAGTGACAAGCGCAGGATGATAGTTGACCCTATCAAGGAAGATGACATAAAGCTTCTAACAATGATACTTGGGTATAAGTTTTAGCAAGAAATCAAGTTAAATAGTGTTTTTGTAGCAACAGTCCTAACAGCTATCAGAATGGTGAAGGATAACACTCAATACAATCTATGTGAGATCTTGCACACTCAATTGATTGACAACATTCAAATCATCAAGCATGATAGGAGCAATACGTTCAGGTTTGGATCTTTGATCATCTACTTATATTTCCATATTGTTGGAAAGGTTGCAAACCTTTACCTAGACAGGAGCAAACCCACAATGTCTCAGATTCCACTTAAGGCCACTTTAGAGAGCAGTGTAAGGGATGCCATGGATATGGTTATCAAGACATTTAGGATCAAAATGAAGAAAAGGTTCAGATTATCTGAGAAGATAGTTGATAAATATAAGGATACCATATGTTTCATGGTAGAAATAGATTGCACTTGCATGGAGGTAGTTGAACCTAGAACCAAATGGATTCATCCTCTTGGTTATGAAGTAGAAGAACATGTGTTAGAAGGATATGCACAAGTTATATTGTCTGCACCCAAAGATCCTAATGAGCCCAGATGGGGCACTTATAGAGAGAAGACTAATGTAGTTGATTCTGTATTATACAGTGCTGATAATAAAACAAAGGCATCTAAGATCACATCCAGCATTCTAAAATTTCATGGAGTCACTCAAGAAGATCTTGAAAAAGCTAGAGAAGCCAAGATAACCAGAGAACTTGAGAAGAATAAAGAGATAAAAAAGAAGAAGAAAGTAGAGAGCACCTCTGCACCCTCTACCACTATTGATCTAGACTCATCTCCACCTTCAATACCAAGAAAGAAAACTAGAGGAAGAAAATAGGTGCCCACAAATCACTCATCCTCAAGGAATAGTCAGAGCAAAGAAAGGAATACTCAAGCTCCTCCTAAGGTAGGATTTAGACTTAGTCTAAATTTTTTGAAGAACATGATTGTAAATGAAGGGAGATTAGATACACTTTCTAAAGTCTATGAAAAGTATCAAGAAATGGATAAGACTGAGATACATTCTATGATCATATCTCATATGATCAAGTTTAAGAAGTTTGTTCTTGAACTCAAAACAGTGATACCGGATAAGTTATGGAACATACTGGAGATCATGAAAAGACATGCAATAGAGGAAGACATGAGGATTAGAGAAGAAACATTGGATACTCTTCTCCCTATATGTGCACATGATGAGAAGGCAATTCTATTAGATTTGGTGAAGCCTCATCTTAGAACCAAGACAAGGACTTTACAGATTATGAACAAAGAGTATGAGCAGATAGGTAAAGAAACTGAAAAGGCATTTGCACAAGTATTTATGGATAGACACATGTATCCATCGAAAACACTAACTCCAACTCCTCCCAAACAGTTTATAAAACCAGTGATTCAGATAGCACCTATGACAGGTCCATAGGTTTTGGCACCCATAGTGATAACAAATTCTGATATAGAAAAAAGAATTAGAAGATACTATAGTGGTTGATAATATAAAGATATCCATGACAGTATCTTAAAAAGATATGGACAAAGTTGATAAAGTATTTGTAAGCACTGAAGAAATGTGCATTGATGATACATCTGTACAATAAGATGAAGTTCCCTCTAATGATCCAACTGACTTGAATGAAGAAAAAGGCGATGAGACACCAATAAAAGAGATACCAATAAAGAGTGAAGGCATGGATACCAGTCAAAATCCACTTAACCATCTATCTCATTGTTGTCAAGGTTAACTCTTGATTCAACAAGTCTGGACACATGGGGAGAAGAAGACTTGATCAAGATCGGTGTTCTTGCTATGGAAAAATCAAAAGAGAAACAAGTGATGAGGGACCCTTGCTTTTTGAAATTAGTGAACATGTTGAGTGACTTAGTGCTTGTAGACAAGAAAGTAGCCAAAGTTCAATCAGTTGAAGATGTGGACAACATTCTAACAAACTTCAAATCACATTTTACAAGCCTAGTAGACTCAGCTACTAGAATTGCAGAAGATGAATGCGAAAAGGAGAGACTGAATGAATTGGTAAAGAAATTTACCTTAGAATTAAACTCTTTAAAGATTGGGAAATCCATATTGAAAGAATTGGCAGCTAAGGGAAAGAAAGTTATAGAAAATTGCATGGACAGAGTGAAGTTCACCTCTGAGCACATTAAAAAGATAGAAGAGGTAGAAATCATGGTGGAAAACATTAGAAAATCAGTTGAGACTTCCATGCAAGATATGAACATATGCAATAATGTCTATCAAGGTCAGTTAGACAAGATTGAAAAAGCTAAGTTGGAAATTAGCAAGATAAGAGTTAGACAAACTCAGTTGAGAAATGCACTTGTACCATATCTAGCAATTCTTAATGAGAATATCAAATATATTTATGCCACCATTGCAACATATGATCAAGGTCCTTGCATGGATCTGATGAAAATGGAGAAACTGACATATGCCCTATGCACACATCTTTAGACAGTTGATGCAATGAAAGTATTCTGGCAGAAAGAGATCCAATCTCTTCAGATTTTGTACCCTGAAGTTTACATGGAGTAAGTATGTAGAAGACTTACAAGTTTTTTGTACACCTTTTTCATTAATGTGTAAGGGGGAGTAATATAGAATGTGTATATATGAAGAGCAGTATATGTATATATGTAAAAGATGTTATGATATACAGTTATTTTTTGTGTTAAGTCATTTTTAGAAACTTGGCCACATTCCTTTGTTGCCATAAATGAAAAAGGGGGAGATTGTTGGAAATTTGACTTCCTGAGGATGCATGACTCATTTTGTGTTGTCATCATGGCAACAAAGTCATACTAAGTTTCTTTCATGAAAGACAAAATGACTAAGTATGGAAAATAGGACAAATAGAGATATTTAGCGATCAGCACATCAGCGCACTTGTGAGAGATCAAGTCAGCATATGTGCATTAAGATATATGTTCTATGACATGTGTACATACTACATCCAAACACACATTGTACTGAAAAATAGTACAAAGAAGTTACAAACATATCAGTAGACCAGCAGTCCAGAAGACAGAGCATGGAAGCCGACTAGTGTTTTAATCAGCGTGAATTATTTTGTTATGTAATGGATAAGAACCTTTGATTATATGTTTGTAATGATGTAATTAGCATTTTTGTAAACACACTTGAGCTGACTTGTTTGGAAGTGTTGTGTATTTTGTTTTAGGTCTGACTAGAGTCTTGTTTTGGGTCGCACCTGTTCGGATATGAATATATAAGTATGTAATGTAGAGTTATGTTACAAGTGTTGATTATTATGTAAGAGGAAGATATAGAAGAGCAGTATGATGAATTCAATATATGATATAGCTCTTTAAGAGAGTAAGAGCATTCACACATACATAAAACTGATTAGACAATAGTGTCATCACAATAGTTTACTTTTGATATAGTGTATATCAACTTTCAGAAGGTTGTAGCCTTCATCCTATTGGGTAGTGATCTGAGGCAATGAGCCATATACCTTTAACATGGTTTTGTAAAAGACTCCTAATAGGGTCAGACCTTTAACTAGGTCATTGTACTCATATTGTAAATACTGCTTCTAACAGGGCAAAGGAACTTTAACAGGTTCATTATACTAGTACAATATTTGTGGGTACTAATTCCCACTGGGGTTTTCCTCTGATCAAGGTTTCCCCATAATCATATCATGTGTTATGAGTTCTTATGTTAAGCTTCATTCAAGGTATGTTTGATTTATGTTTAAGTTGCTGAAAAGTAATAAATAGACAAACACTGATTCACCCCCCCTCTCAGTGTTTCTAACAGTTCCATCCAGAGTTGTAGCTATGGAGTTTATTTGGCAGCTGTTGTTAATAGACAATGAACATTTTGCACCACATAGGAAGGGGACATTAACCCGTAGGAAATTTAAAATATTTTAGTTTACTATTGGTAAGGGTGTTATTGATTTGGTGAGCACATGGCTAGAAAGCTATAAGATGAGAGCAACATTATATAGATACATTGACCCAGAAGGATTCATTGCAGGAGCTAAGAAACTCCTGACTCCTACCATACCAAATAAAAATGTTCATGGTTTTTGTGTAGAGGAGGATGTTACAAGGAATCTCCTTGATGAAGATGAGATAAGGACAAGAAGGGAGAGAATTTAGGAGTTATTGAATTTGGAAAAGAAAATAAGAATAAATGGACTATCATTTGGTGGTTTTTACCCTGACCTACCATATTTTGATAAGATTAAAGCTATGATTGATAATTTTTATATACTTTGTGAGTAGTTGGACAATGTTTTAGATGCAAAGAAAGGAGGAAAAGAGCTTGAGTATTCAGAGTCTAAATATGAAAGTGATAGTGATGGAGAATATGCCCATCCACCTCAATTTGACCAACCTCAATAGAATGTTGCAGAGGTAGCACAAGTACAGGAAGAACAAGGCCATATCATAGACCTGACTAAGGTGTCCCAGCTAGATGATGTAGAAGAGCCTGCCACTAAGAGGCAAACAGTTGACCCTGGTCAGACCTCCTCTGTTAGAAAAGAGAAAAAAGGAGATAGAACAAGTGCTCTTATTCCTGGTCATAGATTATATGATCATAATTTGAGGAAAGTCATTAGACAAGGAAAGAGGAAACAACTTGATGAAGAGGAGAACATAGAGTTGTGTCTTAAGGCATTTATTGATGAAAGGCTACTTCACCAGCAACAGTTCCTAAGTGATGATAGTTTTATTAAAACTAATGAATTTAAAGATTTTTTGAGATGGCACAAGAAGGAACAAATTAGGGAACAACTAAAGATGGATGGTGAAGAGACAGTCACAAATGAGGATTTTCTAGCTTTGCAAGCCTATGACCCTGATAGTGAGGATGTCTCTCCAGATGAGGGAAAAAATGGTTTTAAACAGTGGAATTTTGCTTGTTGAGGGCTGGGATTTAGCCTCAGCATTCATTATTGACCAAATTAGATAACAACCTGATCTTAAGTTGGCAAGTGAGATCTAGATGGGTGACATGATTAAATTATTTGGATATAGTCTAAAGTCACAAGCCTTTGCCATGTGGAACTTGTGTCCAAGAGACCAAAAGCCTGAACTAGTAAATATTCAGGAGAGCATGGTGGGGAATCAAATGGTCTGGACTGTGCAAAATATTGGAGATCTTGAGATTTCTCAGATCATGACACATTGGGCACACTTGAACAAAGATAAGACAAAATAATTGTCTAAGAAGTGTGGCATTTTGATTGAAGAAACCAGTGCCCTAGAAAAGGATAGGGAGTTGTGTCATATAAAGATACATTAGCAAGATAAGGTCATTGTTGAGATGACAAAGCAACTACAAGAGAAACCTGAAGTGGTTTATGTGCCTTTAGTACAGCCTTTGCAGATAAAATAGCAAGTTCAAGAAAAGGAAGTAGTTGAGATAGAGGACGTGGGAAAAAAGAACAATGAGGTAGCCCTAAATGCATTCAGATGCATTCTTCAGCATATGATAGATATACTCAAAGAAAAAATAGATATAATCCTTAATGCTTACAATAAATTACACACATTACATGCTGAAGTGTTAGGGTATATTTCTATTTTGAGCCCTTATTTTGTTACTTGGTCTCCTAGGGTCCAATTATTTGAAAAGCTTGCCTCTTTGCACCCACTTAGATTAGATTTACCTGAGATTGTGACAGAGGTAGAGGATGAGATTAAAAAGGTGAATATAGCCTTATCATTCTTTAAAGGTAAGCTAAATCAGATAGAGGCTAAATTAGGCCTGTTTTCACCAGAGTTTAATAGGTTTGTTCCTCCTTTGAAAGGAGAAGATGATTAGGTCAAGGCCTTGGAGGCTTGGAGGAGTGAATTTGATAGTAGAATGCCAAGCAATGAGGCATTTATTTTAGGATCTGATTTATATTTAGATGGTTTTAATAAGATTTTGGATGAGGCCTTTAAGGCAGAAACTGACATAAACAAGTTTTTAATGGATGTTAAAAGCATCACTGATGTCAGATGGGAGAGGCAAAAAGGGAAACTGCAGAGCACATAGAGTTTTAAATGGCCTACAGAGGATGAAGTGATAGCATGTGACTTGATGACCAAGCCAAAGAAAAAGAAGCCTATGGTAGAGGAGGAGATCCTGTATGAAGAATAAAGAGGAACACTTGGCACCTGACCATTGAGCACAGGGAGGTTAGTTATTATAAAAGACAAGTGTATGTTAGCCTGAAATGGTGGTCACTTGGTCTCAGTATAAATATCAGATGCTATCCTGAACATTGTCAGACAAAGGCACCAGATTCCAGAAGAAGACAAATAAGATCAGATCTCATCCCCTATTTTTGTCTCTCCACCGCTTCTACATTTTCATTCTTTGTCTTTTCTGTACTTTTAGGGTTAGGTTCCTTAAACCATCTGAAGCTTGTTGCACCCTAATGTTAAGGATTCCAAGATGGTTAAGGACCTATAAATAGATCAAAAATTGTAATTGTAAAAGAGAGATGAAATATATTGAAAACCAGACTTTCTAAATTTCAGTTTGTGTCTTTGAGCTTTTTTGAGCTTTTTATGTATTCAAGCAGAAACATATGAATAAAATACAGTGCAACTTTACTCTATCTTATTTTTGTCTCTTTATTTGTTGTGTATGCTCTTTTATGTTTAAATTTGTAAGGCATTTTTAAGCATATTGGTCACAAGGTAGCTATCTAATTGCTTGCAAGTTTGTTTCAAGGAAAGAACTAAGTTTTGTCAGTAGTTTCAGGGAGCATAACAATATTTAAGGATTTGATACAATATTGTAGAGGTGAAAGGATAGTTTGTAAGGCATTTTATCTGATTTGCATGTAGGTTGTAAGGCATCTTACAGTATTCTATTTTTATATTTTTGTGGATCTTCATTTATTAATTCTACAAGCCCAAGGATAGGCACTGGTCTAGGAACTTGTTTGGTAATCTATCATCATC
>MU226449.1:803974-823314 GCA_018584345.1 Thuja plicata
AAAAAAAAAAAAAAGTTTTTTTTTTTTTTGAAAATATAATTTCTAAAAATAGAATACCACCATGTGAATTCTAAAAAAATATATAATTTCTAAAAATAGAATACCATTCCATGTGAATTCTAAAAAAAATCTTTTTTTTTTTTTTTTGAATATAATTTCTAAAAATAAAATACCATTCCATTTGAATTATAAAAAAAATTCCTTTTTAAAAAAAAAAAATATAATTTCTAAAAATAGAATATTATTGCATGCAAATTCCAACAAGAATTATTTCTAATAAATAAATAAATCTTTCTTAAATAACATGCAAATAAATATATCTTATAGATACTCATTCTTTAAAAATTTTTATTTAATTAATTTTCATAATAAAAGAGAGAACATGCATTTATCCTTATTTTATATTTACATGCAATAATATTAAATTACTTAAATAATAAAGTATGCAATTTGATGCAAACAAGAGAGATATTCTAAATTTAATAATAACTCTTTATTTTCTTAAGAGGATTTTCTATACATGCAAATTGATAAAAATAAGAAAGATCTATAATTTAATATTAATTTCTTTATATATATATATATATATATATAATTTTATTTTATTTTTTCAAAAAGAATTTTCTTTATTTTACGCATGCAAATTGATAATAACAAGAGACATTCTAAATCTAATATTTTAATTTATTTTCAAGAAGAGTTTCTTTCTCAAGCATGCAATTTTAACTCAATTATTTTATTTTCATGCAAATCTAGACCCGGTTTTGGCAAGAACATGGCAAATGGTAGTTTTCTACATTCAAGGTATGACATTAACATATCCAAAGGTTTAAACCTTTTCTTCGATAATAATCATCAATTTTTCCTCAAAAGGACTTTTCCCTAAATTGAAATCTTAAAGACAATTTTGAACAAATTCATTTCCACATGAAAACCCTAATGCCCATTTTGCATCTAACACCCAAAAATAAAATCTTTAGCCTAGAAGCACCTATCTAACATGCAAATTTAAAACAAAACACAAAATTGAACCAAGAACATATTTCTTCAATTTTAATTCATAAACCACACAATAATCAAATAAGGAAGATCACACAAAGGATCCTAGCTTTTCAGATGCATGGAAGACGGGGATCCGAAAGCTAGAATTGACATGAACAAGATCCTACCTCAATAACTGATGAGAGGAATAAAATCCACAATTTCAAGCAACGAAGAATTTCAAAAATGCTCCAAAATGCTCTCAAACTTTCACAAATCCTTCATCACCTGATTTTCCTTTCTCCTCTGATTGAACCCTCTCCAAAATGACTTTCAATCCAGGATATAGAAAACCAAGCAATTAGGTTTTCAAAAAGTGAAAACCCTAATGGAAAAATAAATTATCTAATTATTAATTAAAATAATTCCTTTATTTTCAATTTTCACTTAAAGCACATGCATAACTCAACTTTATAATATCAAAGCAAAGTGTTAAATTGAAAATACATGAGAGATAATTTCAATTAAATAAATTAATTAATCATGCAACTAAAGAAATACTCAACAAATCAACTTTACACAACTAATTACAGTTAATTGAATTTAATATTTATTAAATCTCAATTATTTAAATCTAAACTTAATAATTAAATCAATTAATTAAATATAAGCATTTAATTAATATTTGATTATTAAATAGCCATATATTTCATATATCTATATTTTAACTTTAATAAAGGTGCAATAATTAACATTAATATTTTTCTTAAATATTAATTAAATAATTCAAGCTAAAAGCATCATTAAATCACCTGAAACCCATCCAAACAGATAAACAACTTAAACAGATAATCAACTGAAACAGACACCCAAGCACACACAAATAGGGTCATGAATCCACGTCACTAGACGGGTTCAAACACTAGGGTAGTCAATCAAATTATTTTCCAGTTCTAGGACAACGTAAAGGTTTAGGGTATGGATTTGGACCTGAACATTATCTCCCCTCTCTTACCATTGAGATTAATGCGATAGAGCACACTCACTCCTGCCAATTCAGGGAAGACGTAGCCCAGTACCTGCAAACCTATCATCATAAAGACAAACATACATGCATATATATCATATGAAAAACAATGGTTGAGACCAGGTTATCGTGTGGATCTCATCAAAGCAAGTAACTACGACTCTGTCCCATACCATACCAAATACAATAGACATTAATACAAAGCATACAAATGATCCATGTGCATATAAATATCGGGTCAGTATTGTCAGAAAACCATAATCAAATGACATCCTAACATAATCATAACCATTATGAAATAATCATACATCATATGCAAATAGGTTATATAACACAACTAATCATGGATCAATAGCATAATAAAAATTAAAGCATGATTATCTTTAAAATCACTTGAAAGCCAACACATACATACCATGGTCTAAAAGATATCAGACATTGACGCAGACAGATAGATAAAGGGGTAGGTATTACAAATGGTGGGAAGTGGAGTTAGGTCCACATCTTTGCTCCTTGGCCAAAATGGGACAGCAAACTGTCTCAAACTGAAAGAATTTTTAAACCACAAACAAAACACAACTACAAAGAAAATTAATGAATGAAAAATCTTGGTAACATGCAAAACAACAACCTCCAATGATCACAGATTTAATTTCAATCTATTCAATACAAAAACAACACCAAAATGCTTCAAATCTGCTATTTTTTTTTAGAAAACCCTTGGCTCCAAGATAACAGTCTGTACAAATGAATTCCTCTCCTCCTCAATTAGGGTTTTTCCACCTTATATATGGTTAACCCCCATGTTCCAACCCTTCTATGGGTTTAAAAACTCTTAACACCTCAAAATCCCTCTAGACCACCTAGGGTATCTATGGACCCTAAAACCTTCTATGACACCATCCTAACTTTTGATGACATCATCAAGTACACCATATTTAAATGGAGCCAAAAAGAAGTATTTACACAAGAAAAGAAGCACAAAATGAAAACAACCTAAACTACTCTCGGTCAACATGACCTTATATATTTACATTTCCCTACTAGAGAGTCTTGCACACACTAGCATACCAAAATGACAAGAGACTACCATATTTGCTTGGCATCTCCAGGGTGCTCCTGCACCAAGATCCTTCAAAATTTCAACCTCTGGAGCCTGATTGAATGTCATATGTAGAACATGAATCCTCAATTAACTTCCTCTGAAAAAAAACCATTCAACTGATACCAAACTGCAAAAATAGTATCCTAACACATTTCTGAATTTTAACACAGTGAAAAAGTAGAAACCGAATTTGGAAACAATGGAGCAAAGTGATCAACTAGATTTATCAAAATCTAAAAATCTTCAAAGGAGTTCATTCCTAGGTCTACAATGCAGAACAAATTTCAATTATGTCTGACCTCAAACCGGGTGTCAACAAGGAAGCCACAAAGTATGCCATTTAATTCTAAATTTTGTATTTTCAGTGAAACTTTTAATAAATCAGAAATGGAAAGGCTTTGGAAAAGTGAATAACTGGATTGGCAAGAATCTGTAAATCCTCAGGTGAGTACACTCCTATGTTTGAAATATGAGGGACAACTCAATTATCCAAAATTTTCACCTGGGTACACATTTTCAAAACCTCAAAGTGGACAACCTAGCAATTCTGCACTTGAATACTCAGGAAATCAGAAATATTCACCAATGGAATGGTTCTAAAAAACTTATCATCTGATTTCATAGGGATATGAAAACTAGAAATATTGGTTCATTGTTATGATTACAATACCTGGGAACACACCATGATGTCATACCTATCCACTTGATCAAAGATGCAGGCCTTCAAAGTGAGGTATTCAGACATCTGCATTCAACAACTTTTGGAAACTTAACAAAATGCCAACAGAATCAGACTGGCAAATTGCTCAAATGGATTGATAATGATCTGGGAACTAGAAAATATTAAGTATGTGACCATTGGAACATAGTACAAAATTAATTTTCTCAATTGAATCAACTAGTCAAAAGTTATAATCTATCAAACTGGGCTATTCAGATTTCTAGGCAGAACAAAAATGCAAACAGTTCCGAGCAACCAACTTTGGGAAGTATGAAAACCTATCAAATGGATTTGGAATGAGCTGAGATCTAAAAAATAATCTCTTTGAAATGCATATAAGACATTCCCAAAGTAGTGTCCTATGAAACTCAACAGGGTGCAAGATATTCAGAAACAAACTAGGCCCTGGACAACAAAATGACACTTTAGCAAAATGCAGATTTAGGTGACCACCTCAAAATGACTACTCCATAAACATGTCAGATTTGGAACTTAGGAGCTGCAACCCACTACATATTCCAAATAGAAGGTACTAAACCTTCTTCCCAATTGGTACCTCATGAAAATCATCCGGGCATCCTTTTCAAGCATTTCAACTAAGCCTTCTCACCAAAGTTTTCAAGGGTACTTACTTTGCTTAACTGAAAAAACTTAACATGGTCACTCCAAATTTGTTCCAAATTTGAAAGGACCAATAGTGTCTCTGATTGAGGATGGTTAAATTCAAGTTTATACTGAGAACCACAGATCTCTAGAGTAGTAGACCACCCCAAAACTTCAAAAATTATATTTAACCCTTTCTCTTTCCTCTTTCAAAACTCTTCAAAAAATGGGGAAACCTCTTACTGAAAGAAAACACACAACTGAAGGGAAAAGTGACTATACAATATGTACATTATCTAAAAAAGGCCTAAAGTCCCAAAAACTAAGATCAACCCTTACCTCTGTCATACATCTGATTTTCATCTCCATATATCAGAGGTATACTGGAACTCTTTCTGCCACGTGTCTGATCAAAAATACTGCCACTCTGTATTAACTCCTCACATAACAACAAATCTGCATATTCTACATATGATCTTCCATAACTATTAGGCTAATTATCATGATAAACATTGTGTGGCATATATGTGTCACATTCATTAGATAAGAACATACTTTGATATCTGTGACTTTTATCATATTTCAGCTGTAAACCACAACTTAAAAACTCACCATTCAACTGAAAGGGTGGATACTCAACCTTTGTCATACTGCTTGGGAAAGCACCATTAGGCCCATTCACATCCATCATTTTCCTCTCAAGAGAAAACATACCTTGATCTTTATGCAAAACTTGAGAGGCCTTATCACTTGGAAAAAGATCATCAAACTTAGTACACTCATCAAATATAACATGATAAATCATCTTAGGATATGGAGCAACAATCTTAGCATAAAAATTAGGAGCATCTTTCATCTTATCATCATCAAACCAACTCAAAGAAAAGTGGTGGGTGGGAGGGAAAATACCAATACATTGAAAGTTTTCCAATGAAACTTGAGTCGTTGATTGACCACTTTTTAATGGTTCAAAGGCAAATTTAGAATCAAAACAAGATTCAAAATCCTCATTGTTATCCAAATTAGTTCTTAACTCCATATTTAGATTTTCCAAATCTACTGAATCTGAAACCACACTGAAAATCTCATCATCTGATAAATCAAACTAAATTTTATTGTAGCCTAATGAAGAAGGAGTGCAAGAAGAAATAGTATCCCATATGTCCAAATCAGAATGCACTAATTCACTTTCCTTGTCAAAATCAATATGTATTGGACATGAAATTTCAAAGCTTCCATTTCCTAAATATCTAAGATACTCAAAAGCTAAAATCTCTATAATTTGTTCACTGTGAAGGGAACAACAGTCATCTTCTTCATTTATCTCCTTACTGTCTTCTTGCATGATGCTGCAAATTTATTCTTTGTTCGAGTCTTGTAGTGAAACCACTGAAACTATATCATCTTGTGTAAGGTCCTCACTACAAACACTCATGTCTATATCATAACTGTTATCTTGCTTTCTAGATATATCTTTCTCATTGTCTTGCTATTCATAAAGCTTTATATCAATATCATAATCAACAATACCTTTACCAGCAATAGATTCTTCATCATCACTAAACATATATTCATCTTTATCACTCTCAATATCATTAAATTAAGATTCACTGTCAAATTTATCATTAGATTCTTCAATAATCTCAGAATTTTCAGATTCAAGATCATTATTCTCAACATCATATATGTCTTTAGAAGAAGCATCTTCTAAACCCTTTATCCATTCTATAACTTGCTGGAAAAATCCTGCCCTTTGAGAAATTGGTAAATTGCATGTATGGGGAAAACAAAGCTCAACAAATAAATCTGCCCATACAAGATCCAGAGGACAAAAAATGATGTCGTAGCCTTTTATCTTATCAAAAAATCTTATATAAAAATCATTTGCTGATTCTCCTTCCTCTCTCCTCATGTGTTCTTGCAAAAGTAACACCACTTTCTTTTGAAGCCTTTTCCTTAACTTATTTGTCTCTGCTTTGATAAGATCAACTTCTGATATAGGATCTTTTAATTCAGATATGTCATGTTCATCTCTGTGCTCTTTATCCTTATAGTGCTCTACATCACTAAGCTTCTCAAAATCACTAAATCCTTCAATAAAACAAGCCTCTAATGCTTCCATGAATTCTATTGAGCCATGAGGTATGTCTTTAAACCAGTCTCTTGCAATGTCAACTAAGGATATTACAAAAAGTTTCATCAATACATCCTCATGTGAGATATTATGATTGTCTACCAGGTCAACAAAATTTTCTAAATGATCTTCAGCTGAATGTTCACCAAAACAAGTAAACTTTGGCAACCACTCCCTAACCTTTAATGGAATATGATTTGGATATCCAGGGATACCCTCAAAACTAATTGCCACATACAAATTATTACCCCTCCAATCACTAGGTTGTGACATCTTAGCAGTCAAAAAGATTACAAACTGCCTATTTTTCCCTCTTAACTTAGTGTTGACCACTTAATAGGGAAAAATTATGTATAACTAATTTTCATGGAACAAAAGACTTATCCAATGAAAATAAAAATACCTGGAGTATGAAGAAGTTGCTGCAAACTATTTATTTGAAGTCTCCTCCAAATCACCTTCAAAATTTTGTAGAGCCGCCATCACTTTGCAGGGGAAAAGGTTTGAAAAGCTGAGAACTTCTTCCCAACTTTGACCTTCTTTAAATCAACAACTTAAACATCTCCAACATAGAGATTTTTTATGATTCCTCTAATCATAAAAGTCAAAAATCTGCTGTCCTTCTTGCTGCAAGTCCATTTTTCTTTTTTGTAGTCTTTCTTCAATGTGCACACTGGTGCAAATTAGAGCTCAGAGTCATCACTCACAAGTAGTGAGATTCTTTTGATACTATCTTGGACAAACTAAAAACTTCCAGACACTTTGCAACAAACACAAACAAACTTGACTCCTTTTATAAAACATAAGGAATATATCCTTTCATTTTTGTAACACATGACTCTATAACTGTCTTACTATTGACTTACTCCAGAAATTCTGATTTCTTTAATAAGATTTGTACATCTTACATTCCCCAGTAGATTCGCCAATTTGTTAGCACTTTTTCTTGCAACACTTACCTAATGATGATAGTATACTGATTGTACTTGAATGCAAACTCCCTTTAGGCAAGAGAAAGGCTAATTGCTGAGGTATTTGATAACACTGGGGATACCTATTATCACCTCCTTCATTTTTGAGCTCCACAGATTCAGTTAGGTATTACCTAGATAGTTCACTGTGTTTCAAGTAAACTTCAAATGGTGGATTGGGTCTTCACTGCTATGTTAATATATTTCTAATTATATCAATAAGATACCACTCTTCAAATGACTGGAAACAATTCTGAAACAAAGCTTGACAGGGAATACTATGACTATAATAATAAATAACAATGGCATAAGGATGCTTATCCTTCTTCTTTTTTTGAGTTTAAACTCAAGGAAGGCTAACCTTTTGATTCACTCCCTAAGGAATTAGAAATATGAACTGTATTACTTTAACACAATCATTTTTTAATAGGTATGCACTTAGTAACAGAGATATACTTGAATATTTGTTTTATGCTTGATGATTGAATAAAAATTGAATAGTAAACCCTAACCAGTGCCTATCCTTGGGCAAAGAGTCAATGAAAACATGCAACAATAGAGATAAACTAATGAAGATACTATAGAATGCCTTACAAACTACATGTAGTTGAGATAGAATGCCTTACAAACTATCCTCTCGTATCCATACCACTGCATCAAATCCTTACAAAATGCTTTGCTCTCTGAAATTGCTTATGAAACTTAGTCCTCTCCTTGAAAGGAACTCATAGACAATTAGACACACTATCTTATAGTAGGTATGTTTTGAATGTCTTACAAACAAACCATACTAGACCACAAATAGAATATAAAGAGAAAAGAAACTATGAAAGAGGAGAAAATACACTGTATTTAATTAACAAATTTTGTCATAATATATCCAGACAAGAAGCTTAAAAGACCGAGACAAGATGAGGAATTTACATCACAGTAATATATTCAGCATCATTGGGACCTGTTCTAAACTCCTGCAGGAAAAACCCCAAAATAGAGCAGAGGAGAGGAACCCTTACAAGTGAGAAAAGAAAGAAAGATATAGAAGAGAAGAAACCCTAAAAACTATGTCTGGAAAAAAAACTGTCCTTCTCTCAAATCTGATTTTACTCATTCCTCCTTTTCAAAATATCTGATATATTTTATTAATAATTGACTCCATCTATCTTTTCAAAATCTGATTTTATCCCTTGCAAATATCCATCATTCTCCACTAAGAAATCTCTCAAAACTGATTTCATTTGCAAAATATCTTTGAAATCTGAGAAAATATCTGCTCAAAAAACCTCCTAGAAAGCTCTAACAATCTGATTTTTGCAATAAAATATATGTGCATTTTGTCTCAACCTTATATGCAAATCTGATCCCATTTGCCCCTTAAAAATCTAACCTTTCTTTGCCTGAGAAAATCTGATTTTATCTCTGAGATACCCTCTGGGAAAGCCTTGTCAGACTTTGAAATAAAACATTTTACAGAATATGCAAAAGATTATATTTTAAGTCCTTTTAACCTTTGAACCTTATGCATTTTTATCTTTAAAAATCTTCACTTTACTTTAATATTGTTAGAGTAATAGTCTATCGGGTTACTAAATTAAATCATTATGATCTAATTAGTAACTTTCCTATTCACTCTAGTTTTCTTCAGCTAACCTTAGGGTTTCCCTTTTAGGGTTTCATGTTTCCTTTTATAAGGATTCACTTGTTAGTTTTCAGAACACTGAGATTGTATTGTATTTCATTATTGTTGAATATAGAAGCTTTTTCTGTCAACATGGATTTCCAGTCTCTGGCCTTTTGGCCGCCATAGATTCTTCTTCTGTCTTCTGTCTTTTGCTTCTGTTTATGTAATAGTCTTGCATGCAGGGGTTCTTGGGAAGATTTGATGGTTATCAAATCAAATATGGTATCAGAGCTCTTGTGCTGGTTTATGTTCGTGTTTTGTTGAAGCATTTTAGTCACAAAGGGTTTCAGAGTTTTTCCAGTGTTTTTTGTTGTGTTTCA
Organism: Thuja plicata; assembly: GCA_018584345.1. Lineage (NCBI taxonomy): Eukaryota > Viridiplantae > Streptophyta > Pinopsida > Cupressales > Cupressaceae > Thuja > Thuja plicata. Next base: position 813,515 of record MU226449.1, read on the forward strand.
GGGGTAGGCTTTGGTTATGGTCACTTTGGGCTCAAACGGACATTGCCATTGAGCTCAGAGGACCCCAAAACCCTAGAAACGATATAAACTTCATCCATTTTGGACTACTGGGCTCTGAGGCAAAAAAATTTTGGTTTTTGTACTGTACGACACAAAAACTGAGGCAGAAATTAAAAAAAAATTAAAAAAAACCCATTTTTTCAATGGTTTTTTGGTTTTCATTGTGCGCGGGCTTCATGCTTCGGAGATGCTTCTTGCTCATTCTTGTTCCTCTCTCTGGGACTTCTTTTCCCTTTTTTGTTTTTGGGTACCTGATCAGGCCTTGTTGCCGGGACCCATCTTTCCTGCTTTCTGCAGTAGTTTCCTAGGTTTTGCTTCTCCCTAAGCTTATCTTAAGGGGGGGTGTTAGAGTTTTCAGCTTCATGCCCAGACTTCACTAGTTTTTGACACTTGTCACATATTGATTCACTACTGTAAATTGGTTTTCAACTGTGCCTTTAACCCTGGTTACCTTTTCTTCTTTGTCTCTGAGTCTCATGAAATTTTTGCTAACCATGATTAAATTTGGTGACCTGGTGACTAACATCAGTCTCACAATCTCTGAATAAATTTTCACTTAGCATCTTGAACTAGCAACCATGCGACCAACCTCAGTCTCACAGTCTCCAGAAATTTTCAACTTAACTATGAACCTTGGGCGACCTGGCGACTAGCATCTGGTGGCTAACTTTCATCTGGTGACCACGCAACTGGCGGCTAACTCCTCATCGCGGCAGTCATCTCTGGCATCTAGCTAATTTGTGAATAATCGCTAGCAGTCAGTCACCAAGTCTCAGTGGTTATCTTTTGCATCTCCTGACTGCACGACTAACCACTAGCGGTCAGTCACCAAGTCTCTGAATCCTGGCAGTGATCTTCAATCCTTCTCTCGACTGCGCGACCGGATGCCATGTGTCACATTTGTCAAAATTTATTTTCCTTCATTTTTGGGCACAGAAACCAAGGCATCAGATGACTGGGTGCGCTTGTGGATAGCCTCCTCATCATCTTCACATTAACAATGTTTGTTCTTTGGCCTATATGCATTTCAAAATTCCATCCCCGGATGAATGTAGGACAATGGGTTTGAATGTTTTAAAGCCATTTTTGAAATTTGGCTTAAAACTTAGGGGTTCGCCTAAGCATTCATTCCTCCAGCCCTCAAGTGAATGCCAAGAGCCTATGGGCTCTCTTACTTACTAATGAAGTATGCATTTTAGTATATAAACACTAAAAATGCCCCCGCATAGGCAATATAGAACAAAACACCATTCATGTTTTCCAGTTTTTGAGAACCTTTGAGAAAAAATTCTCATCAATGGTGACATTTCTTTGCTAATGAACACCATAAATATGTTTTAGAGGGCTGGACGCCACTCCCCATGGAGTTACATTTGCAATTTTTAATTTAAAACTTCTACAATCTCAGCTCCATCATTAATCTTCACCATTCAGATTCTGCGCAATCTCTCTGTCTGGGCAGCTATATGCAACAAACAATGCTTGGTAATTACCTTATGAAATGCTAGCAACTTTCCTTTTATCCACGCGTGGGCTATTAAACTCAGTGATTTTCATTTGTAATGTTTCAAAATTATTAAAACTTCCTCTGCACAAGATATAATACAATAAAATCTGCAGCTCCCTTTCCAAAATCTGCGCAATCTTTGTATTTGGCTTGGTAATGGATTTGCTTATGCTGTACAGGGAGTCTCTAGAAAATGTATTGATTGTTCTTTAATGTATAGCCCCTTTTCCTAGGTACTTTGCGCATGGTTCCTTTTTGTAATGCCCAGGCTACTAACTCCCTTGTGTTCTACAAAATGCCGCACAAGTTCATGTATAGTCATTTTAACACTTTAAAACATCTTCCTTTTTAACATTGAAACACCTTTTGTCTTGCATTTTCCGAGCAATTTACAATGTTTTGAAAATACCAAAACTTCCATCAATCAAATACATAGACCATCTGCTATAATGCCCTGGCAATCTTGGTATCTGCTTTTGTAATTTTGTATTTCATTATGCTGGCAGCCCCTTTGCAAAAGAACAATATTCCTGCATCAATTTATTAACTTTTATTTCAATTTGCATATGAATACAATGTGCAGGCTTCATGCAATAATGAATTGCTTTTAAAATGCCTCTTTCAAAATCAGTACAAATACTGAATTTAGCTTGGCAGTGTATTTGTCTATGCTGCTGGAGGTGACTCATGACCAATAGTGGAATCTGTTAGTATTACACTTGAATCAATATCACTGACACAAAAGAGGATGATCACACCTCTTTGACCACTAGTGCAATGATGGACCTGGGCATGTTTTCTTTGAAACCTTGCTGAATTATAGGGTCCATAATAGTTTCTGCAACACATTAATTAATGTTAGCACCTTTAGACATCATTAACTTTCTAAGATTTTGTTGAACACTCTTTGGCATATTTAATCACATCTGGGTCTTATAACAATCACATAGTGAAGCTTCATCATCATCAGTGGACCACAGGAGCCCAAGACTAGTTATCCGATGTGCATCAACAAAATCTATATTTAGAGTCCTTAAAATAATCCAGAAGTAATAGCCACTCAAATAAACCCTCTGAATATCCCTTTAAAGAAGATCAAACAATTTATGAAAAAATCCCTATTCAATCGTAAAATATTAGCATTAAGTTTTAATTTAATGCCATAAAGACATTTGTTGAATGATGTATTTCAAAACTCTTCTAACAATTCTGCAAACTTTGTTGCCTTAATGACAACTGACCTCAGGAACTAGTATCAAAAACTGACTAAAACAAGTAATCTGACTCTGGCATTCAGAAAAAAGATTCATTCATTAGCATTGAATATACATGGAGAAAAGCCTTGATAGATTCATCCTCAGGCACAAGATATAACAGTGTAAACTTAGCCTTTCAGAAAACTTGTGTAGGTGCAAATGCTGAAACAACATAAATCTCCTTCAGATTGACCATTGCAAAATCATTGAAACAAGCTCTAAAATTTTCACCATTAGGTAAAATAGTACATTCATATGCAATGAGAAAGATGCCATGATCGGTTCCTAAAAATATCACTCAGACAGAAAGTTATCACTCTTGCAAAATGACCATTTTGAAAAATTAATTCTCTTTTGCACTGTCAACTACATAAAACACCTTTGATACTGAATTTGCAAACCCATCAAATAGATCCTTCAGAATTTAAACCTCTGGAGCCTGATTGAATGTCATATGTAGAACATGAATCCTCAATTAACTTTCTCTGAAAACAAACCATTCAACTGATACCAAACTACAAAAATAGCATCTTAACACATTTCTAAATTTTAACGCAGTGAAAAAGTAGAAACTAAATTTGGAAACAGCGAAACAAAGTGATCAACTAGATTGATCAAAATCTAAAAATCTTCAAAGGAGTTCGTTCCTAGGTCTAAAATGTAGAACAACTTTCAATTATGTCTGACCTCAAACTGGGTGCCAACAGGGAAGCCACAAAGTATGCCATTTAATTTTGAATTCTATATTTTCAGTGAAACTTTTAATAAATCAGAAATGGAAAGGCTCTAGAAAAGTGAATAACTGGATTGGCAAGAATCTGTAAATCCTCAGGTGAGTACACTCCTATTTTTTCAATATGAGGGACAAATAAATTATCCAAAATGTTCACTCGGGTACACATTTTCAAAACCTCAAAGTGGACAACCTAGCAATTCTACACTTGAATACTCAGGAAATCAGAAATATTCACCAATGGAATGGTTCTAAAAAACTTATCATCTGATTTCATAGGGATCTGCAAACTAGAAATATTGGTTCATTGTTATGATTACAATACCTGGGAACACACCATGATGTCATACCTATCCATTTGATCAAAGATGTAGGCCTTCAAAGTGAGGTATTCAAAAATCTGCATTCAACAACTTTTGGAAACTTAACAAAATGCCAACAAAATCAGATTGGAAAATTGCTCAAATGGATTGATAATAATCTGGGAACTAGAAAATATGAATTATGTGACCACTGGAACATAGTACAAAATGAATTTTCTCAATTGAATCAACTGGTCAAAAGTTATAACCTATCAAACTGGGCTATTCAGATTTCTAGGCAGAACAAAAATGCAAATAGTTTCGAGCAACAAACTTTGGAAAGTATGAAAACCTATCAAATGGATTTGGAATGAGCTGAGATCTAAAACATAATCTCTCTAAAATGCATATAAGACATTCCCAAAGCAGTGTCCTATGAAACTCAACAGGGTGCAAGATATTCATAAACAAACTAGGCCCCGGACAACAAAATGATACTTCAGCAAAATGCAGATTTAGGTGACCACCTCAAAATGACTACTCCATAAACATGTCAGATTTGGAACTTAGGAGCTGCAACTCACTGCATATGCCAAATGGAAGGTACTGAACCTTCTTCCCAATTGGTACCTCATGAAAATCATCCGGGCATCCTTTTCAAGCATTTCAACTGAGCCTTCTCACCAAAGTTTTCAAGGGTACTTACTTTGCTTAACTGAAAAAACTTAACATGGTCACTCCAAATTTGTTCCAAATTTGAGAGGACCAACATGGACAAGTATACTTATAACTAAGAATTCAATGCATATGTGTCTTCAAACTTGACAAACATACAATTCAGTCATTTCTGTTATTAGTTTCACATACTGTGGCATCAATTTTTGGTTCTAGCCGTGGTATTCAAATTGTCAGACAATCAATTTTTGATGAGTGTTTTTGTATATACAACCTTATAAAATTCAAAATGAAATCAAGATCAAATCTGATTGGCTGCATTAACTCATATTACGACTACTTTTTCCAGCTGTCAAATCTTTAAAACATGATTGGTCAGCAACTGTCTATGATGGCACTGTAGAAAAGTCTTTATTTTACCCCAGTTAACATCTAGTCACCCAGCGACAGAGTGGTCTCCTTGTTGCTTAATTATTTTCTTAACTATAGTTTCTTCAAGAAACTTAGCAACTACCATTGGATTAATCATTAGATCAACGGTTGTTGTGATCTCTCTTAGTCTTTAAACCTAACCCTTCATCTTATAGAGACACCGCGACAAAGTATTTTTCCAACTATTCTTTTTACCTTGGGTTGCATCTGGAGACTCAGCGACTATGAAATCTCTATGTCACCTGATCATTTACTTAACTCATGTTTAATTTGGAGACATCGCGACTAAACACATTAATCTCTTAATCACGTGATTTGATTATCTTTTAAATTTGTATCTAGAGACAATGTGACCATCGTTGATCTTACTTTTCTCAGCATCTAATGGTTGTCGATAAGTCTCATAACCTTCATTACAAACCCTAATTCTTCATGAGACTTAGCGACAGCTGAACACGTGTCTCATCTTTTCCTCTTGTCTCTTAATCACTTAATACCTTTTCACTTTTTAATCTTGTCAAGCGACCAAACGACTACTATCAGCTCATATCCCCATCTAATGGTTGTCATTGAATCTCTTGATCATTAACTTAACCAATCTTTCATCTCGAGACAACGCAACAACATCTTTATTTAATCTGACATTTGACCCTTGGTTTATTTATAGATTTAGCGATCATTGAATCTCCTTGTCACATGATAATTTTTGAGCCATAGTTATAATTAGGAGACCTCTCGACTACCCTTAGATAAAAAATCTAATCAATGGTTGTCGCTAAATATCTGATTCTTCCACTTAACTCAATTTTGATCATGAGACTTGGCGACAACGGTGAAACTTTAACTTATAAAATTAACTCATAACCATGAGTTTCATTAGGAGACAATGCGACTATGTAGTTTCAAAGTCACCAAACAAAATAACTAACTTTGCTTTGATCAGGAGGTAATGTGACTACCGTCAAATCATAACTTAAAATCAATGGTCCGCATTATATCTCAGAACCATTTTGGCATATTCCATTTTATCAAGAGACTTTGAGACCAAGGCTTTTCACCAAGTCTCCAAATCATAAAGAATATTTGGTTTTTCTTATGAGACTTGGCGACTAATAAATAAGCACATGCAAATAATACTCAATTTAAAGCATGAAAAAGGTAACATAAAAATAGAACCATCTTTGGAATTTTAGGGCTTAATGCATTTCAAATGAAGATGACCTAAGGGTTTAGGGTTTTTCCAACCTTTACAAAGAGATTCAGGGCTAGAGAAATACTTGCAAAAGTATGAAAACAACTTCCAATATGAATTTTGACCTTCTAAGCAAAATAATGACAAACACTTCAAAATTTTTTTAGGGTAAACACCAAAATAGGAAATAAAACCAACAGTGGCTCTATCTGAGGATGGCTAAACACAAGTTTATGATAAGAATCTCAAAATCTCTAGTTGCAGACCTCTTATTTGATGCAGACTAAACTAGTGCTGAAGGAAAACACACAAAAAAAAAGAACTTTACACAGTATACAATATATTTACTTGTGCATAAAACTTTGTTTTTTAGTTGAAGAAAGGCTTTAGAAATTTCCCATGCACTGGAAACTCATACTATTCATCATCCATGTTCTTTAGAATATAGGAATCTTTGCCAAAACTCTGAGAAATAATAAAAGGACCAAGCCATAAAGATTCAAATTTTTTATGCTTACCTTTGTCTTCTGATCTTACATTCCATTGGAACACTAGGTCACCAGGTATAAATATTTTGTAACTTGCTCTTTTATCAAATAGATACTTCAATTTTTGTTGCATTTTTATGTTTTCTTTATGTCCTTCTCTTCTGATCTCATCAAGTTCAGTCAGCTATAATATTTTGTCTTTCATTGGATCTGAGACTTCTAGCTCCTCTTCTTGTATGAACTTGTATATAGGTAGAAGATTATTTACAGGAATCCTAGCCTGCAGACCATATACTAGCTCAAATGGTGAACTACCACTAGCCTTCTTAATTGTTATTCTATCAACCCATGGGGCTATTCTCAACTTTGTATGCTAGGCTCTCTTGTTCTTTTCTAGAGTTTTCTTTAAAAAATTTAGAATACTTTTGTTACTGGATCTTGCCTAGCCATTTGCTTGAGGATGATATGGGGATGAATATGACATTATGATCCCATATTTCTTGCAGAATTATGTTATTTCTTCTGATCTAAAGCACATAGAATTATCCATTACTAAATTTGAAGGTACACCAAATCTAGTTAGAATATTCTCCATCAGAAACTCAGTGACTACCTTACTTGTTTCTTTTTTAGTGGGGATGGCTTCTATCCACTTAGTAAAATAATCAGTAGCCACTAGTATCCAATTGTGTCCTCCACTAGAATTTTCTGAAAATTCTCCAGTAAAGTCAATACCCCACATGGAAAAAGGTGCCTCAACACTTACAGGATTTAATAATAGGGCACCTAAGAACTTTAACTTGTTTGAGAATCTTTGGCAAGGCTCACACTTCCAGAAAAATTCATGGGTATCTCTAAAAATACTAGGCCAATAATACCCTGCCCTTAAAATCTTATCAATAGTATTTTTTGTAGAAAAATGCCCACCACATATCCCATCATGCATTTCATTTAATATTTTCTCAGCTTGATCTTTATCTAAACATAACAGTAGCACACCATTTTTATCCTTCCAATATAGGTCTCCTTGAATCAAGGTGTACTTCTTAGCTTGTAGCTCGCGATTTCTTTTTTGATTGTTAGTCATACTATCAGGAAACTTGGTATTCTTTAAAAAATACACAATATCAGTATAAAAAGTCTGCCTCTCTATACTTGTGACTGTTTGATCATGTGTCTCTGTATCATTTACTTGTACCAAATCCAAGTTATCTTTTGTCATGAGTTTGGCCAAACCCTGACCTCTTACTAACTTTGTAATGTGGATTTCAACATTAAATTCTTGAATTTTGTTTATCCACTTACGTCTCTTACCAATTACTTCTGATTGAGTAAGGATATCTTTCACTTCTGAATGAGGAACATATGCTTGAACCTTAGCACAGACCAAATATGGTCTAAAATATTTTACTGCTTTCACTAAAGCATATGCCTGCTTCTCCATCATCTCATAACTTAGCTCTGCAGTCTGGAGAGATTTACTGTAAAAGGCTATTGGATGCTCAAATCCTTCTTCATCCTTTTGTAGTAAAATAGCAGCAATTGTATGATAAGATGCAAAAGAAAATAGAGAAAAGGGATTACCATAATCATGTGACTTTAGAACATGGGCCTCTTGCACTGCCTTCTTTATCTTTTCAAATGTTGTTTGAGCATCTTCATTCCAGTTAAATTTTGCATCTTTTTTCAGCAACTTTATGATAGGTTTAACAATTTTTGCAAAGTTTTCTATAAACCTTCTGACAAAATTAATCTTTCCTAAGAAATATTGAACTCCCTTTAAGTTTTTTGGAGCAATAACCTTCTAGATTTCTTCTATTCTTTCAGGATCTATTCTCACTCCATCTTTAGACACTATATGTCCTAGCAACTTTTCCTCTTGTACTGCAAAGTGACACTTTTTAGGATTTAATGAAACACCATATTCCAAAGCTTTATTGAAAATTTTACCTAGGTTCTCACAATGATCTTTAGATTTCTTAGATTATGCAGTTAGATCATCTTGATAAATAACCATGAATAAGTCAATAAATTCTTTAAAAGCAACATCCATGGCCCTTTGAAAAGTTGCTCCTGCATTTACCAATCCAAATGACATTCTAATATAGACATAATTTCCCCAAGGGGTGGTAAATACAATCTTATACTTCTCTGATTCCTTCACTAAAACTTGGTTGTAGCCTGAGAAACCATTCATCATTGATAGTAGCTCACAACCAGTCACTTTATGTAGCATTGCCTCCATGTTGGGTAAAAAATAATTATCTTTTAGTCAGGCAATATTCAAATTTATGAAATCCACACATAATCTGATGTCACCATTCTTTTTTCTTACTGGTACCATATTTCAAACCCATGTTGAGTGTCTGATGGGTTGGATAATCCCAGCGTCTTTTAATTTTACCAATGTCATGCCCATAAATTTTGCTTCCAAAAAGGAAACAACTTTTTTTTGAAAGGTATAATTAAAGTCAAGAGGGTTTAAGGGGAATCATAACTGCATGTCAACCTCCCTCAACCCAAGGTCGCCTTCTAGGGTTAAAGTTACACAAGGTGTTATTAATAATTACAGATTTCCCTAGAGTCAAAATCTAGGCTATCGTTCAAGGTCAATACAAAGTAAAGTGCTATTCTTGTTCGTGTCATCTTCTTATTTTTTTAATAGAGTTTGATGATGTGGAAGGGGAGGCTCCCTATTCTTAGCTTCTAGGGATGTTCGGTAATCTAGTGGACTGATAGTTTACAGATATTTTGTTATTAGACACCCTAGGGCAATGCACTTATGTAATATTATTTTTAAAATGACCAGTATACTGGCTACATATATTGGCCACATAAAAATAACATTACAAGTTGCTATGTTTAATTAAGAACATTAATTAGACTCTCCCCAATGAAATTCCTCAATTAGATTATTAAATTATCATCTTTTAAAGATCACGTAACCCTTATAGGTCTAAACCCTCAAGTTGCCAGCTCACCTAATGACAACAAATGTGGGTCTAAATAGAAATTTTGTCAATGATATTTGTTGATGTTTATAGCTTCGATCAGATAAAATGATCTTAATATTGAACTAAATAAACATCATTGAATTGATAATATTATTATGAGATAATATTATTTTATATCATATGCATATTAATATATATATA
>MU226449.1:846211-861654 GCA_018584345.1 Thuja plicata
AGAGGGCAGTGATAGAAGACTTACACTGACCCATTTGTTGGTGACATCCTTTTGTTCTCTCACCTTGGGTGCTAAAAGAGTCAGAGATTACAAATCTAACGGGAGGACAAACTGTTAACCAACACATAATAAATAGGTCTCTTTCTCCCTAGTTCATTACAAGCTTCAATGTGGCTCCAACTTCAAATCTACAAATCAAAACCAAGGGACACAAGAAACCATGTGCTACTCACCACCCTACCTAGACATCTTATGAGGCCACCTCCGAGCTTGGGGAAGCAAACAAAGGTGGGTAACAACATACAACAAGAAACAATAAAAGGAGACATGAGCAACACACATAAAAATCCCATTTTGAAAGGTTTTCGCAATGGATCACTCAAGGACCCTATATGGGGTGAAGTGGACCAAATACCCAAGGGAGAAGGTCAAATCCAAAATTTAAAATCCAAGCTCTCACTTGGCTTCCCAAACACTTCCCTTCTCATTATCAACCAAGATCAACAACATGCCCTGATGACCCCCAAATGAAGTAACAACAAGGGAGGATTCATGGAGCCCATACTCCATGATCTTTCCCTCTGCTCCTTGAGGAGAGACTCTACACCAAGGGCTGTCAAAACTCCTTCACCCCTAAGGCTACTCTTCCCTCCCAAGGGTGAGTGAGCCTTGAAACTCCCATTTACAACATATACAAAGAAAGAAAAATAAATACTTAGAAATAACATTAACATAACATTTACAACAAGCTCATAGCTCCAATTATTCCACAAGACACATGCAACATCCATCTTTTGCAAGAACAACATAAAACAACAAGAAAAGAGTTACAAAAAGTCCACCAACCTAGAATCCAAGCTTAAGACAAGATAGTTGTAGAAGAGCTCCCTTTTATCCTAATTCCTCCCTCCAAGATCACCAACTCTAGCTATGTCTCTAAGTTAGAGAGTGGGTGTTCAAACTCTCCAACATGGAGAGTTCCCACTAAAAAGCCACTAGAAAACTCATGTGGAGAAGGAAAGTCCTCCAATTGGTCCCTCTTCCCTAAACTCTAACACCATTCTAAAAATAGATCCAAAAAGGGGAACTCCAAAAAAGTGAAAAATGTCTTTGCACAAAGATGGAAGGGTGGTGTACCCAAGGTCAAGCCTCACAAGAGTTGATTTTCGTCCAACTTTGGAAACCAAATTTTTGGAAGGGTCACATGGTCAACTAGAGGCTACCCTAGGGTTAAAATGGCCCTTAACTATTGGTATACCAAGTCGGATACCTAAAAATGACCCCAACACACCCCTTGACACTTTCTAACCCCTCCTAAAGTCCACTTTAAGAGTATTTTCGAAATCCCATTGAGATAAACACACCCCCATCTCCCAAACCAAGGTATGTATATGGGGATTCACTAATGTACTTATCTAGGTAGGTGGACAACCATTCCCAAGTTGATATGTCATGGCCTTAAGTACAAATCACAAGTGTCAAATGACACACACAACATTTACACATCACTAGGCCATGTCATATCCACTTGGGCAAAATCACAAGGAAATAAGAAATACATTTAAGGACTAAATTTCCAAAATCAACCATATACATTTACAAATTAAATCATGATACAACGAGGTCTTGTCTCTCATTAGACACAACCTTGGCTCAAACTGAGTTCACATATTCCTTTGTTTGGTTCCCCGGATAAAATACCATGGTCTCATACCTGCACACTCAATTCAAATATCAGTAGTCCAAGGAGATAAATATACATCATAAGGAAATAAGAAATATATGGAACTTAAGGAAGACATCAACCTACTAAGTTTATTACTTAAGATCACAAGAATACAAAAATTTCATTTTGAGCATTTAACATAAGGTAAAAATTCACATTGCATGATATCAAAATTTAATATCCATTTCTAATAATTCTCCTATCATTAGTAACCCATAACATAATCATAATGTATTTCCAAATAAATTAGCTCAAAAATAAATGTCCATAATGGAAAACATAATATAGTCCATAAGGTGCATCATAAAGTATCATGTGTCCAACATCCAAAATGATCAATCCATGACATAAAGCATAAAATCCATAAGTTCCATAGTGCATCAAAATGTAAAGTATCATATGCTAAATCTATCATAAGCAGAAAAACTGGAAAACTACTTTGGGGTTCAGGGTGAGGCCTTAAAACCAACTCTTGTTGCATCTTAGGAGCCAACAAAGGATTAATAGGCCTTTGTTTTTTGTAAAATGGTTTCACTTCTTATTTTAGTGGAATCTCATGTTGGAAAATGTCTTCCCTATAAGCATTTAGGTCTTCATATGAGAATTCAAAAACATGCTTATATTTTCTCAAAAGTTTAATCACATTTGTCCTTATATGGGAATCTAAACCAATGTAAACAACTTGAGGAATGGTTTCTGATCCTAAGTTTATTTCTTCCAAGTCCTCAACCTTAGCATTGCTTATCTTTGCTGAGTGATCATTTTGAATACTAAACAATGCTTCAAGTTCAACCAGACCCTTAGGAATCTGATTGGAACTTAATTGGACAATCTCATTTCCTAAGACATAGTCTTTACCATCATTATTCTCAATTAAGGTATTACAATCTATGCATTGATTCTCATTATGGTCCAAACATTGTATGAATCTTAAAATATCTTGGTCATCCTAAAAAACTTTCCAGTTGTATATATTATCTAGAACAACTGGTCTTGTCTTAAATTCAAGTATTGACACCCCATGCAAGGTCTGATCATCAGTTTTTAGAGCAACATTTGCTAAGAAATCTGCCATTATATTTTTGGACCTTTCTATCCAATTTATATCAAAGGCATCAAACATTTCAATCTGATCCCAAATAGCATATTTATACATCTTTTATCTATCATTTTTCACTACATACTTGGATCTTATTTGGGCCACCACTAATTCAGAATCACCGTAAACTTTTAAACATCTTATTCCATGTTTAATGGCAATTTCTAGCCCTAAAGATAAAGCCTCATACTCTGTTGTATTATTCATTCATTGAAAGGCTAGCAAAAAGGAATATTTGAAATTTGTACTTGATGGAGATACAATTAATACACTAGCTCCTGATCCTTCTTTTGAGAAAGCTCCATCAAAATACATTTTCCATAATCCACCATCTTGTATACTCAATTCTTTAATCAGAGGATCTATAATTTTACACTGATGATGATCACTCTTCTGTACTCTAAAATTCTCCATGTCCACATCAATATAGTAATTAATGTTAGTGTCTTCATACCATTCAACCATATGAGGAGTCCTACCTTCTCTTGAAAATTTAACATTATTTCCATTAATATTAAAAGTAGCATATGATAAATCACCTTGTATGCTACCTCCCATTGAAGCACTCCACTTTCTATACAGCAAAATCCCATAATGTGGTGGTATGTCAACAACAAGAAAAATCATAGTTAAAATCACATTAGGACATACTGCTAATTTATAAGGCATGGCTTCAATAGTACCAATAATAGGGACTTCTCTAGAATCCATTGCTTGACATCTCCCATGAGGAGTGTCCACTTGTAATCCCATAGACTTCATAATTTCTATTGGCATGACAGTGTTTGATGCCCCTAAATCAATCATGCAATTTTTTAGTATCCTCCATTAATTACCAATGTTAGAAAAATGGGTCTAAAACCTCAGGAGAAGTAGTTGTGTTCAACAAAATTTGAGGAATTTCAAAAATTATCACTTCAGCTTCCTTCCCTTTATTACTTGGTCTCTTATCAATATTTTCTGGATTTTAAACTTTCACTGTAGGCACACTATTCAACAATGAAAAAACCTTTTCTTTATGTTCCTTAATCCTCAACATTTCTAACTTTGGAACTTTTACAGTCATTTGAGACAAACAGTGGCCCATGTCTACTCGAGTATACTTCATATCTGAGGACTTTGGTTTTTAAACTGTAATGTTATTTTCCTCAATCTGTATGTTCAGAGTTGGTTCTTCTTTCTTAGATTTTTTTTTTTCTATCTTAAGAGAAGAAGTACCTATTTCTTGTACCTTTGCTTTTCCTTCTTGTACAACAATAGGCTCTATGGTTTTAGTTATAATCTTAACCTTAGGTTTATTTGCATTTTCCCCAAGTCCATCTTTCATTTGTACATACTTTGTATCTATTTTATTTTCTTTTATAAAGATACCAGTAGGCTGACTACCAGTTCCACCAATTGTTTTATTCCCTAAATGATAGTTTCTTTTAGCTTTGTTCACCAAATATGCAGTATTTCTTGCTTTTTCTTCATCTGAAGCTTTTCTGAGCAATGGAATGTCCTAATTATTTTTTGCATAACATCTTACATGATCATCTATTTCTTCTACTTCACTGTCTAACAAGGTTTGTTGATGATGATTCTCTACATTCCCTTGTGAACCATATGAATCATGATTTTCAATTTCATTATTTGAATCTACATCATGACATGAATAGGCATTTGTCATATTTTAATCACATTGTTCACTTTCATTATTGTCTTGTTCTTCATTTTTTTTCAAATCTAAGGAAACAATGCAAAAATTAGGGTTATGTGGGGCTTCATAAACCTCACACTAGAAATCATCATTGCATAAATGGACAATATTTTTATGCAGAGGGTCTGGAGTTCTATTTTTAGGTTTTTCTATTCTAGGTGGACTATGGAGCAATAGGCTTCCCATCCTTAAATTGAGTTCCATAAGGATTATTTTGCATTCTATTCTAAGGATTATAAGTGTTGTTATAGGATGGCCTATTATTTTGAGGAGCCCTATACTCTTTATATTCTGGTTCCTTTTAGTTACTCCTACTAAACCTTGAATAATCTCTTCTATTTAGTTTACCAGACACCCTTCTATTCATCTCAATATTTACTGCTATCTTGTAAGCATCAATGAGTGTTCTAGGATTCTTATCCATAAGAGAATAACCCATTTTTGAATCAAAATTATTTAAATAGGTTGCTAGACATACCTCTTCATCCATCTTTATTTTTTGAAACAATTTACGCATTGCTCTTTGGAATTTGGTATTGAACTCGGTAACCTCTTTATTATAATTCTTTTTGATGTTATTGAACTCATTCAGGAAGAAACCTTTATTTGTCTTATCACCATATTTATCTTTAAATAACTCAATTAATTCATCCATGGAAGCAACAGAGCCATTTGAAAGACTTATAAACCATTCTCTAGCATCCTCTACTAGAGATTGAGAAAAAAGCTTCATCAACACATCTTCATCAGTAATTTTCAAATCATCAACAAAATTAATGAATTTTCTAAGTGTGTTTCACAAGAGATAACATTATTACCTGCAAATTTTGGGAGCTTTTCTCCTACATCACCCACATCTTTTGGAAATGCATTTGGGTATCCAGGAATACCAATAAAATTAAATTGCTTATACCTTTCCAGGTTCAATAGTTTCCTTTGGAAATTATCAGTCTCCTTGAAAGTAGTAGCTTTGTTTTTGGAAGATGTTGTGTTCTCAGTTCCAACATAAGAATATTTGGAAGATTGCAAAAAATCTATTTTCTTTCTCATTTGTATTGTTGCAGCTTCCATCTAAGCCTTTTCTAACATCTTTTCCATGGTTTATTTTTCTATCCTTAGTCTCTCAAGATCAATATCCAATTTGGACATCTGTTCTATTAAGGGCTTTTGAACTTTAGGTTCTTCAGGTTTGCTTTCAGTGACCTTTTTTTTACCTTTGTCTTTAACATTTTGTGAACTAGAAGCTCTGTAAGCATCATGTATCTCTTGATCCTTTTGATACCTCTCTATATTTTTTGTAGTTTGATGTCTTGAAGATATTCTTTTAATCCTATTAACATCCTTATGCTCGTGTTTTTTCTTTCTACACTCTTTTTCTCTTTTCATTTTCCAAATAAGGGCAAGATGTTTCATGATGAGTCTCTCTTCCTCATCAAGATCATTAAAAGGTATCTCCTCAGATTTTGAACTTATAGCATGTATCCCTTCTCTTTCACTTGAAGTGGAGGTAGTTTCAAGTGTTTCCAATCCTCTTTCTATAGCTTCTTCATATTCTGAAGTATTGCCATCATGATAAGACTGATTACTACCTTCCTCTTTCCTAGTATTACTTTCTTTTCCTCTTGGAGGAGTTTCATCTATATTGACTTGGTTTCTTTTATTCCTCCAAGACATCTCCATTTTTTAGGATGATGGGATTTCACCATCTAATGCAATTTCTGGATTATTTCTCATTCTAGACCTTGTATTCATACTAAAGGATATACTACTTGAAACTAATCACAGAGATTTCACTTTTAGAGTCGCCACCCACACTTGGGAATAATAAATACTATTAGAATGACTTTATGCAATAACGACTATAAACTTAATGTATTCCCTAGTAGAGTTGACAATTTGTTAGGCAGCTCAGATGGGAAAAACTCTATCTCTGGTACTTATGAATACTTGTCTGCAACCAGACTCTGGGATAATTCTTAAATATGATTTATGATCTCTATTTTTCCCCAGCAGAGTTGCCAATTTTTTAGGCAGCTCAGATGGGCAGAACTCTATCTCTGGTACTTATGAATACTTATCTGCAACCAGACTCTGGGATAATTCTTAAATATTATTTATTATCTCTATTTTTTCCCAGTAGAGTCACCAATTTGTTAGGGTTTTTCTTACTGAACCTTCAACAGATGCTTGAATACTTGATTAACTCTATGACAACCAATATTCAAAAATAATGACTCAAGCAAGAGAAAACTCTAATTGATGAGGGTTTATGATAATATCTGGGGAAACTATTATCACCTCCTTCTTTTTAGGTTCCACAACACCCAGGCAGGTATTACCTATATAAGATTGCTATATTTTAGTATTAGTAGATGTGGATACTAATTTTCTACTTGTTTATTTTATTACCTTATAAATTACTTTGCATAAAACTGAGAACAACTTAACATAGAGTTTAACCATGAAAACTATTGAAATGATAACAACAAATAGTAGTGCTTTAAGGACATTCATACTTCTTCCTTTTATAGTTCTTAGAACTTAGGAGGGGCAACCTATTTTAATCCTCTCTTAAAGGGATTAGTATAATGAATTATATATCTCGATACAATTGCTTAGACTTATATGTTTTGAATGTAAATGTGAAAGATTTATGTATTTTAAATTGCTTGGATGATGATAAACCACTTGGCAGATTCTAGACCAGTGCCTATCCTTGGGCTATAGAGTCAAAGATGAAAATCCACAAAAAAAGTAAATAAAGATACTATAAATTTCCTTAAAACCTATATGCAACTCAAGTAAGATGCCTTACAAATCACCCTGTCACTTCAACACTGTTGTATCAACTCCTCAAATACTGTTATACTCTCTGAAACTACTCACAAAATTTAGTTCTTCCCTTGAATGAAACTTGTAAGTAATTAGATAGCTACCTTGTAACCAATATGTTTAAAATGCCTTACAGATTAAACATAAAATAGCATACACAATAAGTAAAGAGACAACAACAATATAGAAGAGAATTTGCACTATATTTTATTCATATTCTTGGTTCATACATATAGAGTCTAAAGCTCAAAAACTCTGACAAAATTTTGTAGTCTGACTTATAATTATATTTCATCACCTACTTAAAATGTTACAATAAGATCTATTTATAGGTTCAAACCATCTTGGAATCCTTAAGATAAGGATGCAACAAGCTTCAGATGGTTTAAGAAACCTAACCCTAAAAACATAGAAAAAGACAAAAGACAAGAAAGCTCCAAGCGATGGGAGGAAAAAATTGAAACATGAAATCTGATTTTGTACTTTGTCCTTTTGTGGATGTCGACACCTTTGTCTAGATGTATTCAAGATAGTATCTAATAGTTTTTATAAGATCCAGTGACTGCCAATACATGCTAACTTACACTAAGCTTTTCAAGATTACTAACCTTCCTGTGCTCATAGATCAGGTGCCATGTATCCTTTATTATTCATCCATAACATCTAAATCAACTGTGATAGGCTTCTTCTTCTTGGGCTTTGTCATAATGTCCCATGCTATCACATCCTCTTCCTTAGGCCACTCAAAATTTTGAATATTTTCTAGTTGAGTCTTCTGCCTTTCCTACCTAGCATCTATTATGCTTTTAATATCTGAAATGAATTTATTACAGTCTATTTCTGCCTTTATTGCCTCATCCAAAAGTTGGTTGAACCTCTCCATATCTAATTCTCCCTGATCAGATACATAAATGTCTTTATTGGGGAGTACACTATCAAACTCTGATATTCATAACCCTAATGGTTTAATCTAATCATCCTTGGCCCTAATGGGGGTATACATCTACTATAATCTATCCCAAACATCTTTAACTTAGCATCAATTTGATTGGCTTTTCCTTTGAAGAAAGATAAAGTGGCTCCAATCTGTTCTATTTTTGTACCGACCAAGGTCAAAATTTCTGGTATATCTGACCTTAATGACTATACTGATGCTAATCTCTCAAAAAGTGAAGCTCTTCCAGACCAAGTTGCAAAATAAGGATTCAAAATTGTCAAAAAGTTAGCTACTTCTGCCTGTAGGCCTGGTAACCTACCATAAGCTCCATACACTACATTTATCTTTCCTTTGATTATATCTACCCTATGCTACAAAATTGAAGCTAATGCTTCCAAAATCACACTATTATGCTTCGTAACCCCTAGGTCTATTTCAATAGGCATCTCCCCTATATCTTCTATTTGGATCTCAACATCCATGACCTCTTTGGGCTCAACCAGGGTGGGCTCTATTATTTCCATTAGCTATTTTGTCAGCTCATCTATGAGATTCTTCTATTTCTTAATTGTTATTAATGCTAGCTCCCTATCCTTAACAATATCACTAGTGTCACTAGTGAGTTTCTACAATTTCTCTGATAGTTGGCCTTTCTTTGCCTCATTCAGATGAGAAAAATGAGTCATTACTTGGGCTATTTCCATATCCCCTATATTATCTAATGTCCATATGATTTTATTTCCCTCCATCTTCTCTTGAATGTTTAGAATAGATGGCTTTTGATCTTTAGGAGCCGAGCTCCACATTACAAGTGCCTGAGATTTAGGGTTATACCCAAACCCTCTAATCATATCTACAACCTGAGTTTCTGATGACAATTTAACATTAGGTTATCTTCTTATTCGATCTATTATGAATTTTGAGGACAAGTCCTAGCCTTCAACAAATAACACTCCACTGGCTTGGACTAGTTGCCTTGCTTTCTCTGGTGTGATCTCCTTAGACTTAGGATCATAATCATGTAGTGCTTGTAAGGCCTCTTGGGTGACTAAATCACCACCTTCCAATTGCAACTATTTTCCAATTTGTTGTTGTTTGTTCCATATAAGGAAATCCTTGAATTATCTAGTCTTAATAAAAATGTCATCCTTAAGGAATTCCTCCTGATGTAAGAACCTCTCATCTGTACATGATCTCAGAGGTAACTCTTCCTCTTCTTTTGTATCCTTTTGGAGTTTCTTCCCTCCCCTGATCTATTTTCTTAATAAATGATCATAGGGTCTATCTCTAGTTATTCAGGCTCCAATTTTATCTATCCTCTTCTTCCTAGAAGGCTCCTCTATTTCTTCCTTTTGTTTCTTTGGTGGGGGCTCATTTTTCACTTCCTTTTCAGGGACCTCTATTAGGTCAATGATGTCTTCCCCTTCTACTACCTTTCGTAATGGAACTAATTGATAATCTGGATAGGCATTGGGTGAAGGACAACCTTGATCGCTGTCATCATCATATTTTGATTTTGAATTCTCTCTGTGGCCCTTTGTGGTACCACTTGTACCTTGTCTAACTGATTACACAAAAGAGTGTGGTTCTCAATCATTGCATCCAGCCTTTTTAGAGAAGGCATGTTAGGGTAGAAACCCCCAAACTTCATTCCCTTTCTCTTTACCTGCCTCTCCAAGTCCATAATTTCATTGAACTTAATTGCTTTCATGTCCACCTCTTCATCTTCCAAGATGTTTCTTATTAAACCCTCCTCCATACACTCCTCATGTACCTTTGTGAAGGGGATATTTGGTGTCAATAATTTCCTAGCACTAAGAATAAAACCCTCTATCTCAACAAATCTGTGCAAGGAAACACTCATCCTATAATGGTTCATCCAGGTGTTTATAGGGTCTATAACCTTCTTCCCAATAGTAAAATTATAGATCCTAAATTGCCTAGGGGTAAAAGTACCCTAACTGTGTGGGGCTAAATGCTCCTTATCAACCAAAATGAGCTGGCTAATGAAATCCATTGCAGCTATCCTCGGTGGTACATGAAATGGAAAAATGTGTGGAGGGTGGGGGAAACCATAGACCTCCATCATTGTAAAATTCTTTTCATAATAAAAATCCCCCCAATTATGATCTCCTAGCCATTTATCAAGGTATTGGCAGGGCTTCAATAGTTGAATTACCTTAACATGCAATCTGGTCTTATCATCACCTAAACATTTAAGAATTGGATAAATTATCCAATTTTCAAAAGCACAAAACTCTTACTCTCTAGATGTATAATTCCATAGTCTAAGCCAAAATTGAACAAGGTTGGCTTAACCATGATGAAATCTCTGTGGTTGAAACATATGACAATTCATTATTGGGAAATTATAATATAGGATTAGATGCATAAGGACCGAGTAATGCAAAAACCTTTGGTAAGCCTTCTTAGCTTGTATATCCACAAAACCCTAGTGCATTTGGTTTATGATATACTAGATATATTCATAGTTGGAAGTATTATGGAAGCTCTGCATATCTAATACCATCATTAAAATATTAGACGTAATCCTCTCTTCTCCTACATATTTCCCAAGCACACTACATAGTGCATATGCTATGTATTTGATATAAAAATTCATATCTTTATAAAGATATGGGGATGCTCCTAGTAGGGGTACTATATAGTATTTCATTCTCTTGGGAACATGATGATCCTTAATCTCCTTGGTAGAAATGCTAGATTCTCTAATGTATCTATTCTCTAAACTCTTCAAATTTATTTCAATAGCCATAGGGTAATATACATTGAAAGCCTTCATAAAAGTATTTCGATCCAAGGTGAGGAAGGGCTTCCCATCATCCCTCTTAATGGTTGTTTTCAAGGGATCATATCTATTGGCTAATTCTAGTATGAAATCGACATCAACAAAGACATCAAGAACTATCAACCTGGCTAATCCACTGGTCCAAGGGTTTGAGATAGGCATGGGCTCATCACTATTTTTAAAGAAATAATTAAAAAGTGAATATCCTGATGACCCTGGTGTTTTTGCATCTCTAATATAAGCCATATCATCAACCAAAGTGCTAACACTTACCTTTCTATTTTGGCTCGACCCTGGTAGCAAAGTGAGAAACTCTTCTAAATACTTCCTCTTTCCCTTCAATTCATCATCAACATCATCACCTCTTCCACTAGTGGATGCCATACTTTGTGTTTGGCTCATCTTTCTTTTCTTTTCTGTTCTCAAACTTTATCACCAATATTGAAATAAAAATAATTGCAAACCCTAACCACCAACTATGAAAACCTCTATAATTCTAAACTCAGTCACTGAAAACACTGTAAACTACACTCTCTATCAAAGTCTGAATCACCAAATCACTTTTTGAATTCTCTAATTGTTGAAAAAATCAACTCTTCTCAGAAAATGTGAAACTCAATAAACTCTTCGCTCTGAGAAATTGGAAATTGGTAAAATGAAATGAGAATAGAAAAGTATACTTATAACTGAGAATTCAATGCATATGTGTCTTCAAACTTGGAAAACTTACAATTCAGTCATTTCTGTCATTAGTTTAACATACTGTGGCATCAATTTCTGGTTCTAGCCATGGCATTCGAATTGTTAGGAAATCAATTTTTGATGAGTGTTTTTGAATATAAAACCTTATAAAATTCAAAATGAAATCAAGATCAAATCTGATTGGCTACATTAACTCATATTACATCTAATTTTCCATCTGTCAAATCTTTAAAATGTGATTGGTCAGCAACTATCTATAATGGCACTGTAGAAGAGTCTTTATTTTACCCTAGTTAACATCTAGCAACCCAGCGACTGAGTGGTCTCCTTGTTGCTTAATGATTTTATTAACAACAATTTCTTCAAGTGACTTAGAGACTACCATTGGATTAATCATTAGATCAATAGTTTTCACAATGTCGCTTAATCTTTAAACCTAACCCTTCATCTTATAGAGACATCGCGACAAAGCATTTTGCTAACTATTCTTTTTACCTTGAGTTGCATCTGGAGACTCAGCGACTATGAAATATCTATGTCGCCTGATCATTTAGTTAACTCATGTTTAATTTGGAGACAACACAACTAAACACATTAGTCTCTTAATCATGTGATTTGATTATCTTTTAAATTTGAATCTGGAGATGATGCGACCGCTATTGATCTCACTTTTCTCTGCATCTAATGGTTGTTGTTAAGTCTCATAAGTTTCATTACAAACCCTAATTCTTCATGAGACTTAGTGACAACTGAACATGTGTCTCATCTTTTCCTCTTGTCTCTTAATCACTTAATATCTTTTTACTTTTTAATCTTGTCAAGAAACCATGCAACTACCGTCAAATCATATCCCCATCTAATGGTTGTTAATGAATCTCTTGATCATTAACTTAACCCATCTTTCATCTGTAGACAACGTGACAACATCTTTATTTAATCTAACATCTGACCCTTGGTTTATTTAGAGATTTAGCGACCATTAAATCTCCTTGTCACATGATAATTTTTGAACCATAGTTATAAGCAGGAGACCTCCCAACTATCATTAGATTAAAACTCTAGTCAATGGTTGTCGCTAAATCTCTGGTTCTTCCACTTAACTCAATTTTTATCACGAGACTTGGTGACAATGGTGAAACTTTAACTTATAAACTTAACTCATAACCATGAGTTTCATCAGGAGATAATGCGAATGTGTAGTCTCAAAGCCGCCAAAAAAAATAAATAACTCTACTTTGATCAGGATACAATGTGACTGCCATCAGATCATAACTTAAAATCAACATTCCGCATTAAATCTTAGAACCATTTTGGCATATTCCATTTTATCAAGAAACTACGAGACCAAGGCTTTTCACCAAGTCTCCAAATCATAAAGAATATTCAATTTTTCTTATGAGACTTGGCGAATGATAAATAAGCACATGCACATAATACTCAACTTAAGTCATGAAAAAGGTAATGTAAAAATAGAACCATCTTTGGAATTTTAGGGCTTAATGCATTTCGAATGAAGATGACCTAAGGGTTTAGGTTTTTTCCAACCTTTACAACTTCCAATATGAATTTTGACCTTCTGAGAAAAAGAATGACAAACACTTCAAAAAAAATTTAGGGTAAACACCAAAACAGGAAATACAACCAACAAACCACACCTTTCAACTAATGATCAAACTGTATATATATTTCACTTTACAAGTAACATGAAAATTCAACACAATCAAACAATCTATCTAAATAGATTTATCTTAGAGACTAACTGAAAATAATTAAAAACCATTACCATAAGTGAAAGAAAAAGCACTTGTCTCTTTATTAATGTTGAAAAATAGTACATTAAAGTTCATGTTGCAATTGTGATCAAATTATATTATACAATATGTTTCTTCTCCTCTTTTTGTTTACATTTTACACCGCATATATATGTGGATCATGTTAGTAATAACTGAGAGGGGGGGTGAATCAGTGGCCTCAAAAATTAATCCTTAAATCAACCCTTAAAAATTATAACCACAAATTATGTCTCTAGTTATCTTCTATCCTACAAGATGAATGCCTTGAAATACTTATATCAATTTTCTACTTTTTGGATTTCTTTGTAAATCTCTCTTCTGTATGACTACAGATAAGGAGTCAACTATTTACCGAAACACAGTAAATATGTAGAGTATATCGATAAGTCCAGATTTGCATATGTGAAATGTAAAATAATAAAGTAATGAAACATAAACACATAACACATGGATTTTTAATGTGGAAACCCTATTAGGGGAAAAACCACTGGGACTGGTACCCCAAAATTTTACTCTTATGAAGTGAACTCTGTTAGGAGCCAACCCTGTTAAAGGTTACAAACACACTATTAGGTGTGACCTTGTTAGAGGATTTAAAAGATAGTTTGTCACTTAGTATATGGCATCTAATGCTACCATCCTTGATCAAACACTCACTTGGCCTATCAATAGGTATCGGGCATATCCAATGCTACTTTTATGACCAAATTTTTTGATACCCCTTGGTATGTATCTCAATTGTAGAAGACTTTTAAGTCCTACTTGGTTAAGAGACTTGATGCTTCAATGGTTAAACTAAAACTTTAATGATCTGTTCAAACATACAACTCAATTTTATATTTTTCAGGTCTATTATAAGTGCATTACCTCTCTGATCAATATAATCAATTCTATACCTTTGCTCCACACTATTATTGTTGGAAACAATTGTTTAATTGTGTAGTTTCCTTGATGTTATAAAAATTTCATATCAGTCATTAGACAGAGTCTACCGAGCTCAGAATGTTTAGCAAGGCAGTTGACAGAGTCTACCGAGTTCAGACGGTAAGAGAAGCTATTCACAGAGTCTACCGAGCGCTCCAGAATACTATACCGAGAAGTTAGTTACTACCGAGCTCTCTCGGTCGAAAAAGGAAATTCAGTCTTTACAGAGTTCAGTCGGTCATCAAAGAATATGTGAAGGAAAGTCAGTGCTTACCGAGTTCATTCGGTTACCGAAGGATTTTCATAGAATCTGCAGTGTTCACCGAGCATCAGTTGGTCAACACTGGAATATCATTTTTGGACAGTGTTAACAGCCTGAGACGGATTTTATTTGTAAATTTTTATTCAGCCGACCAATGTAATATTTATTAACTTGTTATTGGGCCGACTTGATAACTTGAAGGGTATATATGAAAGGTCAAGTTGTGAATTCAAAAGTGTGAGAGCAGAGTGTGGAGAAATATGAAAATGTGAAGAAGCAGAAGGAATGTGCGAATTCTGATGAAGGATTAGAGATATCCTTGAGGTGCTGCAAAGATATATTTGATCAGTAAGGATCTATTGGAGCAGAACAGAGATCTGTATCAGCAAGATAGGTTGCATCTAATTCAGATCACTTCATTGTTGCTTTCTAGCCATTGTAGCAGTGATACCGAAATCTCTTAGTAGAGTTGGTTTAACAACCATTTCATAAATCCTCTAACAAGGTGACAATTCAGTTGAATTTCTCTAAATACCTCTCACAAGGCCACTCCTAGCAGGGTGATTAAATCCTTTAATAGGGTCACACCTAACAGTGTGTTTTGTAACCTTTAACAGGGTTGGCTCCTAACAGGGCTCACTTCAGAAGAGTGAAAATCAG
>MU226449.1:867397-907178 GCA_018584345.1 Thuja plicata
ATAATAAGTTAATCTACCGAGTAACAACAGTATATATTAAAGACATCTAAGGGACTTGTGGATTTATTTTTGTGGTAACTGATTCACCCCTCCCCTCTCAGTTACTCCATCCATATTTCCAACAATTATGCCATGTGATGTTGTCTCACTTTTCATTGGTGTCTATAGAATCTAGCTCTTTATTTAGCTTGATTGATCAGGTCTGAACAAAGACTTTCTTCTCCTTCAGAATCTCTTTAGCATCTTCCCTATTTTCTTTTTTTAACCCCACACACCAATTCGTAATAAATTGGGTTTGTCTCTTTATAGACATGATTTACCTTTTCTTGGCTTTCTTGATTCTTGGTGTGATCCACAATTCTCACCAATTAGATTTAAAAAAATTCCCATTTTATCTCAAAGAGATCTTCTTTCCAACTAGATAAATCAGCTTTAAATCAATTACTTATCTCCGGCTTTATCTGGATGATTAAAACAATGATAAGTATCTGTTAAGTCTATTTATAGCTTCTTGATAGCTAATCATTTTGTCATTTTTGAACTCTCCATTCTGTCGGTCAACACTTTAGTTAGTCATCAGTGATAAATAATTATTTTGTCGGTGTGACTTCAGTTGTCATCGGGATCTCTATCCTTGTCTTTTTTGTCGGACAACACTATGATTCTGTCCATCGGGTTACTCTATGTTTTTCTCATCAGTTAACACTGTAACTCTACTCGTCGATAATGTTGTGCATTTTCTCATCGGGTAACACTCTGACTTTTATTCTTTTACTTTGTCTCTCAGCGTGCATTCTATAAGTGTATATAGTCATTTAGTGAGTACTTGACTTATATGCATTACTAATATCATATTCTTTGATTCATTGGTTCTTTGAATTATTTGGAAGTATTTCCATGACCATATAGATTATATCAAGTTGACATCAATGACAATACAATACATTAACTGATTTAATTCCTTGCATGATCATCAACTTAGAATCTTCAAACATTTAATCAGTTGCATGTCATGAATCTCTCCCTTTGGCATTGATGGAAACATACTACATTACCATACTATACTATTACTAATACAATATGAAATATACAATTTCATCAAGCTTTCCTAATGTAACCATTACAAATGTCTGGCTTTTGGTAAGCTCAAATAGCTTTGATTTGATTCTTGTAGTTTTTTGTCTATCTTCAATCCCTTCACTGGATAGATGTAGAATATTTCTTTCTCTAATGTGATGCGTTCTCCTTCTATGTCAAACTCTCTCCCTTTGACTATTCTCTGTTCTTTTGATGTCTCTTGTCAGCAATTCTCTTCCTTTGTGTGTACTCTCCCTTTCTTGTTACATCTCTCCCTTTGGATACTTCGATGGATATGATCTCTCCCCTGAGTTGATAATGGATATAATCTATCCTTTTTATCAGTATGATAAAGAGATATCTCTCTCCCTTTGACAACAATGCCAAACAATCATCTTTGTCAAACAAGCTTTTAACAGTGACGCCAAATGGATCCTTTCTATCCATAATATATTCCTTAAATTTTCCAATCCATTGGTAATAACTCTGGTGCATGGAGTAGATAAATACCTTGATGTGTATAGATTAATCTTTGAAGTCCATCTCTCTTCTTGCATCAACATGAATGATATTATGATAATATGTAGGCTGATGCAGCCTTCTAGTCATCTTACTAACTAGTAGACAAGGGTTTGACCTCTAGTCTCTTTCTCAAGTATTCAAATGCATCCTTGGGCAGTGGCTTGGTGAATATATCAGCCAATTGTTC
This sequence comes from Thuja plicata, assembly GCA_018584345.1. Lineage (NCBI taxonomy): Eukaryota > Viridiplantae > Streptophyta > Pinopsida > Cupressales > Cupressaceae > Thuja > Thuja plicata. The sequence goes on from MU226449.1 coordinate 869,184, forward strand.
CTTTGATTGCACATACTCAAGTATCACCTAATTTTCTTGAACTTGTTCTCTTAAATAGTGATACTTGATGGCAATGTACTTTGTTTTATCATGCATGACTGGATTATTGGAAATTTTTATTTCACTTGTATTATCACAATAGATAATTACTGGTTCAAGAATTCTTATATGCATACCTTCCAGTAACTATTTGATCCATGCAATATTTGAGCAATTTGCAGTAGCAAAAACATACTCTACTTTTGTAGTAGACTAAGAGATGCATCCTTGCTTCTTGTTGATCCATGTGACAAGTCTGTCACCCATAAAGAATGCTCCTCCAGTTGTTCTCTTCCAGTCATCAATATTTCTAGCCCAATCAGCATTGGTAAAGACCTTAAGTTCAAATTTTCTTTCTCTTGTATACCATAAGCCATATTCCTCAGTATTCTTTAGTTATCTTATTTCTTTTCATAGTAGTCATATGTGATTCTCTAGGATTAGTAGAAAATCTTGCAATTATTCCTACTGCATGTGCAATATCTGGTCTAGTATGTACAATGTACATGAGTTTTCCAATCATTGATCTATACAAAGTCTGATTTACCTCTGATGACTTGTCCTCCTTTTTCAGCTTACATCCAATTTCCATCGGTGTTCCAACTAGTTTGGACTCTTCCATCTTGAATATTTTCAATACTTCTTTGATGTATTTGGATTGTGTAATGAAAATACCATCATCTTGTTGCATGATCTGTAGACCAAGAAAGAACTTGATCTCTCCAAACATAGACATCTCAAAATCTTTTCTCATTTCATTTTCAAATGATATTCATAGCATATCATTTCCTCCAAATATGATGTCATCAAAAAATATCTCAGCAATCAAAATGTGAGCATCAATATCTTCCTTCAAATAAAGATTACTATTTTCACTAGTCCTTACAAATCTAATACTTGTAAGATAGGAATGAAGTCTTTCGTACCAGGCTGAGGGTGCTTGTTTCAATCCATACAAGGCTTTGTGTATTCTACATACCATGTCCTTCTTGTCTGGATCAACAAACCCTTCTGGTTGTTAAATGTATACCTCTTCTTCAAGTATTCCATTTAGGAATGCAGACTTGACATCCATTTGATATACCTTGAATCCTTTACATACAACATAAGCAAGTAATACTTACTCCTAGCCTAGAAATGGGTGCAAAGGTCTCTCCATAGTCAATTCCTTCTTCTTGTGCATACCCTTGCATACTAGTCTTGCTTTATTTTTATGACTTCTCCATTCTCATTTAGTTTATTCTTGAATATCCATTTTGTACTGATGACATTCTTGTCATCTGGTCTCGGTACAAGTGTCCATGTCTTTTTTTTCTCTATCTACTCAATCTCCTCATTCATAGCACTTATCCATTCAGTATTATCTAGTGCTGCATTGACAGATTTAGGCTCATAATCACAAATAAGACATCTTGTATTTAGAGACTTACTTCTAGTTCTCATACCAGCCTTCTTATCTCCTATCTTGCAAGTACAGGTTCAAGTCTTTGTTTGTCAGCTTGATCATCATTTTGTCCTTCATTCTATTCTCCATCACTTTGTGCATCATCTTGAGAAATATTCTTATCATCATTATTTGCAGCTTGATGCTCAGGTGCAATGATCTATTTCTCAAGAGCTCTACATTTTTGGTCGGGTAGAGTGTCAGGTTCTTCATTATATACAAATCTATTGTAGTCCTCTGGTTCTTTAGTGCTCTCCTTTTCATTCTTCTCTGCAAATTCATCTATCTTTACATGTTCACTTTCAACAATATTGTTAGAGGCCTTATTTAGACATTTATAATCCTTGCTCTTGGTAGAATACCATAGAAATATTACTTAATCACTCTTGGAGTCAATTTTTCTATTTCTATCATCTCTTAAGATATAACATTGACTACCAAAAATTTTGAAATAACTTATATTGGGTGTGTATCCATACCAAAGCTCATAAGGTGTATTTTTGGTGTCTTTCTGTAATTGTACTTTGTTTAATGTGTAAACAGTAGTACTGACAGCTTCTCTCTAGAAGATTTGGGTGATTCCTTTTTCTATCATCAGTGTCCTTGCATAATCAACTATGGATATATTACTTCTTTTAGTAATTCCATTTTGCTATGGTGTCCTTGGTGCAGAGACCTATCTTTTGATTCAATTCTCATTACAAAATTTAGTGAATTCATCTGAAATAAATTCCCCTCCTCTATCTGACCTTAAGCATTTCAATTCTTTACCACTTTGTTTTTCAACCATTGCCTTATACTAGTTAAACATCTTAAATTCTTTTGATTTATCTTTTAGAAACATTATTGTCATCACTCGAGAGTAATCATCAACAAAAAGAATAAAATATCTATCTCCATAATAGTTCTTTGTCCTCATAGGTCCACATAAATCGGTATGGGCTAATTCTAGAATGGCATCAGATGTATGGGTTTTTCTTTTGAAATGATACTTTGTCATCTTACCTTTTTGACAATTCTTACACATGATGTTGTTGGGCTTGGTCATCATCGGTAAGTCTTTGACATTTCTCTTTTTGCTTATTTTTATCATGTTGTCAAAGTTGACATGACACAATATTTTGTGCCACAACCATATGTCTTCATTTGTAGCAATCAAACAAGTGGTGTCAGTATCATTCAAATAGAATAACTTACCTTTTGTCTACTCACTGGTACCAATCAGATTTCTTGAATTATTGAAGATCTTTGCCTTCTTATTTTCAAATGCTACTCTGTGACCTGAATTATTCAACTGAGAAACATTCAATAGATTATAATTCAATCCATTTACCTAATAAGCATTTTCACATATTATCTAGTTATTCAAAATTATGGTTCCTCTACCTTAAACTAGACAAGGTGTGTCATTACCCATTCTTAGTGAACCACCTTTATAGTATTCAAAAGTCTCAAACTTTTGCTTGTCACCAGTCATATGGTGAGTGCAACCACTATCTATGATCTAGACATCATTTTTACTAACTTTAGATATGAGTGTAGTTTATAGATACCTTTCTTCATCATCATCTAAATCATCTTTTACTACCACAAACACCATCTCGATGTCTTCCTCAGATTCGGTGTCAGTATCATCATCTTTGCATTTTTCTAGGTAACTGGCCTTCTTCCCTTTGTCCTTGTATTCTTAGGTATCTCTTCTTTCTGATTGTCGGTAGCTTCTATAATAACCTCTGTCAGACTTCTTTTCAAATGATCTATCATCACTTCTGTCATCTTTTCTTCTATTAGGACATCTTGCAGCAAAGTGTCCAATCTCTTTACAATTAAAACAAATAAGTGGTAATTTACCTTTGTATTTACCTTTGCCTCTCTACATTCTTCTTGCTATAAGTGCTTCAATTTCATCAAGATCTTCTTCTCACTTTCACTATCACTATATTTTCTCATAGTCTATTCATGACTTGATTTACTTATTCTCAAGGAAGATTTGAATGCAGACTCTATTTTTGGTAAGGCACTATTATCAAAATTGTTCATCTCAAATGAAATTAGTCTTCCAATCAAACTTTCTAGAGTAACATTGCTATTTGCTACTGCTCTCATTTCTTGAATGAAAGATACTCTAATAGCATAAGTAGGTAGTCAAGTTCTTAGAATTTTACTTACCACTGTATCTTGTTCTATTACACCTCCAACTCCTCGGATAGCATTGACTACCTCTTTGATTCTTTTGTTGTACTGTGTGATGTTTTCACCTTCTTTCATTTTGAGATCATCAAAATTTCCTCTAAGGATTTCTGCCTTGGCCCTCAAAACATTCTTGTCACCATCATGTACAAGCATCAATTTGTCCTACATCTTGTTTGTAGTCTTGTAGGTTTTGACATCTTCAAATTCAGCATCGAAGAGTGTGGAAGCAAGCTTTATCATCATGCAGTTGTGTTCATTCTTATCTCCCATTTGTTCAAATTTTAGTGCTCCTGTGGGAAACACATATTCAGTATCTAAGTATTGAGTAACATCATTTATAATACCTAATAAGTGGAGTCTTATTCTACTCTGCCATGAAGCAAAATTATCTTTATTCAGCTTGGGCACATCATGTATGTTCATCTTGTGATCTTTAGCTTAGGTCTTGAAACCTTCCTTCTAAGCACACAAGCTCTGATACAAATTGTTAATAATAATTGAGAGGGGGGGTGAATCAGTGGCCTCAAAAATTAATCCTTAAATCAACCCTTAAAATTTATAACCACAAATTATGTCTCTAGTTATCTTCTGTCCTACATGATGAATGCCTTGAAAGACTTATATCAATTTTCTACTTGTTGGATTGCTTTCTAAATCTTTGTTCTATATGATTACTTATAAGCAGTCAACTATTTACCGAAACACAATAAATATGCAGAGTATACTGATAAATATAGATTTGCATATGTGAAATGTAAAACAGTAAAGTAATGAAACATAAACACATAACACATGGATTTTTAACATGAAAACCCTGTTAGGGGAAAAACCATTGGGACCGGTACCCCAAATTTTCACTCTTCTAAAGTGAGCTTTGTTAGGAGCCAGCCCTATTAAAGGTTACAAACACACTGTTAGGTGTGACCTTGTTAGAGGATTTAAAAGATAGTTTGTCACCTAGTATCTGGCATCTAATGCTACTATCCTTGATCAAACACTCACTTGGCTTGTCAATAGGTATCAGGCATATCCAATGCTACTTTCATGATCAAATTTTTTTCTACTCCTTGGGATGTATCTTAATTATAGAAGACTTTTAAGTCCTTCTCATTTAAGAGAATTGATGCTTCAATGGTTAAACTGAAACATTAATGATCTGTTCATACATACAACTCAATTATAGATTTTCAGATCTATTGCAAGTGCATTACCTCTCTGATCAATATAATAATTTCTATACCTTTTCTCCACACTGTTCTGCTTTGTGATGTTGTCTCACTATCCGTCGGTGTCTACAGAATCTAGCTCTTTGTTTAGCTTGATTGATCAGGTCTGGATGAAGACTTTCTTCTCCTTCAGAATCTCTTTAGCATCTTCCCTCTTTTCTCTTTTTCACCCCACAAACCAATTCGTAATGAATTGGGTTTGTCTCTTTATAGACATGAATTACCTTTTCTTGGCTTTCTTGATTCTTGGTATGATCCACAATTCTCACCAATTAGATTTAAAGAAAACTCCTATTTTATCTCAAAGAGAGCTTCTGGGCAACTAGATAAATCATATTTAATTCAATTACTTATCTTTGGCTTTATCTAGATGATTAAAACAATGATAAGTATTCGTTAAGTCTATTTATAGCTTCTTGAGAGCTAAGCAATTTATCATTTCTAAACTCTATGTTCTGTTGGTCAACACTTTATTTAGTCATCGGTGATAATTGACTATTCTGTCAGTGTGACTTTAGTTGTCTTTAGGATCTCTGTCCTTGTCTTTTCTATCAAGCAAAACTATGATCATGTCTATTAGGTTACTCTATGTTTTTCTCATCGGTTAACATTATAACTTTGCTCGTCGGTAATGCTATGTATTTGCTCATCGGGTAACACTGTGACTTTTATTCTTTTACTCTATCCATCGGTGTGCACTCCATCAGTGTATACAACTTCACTTAGTGATTACTTGACTTATATGTATTACTAATAGCATAGCCTTTGATTCATTGGTTCTTTGAAGTCTTTGGCAGTATTTCCATGACCATACAGATTATATCAAGTTGACATCAATGACAATACAATACATTAACTAATTTAATGCCTTGCATGATCATCAACTTAACATCTTCAAACATTCAATCAGTTACATGTCATCAGATCAATGGTTTTCACAACCCTTTAGGGGGAAGAGACACCACCCTATGTTAAAATTTGAAAACTTCTTTTGAAAAAACTAATCAACAAACTAACTAATAACTACCTATCTTTTGGATTTGTCTTTGGTCGATAATCCAAAAAAGATTGTACACACATAATAATTTTAATGGAGATAGGAAATTTGATTGTCTGAACTGGGTCTATTTTAGATTTTCAATTTGTGATCATTTTTAGTCTCTATCGACATCATCTTTTCAGTAGGTTGAAATTCCAACATCTCTCAAACCTTCGCTTACAAAATTTTGATTGTTCCTATCACAGAGCTTCCTTCCTCAATCCCTCAACTTTTAAAGTAATATTTATTTTTATCTCATTTCATGTACTCCATCATGTCATCAATTATTTGGAATGGAGTTTAGCATTCCATTTTAAGAATTTTTATCACTATATAGGACTCTAAATTTTTCCAAAAATTTAGAGCTCCAACAAGAGCTAGTGCTCCAAGAAGATAAGTTTAAAGGTACTTGATCTAAAGGTCCAAAAATGTATAATATGGAAGCACCAAAGTTGAATAGAAATGAGTTTTCTACATGGAAAATTAGAATGAGACTTCACATATCTACTATTTGAGATTATGCACTGGATCATCTTGACAATGGGTACTCACCTCCACTATTTGGTCCTTGAACACTTGAGCAGATAAGAGAAAGACAAGAACATACACAAGTGATGATAGAGATAAATTCTACTCTCACCGACCTAGATTTCAATGATTTAGAAGGTTGTACTATTTCTAAGAAGATGTGTGATAGGCTTACACTAGTTTTTGGCAGAGATCAACATGTTTAGAAAGCTAAGGCTGAAATCTTAAGAGGAAAGTTTGAATCAATTAAAATTAAAGAATGAGAAAACATTACTACATATAGCACAAGACTAAAGGAGATTTCTATTGCAATTAGAGGTTTTGTTTTAACCATTAATGAAGAATATGTTACTATGTGTGTATTTTGTGGATCTACTAGCTACAACACACCACTTCAATAAGTCATTGCATTAGTGAAATAACATGAAAAAATAAGAGTTAGAATGCATTTTGATGACTAAAATTGACCTATTGCTCCCTATCTAAGAAGAGTTTGAAGAATTCTATAATTTTCCCTCTTATTATGCATTAATCAGTGACATATTCATGCTTAGAATGGAACATATAAAGGATTTAAGCTAAAATTCTCAAGAAAAGTTCATTTTAAAGCTCCAAATGAAAGATTATGATGATTTCTAAGAAAAATGAGCTAAAGTGAAATAGAAATCTATGAGAATATGAGAAGCATAAGTTTGAAAATGAATTCTAAAATTAGGGGCCCATTGAGCTCAAAATTCATTCTATTTATAGAAGAATTTGAGGAATGAGAGGTAAGGATTGAAAGTTGAAGAGAGGTGGAGATTGAATCTTTGGTGATACATGTGAGGTGATCCAGGTGATTTAACTCTCATTGGCTACGGAATTGACTTTCCCTTTTGCAAATAAGGAGTTGTAATTAGGATTTATTTAATTCCTTTTAATTAATTACATTAGCCATGTATTTGATTGTTTTTTATTTAATTGATTTGATTTGATTTAATTGGCTAAGGAAATTAATGTAATTTAGTGATTAGATCACTTAGGAGATTAAATTTGATTTAAATGAATTATGCCAATTAATTGAAGAATTGTCTTGAAATAATTAAGGGTATGATAAAACTTAGGGAAAATAAGGTCTATGGTTAGAGAAGACAAAATTAGGGTGGTTACATTTTCCCCTCTTTGAATTGATGTGCGAGCAGCACATTGATTCAAAGAATGATTGATGTTGACTTTAGAAAGTTTGAGAATTCCTCCCTTGATTGAATGAAATGTCTGATGAGATCAGTCTCACACTTGATTAAACTTAGACTGATACTATTGAATTTGAACTTGATCGAACAAAGTTCAAGAAAGATCTTGAATATACCAATTCTGAACTTGATTTTCGAATGAGAATCAATAATACTAACACCAAAATTGAACAAACAAAGGTCAGTATGAAGGTGCTAGGAGCTCTGAGGTATCAATTTTAAACTTGATTGTCAAATGAGAACTGATAATAATGACTCTGGACTTGATCGAATGAATGTCAGTATGAAACTTCTAGGAGCTTAATAAGGATCAGAGAATATGTAGACATAAGATATCCATCTTGTGAGAACCGAAGCCTTCCATCCAACAGTCCTGACTTAGTTAAGGGAAACTGCCATGCCCTTAGTCTTTTGATGATGAAGTCATTTTAATGCTTTTTTAGAAAGAATTTTATTGATTTATGTGTGATCATGCCCCCTCAAGAATGAAATTGTAGGAAAAAGAATAAAATCCATCTTTAGAATGATATATCACTTGAATTGACCGATTGAATCGAGAAAGAATCAATTAGAAGAGATGAAGAAGTGAAGATGTGTTAAGAGAAAACACAATTTTACCAAGTTAACTATGTGAGAATGTGAGTTATGATTCTGATAAAGTGATGTATGACCAAGATTTGATGAGTAATGTGCAATTTGATGATAGAGAACCCAAAAAAATGATTACGTAAAGCCTGCCAATCATTTTTGAAACATGTATAGCAATTCTGCATTTTTGGGAAGTTGTTGCAAAATGTGTACTGTGCTATTGAAAACATCATCTGTGTGTTCGATTTCATTCCCGATAGATCAAAGAAGAACAAAATTGAATTTTGAGTGTCTGGGATAGCTACTTTTGAGGCTGATATGTTCATGGGTTGTCTTTCTTTGATAGATGTTTAGATTGATGCACATGTGATTATGTACTTGGTCTCTTGATCAGTTTAGAATAGATTCATGTGATGACATCATTTATGCTCTTTGATTTATTACTGATATATAAATGTGTTTGAATGATGATATATGAATATGCAAATGTATGTTTTTGAGATTTTCTTTATGCAAATATATGTATGGATGCACTTAGGATGTAAAAGTAATGCAATGCTTGAATGCTTTGTTTTTGTATTTTCTCTTTCTCATTTATGAATGCAGAATGTATGCCATGGATATGCAATGACATTAATATTAGTAATATAGATTATATAATTAACTTGGATTTTGGATGAACCAAGAAATTATTTTGAGCTCAAGTCCCTTATGTTGTCTTTCAAAAATGAATCAGGCAATCTCTAAATGCATATACATGCAGACTCTTAGAACTGTCACTAATTTGTATACATTATAGCATTTTTATCATCATTGGGAATTTTGTAATGGACATCACCTATTAGTAAAACTATCAAAAATACCCACTGGTATCATGAGAGTATGAGTAATATGTGTATTGGATGTAATGTTAGAAATAAACCTAAGCATCAAGGCATATAAGATTGGATGACAAGTTAGTTATCTCCTTTTGCTATTAAGGATCAGGTTTTGGTTAAGTGTAATGTAAGATATGTGACCTACAATACCCTTCAGTATTCATATCCTTGGGTACACAATGTATTGTACACCTTACTGATAATCTAATTTAGAAACAAATAAGAAAATTGGTTCAACCTCACCGAAGTTTACACATAACTAGGATTGAGATATATGAGGCAAAATACTCATGTTGGAAGTTCTTACCATTAAAATCCAAGTTAGGTGAAATTTGTTAGAATGAATTTAGAATAACTGAGGGGGGGAATCAGTTATCCTCAGGTCCAAATGTGCCCATTTAAAACTTTATGCCAATTTGAACAATTGAGATCTGCTAGGCAGCAATAATATAAAAGTGTGTAGTTTACTATACTAATGAAATAAGCTTACAAAAACTTGATAGTAAAACACAACATAAGCATTCACACATTTTGACACCATGATTTAATGTGGAAACCCAATATGGGAAAAACCACCAGTAATATGCTACCAAAATTTCACTCTTTTGAAGTGAGCTCTGTTAGGAGCCAACCCTGTTAAAGGTTACAAAACACACTGTCAAATGTGACTTGGTTAAAGGATTTAATCACCCTATTAGAAGTGGCCTTGTTAGAGGAATTAGAACATTCTAATCTAAATGTCACCTTGCTCAAAGGATTTATACAATGACTATTAGGTAAACCTGGTTAAAGGATTTAAACTGATACAGTGGTTAGAAAGTAATTAGCAGGTGTGATCTGATTCATACAACTTACTTTGCAATCTAGATCCAATTTAGCTCTTATGCTAATTTGGTGAGTGGCCTCCATTCTCATCTCAAACTTCAAATCTACATGGAAATCCATCAAGTTATCTCTCTCTGCTTCTCTGCTTGGAATTCTTTTCTAGATCATGCTAATTAGTCAATTAACCATGCAATCCTATTGCATACTCTACATATACAACATATCCCATGAATAACCCCTTGAGGTTATCATATACCTCTTCATCTAGGTCATACAAATATTTTTCTGGTTAATCAAGATCGTAGATCTTAGGTTAGGTAAGATCCAACGGATCATCCCATCATTAAATTACCATTTGCTTCTCCAAAGTAGTCTTTAATTAAATCTTGAGTCCATGCATTAATTGTGGTTACCCGTGCATTAAATAACATAGATCAATCTTTAATTAACTTCACATATCCCAATAAAATCAATTATTTTGGCCAGAGATCTCAAATCTCATCAATTACCAAAATATTGGCGCTCGGCCAACACTATGTTCTTCCGCTCGATCACCTTTATATTGCTCAAAATTTCACTAGTGCTCGACCATCACTGGCTTTGCTTGACATCAATTTCTCTTTGCTTGGAATCAACCTTACAGTGAATTGTCTATCAAATATAAACAATATATCACTTTTCCAATGTGCCAAATGATCAAGTACCCTTGCGTTTACTCATAACTCAACTGTTTCCCTCGATCTTCTTGTTAACGTTTTCTCCAAATCAATAGATATGGTACTCAAATAGATAGTAATAGTCTCACCAGTTAAGGTTTGACATCAATCACAAAAGAACAATTGTTTCTATTGCAGCTTTCCAAACAATCTTTCCAACAATCTCCTTGTTTGGAATTGATGGCAATACTAAACAATAAAACAATAATTTTCAACCATAGTTGCCATAAAATCCAAAAAATTCTTCCTATGTTCCTTGATATTAATGAATCTTTATTAATGTCTTTAGCTTCATTCTTATTCTTATCTTGTAAAACTTTTGTCCCTCTATGTCTGTGATCACACTAATGTCTTTCTGTTTCTGTTCATCATTCTCCTCCTTTTTTAGTAAACTTCTGCCTCTATCTTTCTCAGTATATTTATCCCTCTTTCAATAAACTCTCACTCTTTGAAAACAATGCCAAAGATGTTAGCATCTTCATCATGCAAATTCTTCTGTTCTAAACTTTGTATCATGTTGTTTCTGTCATCTTTCTTATGATAGTTTCTTTTTATGTCCTTGTCTTTCTTTCACAACTTTAGGCAGCATCCTAAAGTTTGACTACCTATGCATCAATGTGAAAAATATTCTGAATATAAAATTTGATGCAATAGTACCATTCTGAACTAATTAGCCTCAGTTAGTGGAATCACCCCTAATTTACCTCACAGATACTCATGAGCTTCCTTGGGTAGTGCCTTTGTAAATATGTCTGCTAATTGTTCCTTAGTGTTCACATACTCCAGTCTCACTTCCTTCTTATGAACCAACCCCCTCAAGTAATGATACTTGATAGCTATATGCTTTGTCTTAGAGTGCATTACAGGGTTCTTAAAAATATTAATGGCACTCATGTTATCACAATATATGACAATTGGTTCTGTGATCTCTTCTTTCATACCTTTCAATAGTATCTTCAACCACACAATATTAGAGAAATTAACTATTGTTGCCACATACTCGGCTTTAGCTATAGATTCTGAGGTGCAGTTCTATTTCTTTCTTATCCATGAAACTCATATTTTTCCCAAAAGAAATGCTCCTCCTATGGTGCTTTTTCTATCATCAACATTTCCAGCCCAGTCAGAATCAGTATAAACTCCAAGTTCAAATTTCTCATTCCTTTTGTAATACATACCATATTCATCTGTTCCTTTCAATTATCTCATAATCCTTTTTACTTCCATTATATGAGTTTCCTTTGGATTGGCAGAAAATCTAGCAACAATTCCAACAGCTAATGCAATATCAGGTCTACTCTGTACAACATATTGCATTTTTCCAATCATTGATCTGTATAGTGTTTGATTTACTTCTTTTGTCTCATCATTTTTGGTTAAATTCTATCTTGTAGCCATGGGTGTACTCACTGGTTTTGAATCTTCCATTCCAAATGTTTTTAGTATCTCTTTGACATATTTTGATTGAGTAATATAGATACCATTCTTCATCTGATATATTTGTAAGCCAACAAATTTTTTTATTTCACCAAACATAGACATCTCAAATTCAGTTTGCATCTCCTTTGCAAATTCTTGGCATACCATATCTTGACCACAAAAGATAATCTCATCAACAAAAATTTCAGCTAATAAAGTACCTTTACTTTTCTCTATCTTTAAATACAAATTGATGTTGTCAATGGTTCTTGCAAATCCAATCTTCATCAGATAGTTGTGCAATCTTTCATACCATGCTCTAGGAGCTTGCTTCAGTCCATAAAGTGCTTTGTGTAATTTGCAAACCATTTTCCTTTTTCTTGGGTCAAAAAATCCTTTATCTTGTTCAATGTATACTTCTTCTTCTAATATTCCATTTAGAAATGTTGACTTCACATCCATTTGATAGACTTTAAATCTTTTGTAGGCTGCATATGCAAGTAAGGTTCTCACTCCTTCCAATCTTGCAACTAGAGAGAATGTCTCTCCATAGTCAATTCCTTCCTCTTGTGCATAACCCTTGCATACCAGTCTAGCTTTATTTCTTGTTACTTCTCCATGTTCATTCAGCTTGTTTCTGAATACCCACTTAGTACCAATTACACTTTTATCATTCAGCCTAGGTACAAGTGTCCAAGTATTGTTCTTTTCAATATGTTCAATTTCTTCGTTCATGGCTTGAATCTAGTCTTCATTGTCTAAGGCATCTTTTACTGTTTTAGGCTCAAAATCACATAATAAGAAGGTATCTTCTCTCAATTTTCTTCTTTTCATGACTGCAAAATCCTTTGCTCCTATGATTTGATTAGGTTTATGGTGCCTTCTAACATAATTTTCCAAAGTAGGTTCTTTTTCTTTTTCGATTGATCATTCATGTTTAATTTAGGTTGAAACTATGACTCGACATCTCTATTAGATAGCTCAACAGTCACCTCCTATTACTTGACAATTTCATTTTGTGACTCAGCAGATGTGAACTGTTGCTCAGCAACTTCATTCTTAGTTTTAGGTAATTCATTAGAATCTTCCTCATTAGGATAGGTGAATGATTTGTATCTCTCAAGCTCAGTCATTCTTTCAGCTTCATTTCTTTTTGCATATTCATCAATTCTAACATTTGCACTTTCCACAATTTTTTTAGTGTTAGAATTCAAACACTTGTATGCTTTAATTTTAGTTGAATATCAAAGAAATATTCCTTCCTCACCTTTAGCATCAAGTTTTCCATTTCTGTTATCCTTCAGTATGAAGCATCTACTTCCAAAAACTTTAAAATAGATTACACTAGGTGCATATCCATACCATATCTCATAAGGTGTAGTATTTGTACCTTTCTTGATTTGTACTCTATTCAAGGTATAGACTGCTTTACTTACAACTTCTCTTCAATATTTCTATGCAACATTTATCTCCATCATTAGTGTTCTGGCACAATCCATGATAGATCGATTTCTTCTTTCAGCTATACCATTTTGTGGTGGTGTCCTAGGAGTGAACATCTATCTTTTTATCCCTCTGTCATTGCAAAAATTTTTAAACTCATTAGAAATAAACTTGCCTCCTCTGTTAGATCTCAGCATTTCAAACTCTTACCTATCTCCTTTTTAACTTTTTCTAAGTACCATTTAAACAACTCGAATGCATCAAATTTTTCCTTAAGAAACATAACAGTCATCATTCTAGAGTTATCATCAACAAAAAATATAAAATATTTGTCTCCCCAGTAAATTTTCTCACCAATAGGTCCACAAAGGTCAGTATGAACCAATTCTAGAATATCCTCAAAAGTATGAGTTTTACTCTTGAAACTAGATTTAGTCATCTTGCCCAATTGACATTGTTTGCACATTGCATTTTTAGGTTTCTTTAACTTAGGCAGCCCTCTAACCTTTTTCAATTTTCTTATGCTTACCAAGTTATCAAATTTTACATGACACAACCTCTTATGCCATAACCAAACATCACTATACTATGCAATCAAACATGTCTCAACAGTTAAATCCAGATAACTTTTGTCTGCTCACCACTTCCAACTACTTTTCCATTGGCATCATAGATATTTTCTTTCCTGTGATGGAATTCAGCTCTGTAACAAGAAGTGTTCATCTGTGAAACACTCAATAAGTTGTACTTAAGATCATCAACCCAATATACATCATCACATCTGATTTTTTCAGTTAATTGAATTGATCCTTTGCCTTTAACATGACATGGTGTATCATTTCCAAATTTAACATAACCACCTTTACACTGATCTAAGGTTTCAAATTTATCTTTATCACCGGTCATGTGATGTTAACAACCACTATCAATAACCCAACAGTCACCTTTACTCATATAAGAAATTAGTGCAATTTTCTTATCATCATCAGAATCATCTTTCATTGAAACATACACAACTTCTATATTATTTTCACCAGATTTATAAGATGCATTGTTAGAAGCTTCTTCAACTATATAGAAGGATTTCTTACCTTTGTCTTTGTAATCCTTGTACTTCCTGAAGTCTTGGTCATCCTTTCTGTCTTTATAATTTTTGTCTCTTCTATCATCTTTCTCATTCTTATCAGGACATCTTATAGCAATATGACCAACCTTGTTACATGAAAAACAAATAATAGGAAGTTTACCTTTGAATTTTCCTTTTCCTCTAGATAGTCTTCTTGCCATAAGTGCGTCAATTTCTCCTAGATCATCATTAGAAGTGTTGTTGTTACAATCCAAACATTTCTTTCCTTTGTTTGCTTTGTTGAGGACCATATGGGACTTGAATGCAGATTAAATGGCTTGCGGAGTATAGTTATCAAAATTTGACATTTCAAATGCAGTAAGTCTGCCTACCAAACTTTCCAAAGTCAAATTGTTGTTAGGAGTACATCTCATTTCTTGAATTGTAGATACTCTAATAGCATAAATAGGAAGAAGCGTTCTTAGTAACTTTCTCATGATGGTGTTATCATCAATGGTTCCTTTAGCTCCTCTAATAGAATTTACAACTTCCTTTATCCTACCATAATATTGAACTATATTTTTTCCTTCTTGCATTTTCATTTCATCAAACTTACCTCTCAAGCTTTCAGATTTGTCTCTTAGCACATTTGTGTCACCTCCATAGATGGTTTCTAGGGAATCCCACATTTTCTTTGTGCTTTTATAGTCCTTTATGTCTTCAAACTCATGATAGTTCAGGGATGATGCAATCTCCAACATTGCTTGATTATGTTCTTGATTTTCACTTAATTGTGCAACATTCAGAACTCCTGTAGGGGATACATATTCTTGATCAACACGATGTTTTGTAGAATCACCAACACCATCCAAGTGAAATTTCATCAAAATTTTCCATGCTAGAAATTTATCCTTGTTTAACTTCGATACATCCCTTTTATACACCTTGATCTTTTGCTCCAAGTACCTTCAAAGTGTTTTCAAGAGAACTAAGCTCTGATACCAATTGTTAGAATGAATTTAGAATAAATGAGAGGGGGGGGGGGGTGGGAATCATTTATCCTTAGGTATAGATGTGCCCATTTAAAACTTTATACCAATTTGAACAATTCAGATCTGCTAGACAACAATAATATAAAAGTGTGCAGTTCACTGTACTAATGAAATAAGCTTACAGAAACTTGACAGTAAAACACAACATAAGAATTCACACATTTTGACACCATGATTTAACATGGAAACCCAATATGGGAAAAAACACCAATAACATGATACCAAAATTTCACTCTCCTGAAGTGAGCTCTGTTAGGAGCCAACCCTATTAAAGATTACAAAACACACTGTCAAATGTGACCTATTTAAAGGATTTAATCACCCTATCAGGAGTGGCCTTGTTAGATGACTTAGAACATTCTAATCTGAATGTCACCTTTCTCAAAGGATTTATACAATGAGTATTAGGTCAACCTGGTTAAAGGATTTAAACTAATACAATGGTTAGAAAGTAATCAGCAGGTGTGATCTGATTCATACAACTTACTTTGCAATCCAGATCCAATTCAGCTCTTATGCTAATTTACTGAGTGACCTCCATTCTCATCTCAAAATTCAAATCATCTTGGAAATCTGTCAAGAAATCTCTCTTTGCTTCTCTGCTCAGCCTTCTTTGCTATATCATGCTAGTCAGTCAATTAACCATGCAATCCTATTGCATACTCTACATATACAACATATCTCATGAATAACCTATTGAGGTTATCATATACCTCTTCAGCTAGGTCAGACAAATCTTTTGTTTCTTAATCAAGATCGTAGATCTTAGGTTAGGTCAGATCCAATGGATCATCCCATCATTAAATTACCATTTGCTTCTCGAAAGTAGTCTTTATTTAAATATTGAGTCCATGCATTAATTGCAGTTACCCATGCATTAAATAATGTGGATCAATCTTTAATTAACTTTACACATCCCAATAAAATTAATTATGTCGGCCAGAGATCTCAAATCTCATCAATTACCAAAATACTTGTGCTCGGCCAACACTATGTTATTTCACTCGGTCACCTTTATATTTCTTGGCATTTCATTGGTGATCAGCCATCATTGGCTTCACTTGGCATCGACTTCACTTTTCTCGGCATCATCCTTACAGTGAACTTTCAGTGAAAGATAAACAACATATAACTTTTCCAATGTGCCAAATGATCAAGTACCCTTGTGTTTACTCATAAATCAACTGTTTCCCTTGGTCTTCTTGTTAACCTTTTCTCCAAATCGATAGATATGGTACTCAAACAGATAGTAATAGTCTCACCAGTTAAGGTTTGACATCAACGAAAAAAAAAAAATATTTCCATTGCAACTTTCCAAACAATCTTTTGAACAAAATTTATAGGATCATTAAAGCAATCACCATACACAAAAAAACTAAGAAAATGTTATGCCCCCTGTCCTTGCGACTCTTTTTCTTTCAATAGACTTCATGAAGTAACTCAGAAGATATAAAAATCACCAATTGATAAGAAATCAAAGAAAAATTATAACAACTTAGATGCTCCTAGTTTGAAACATCACGGGAATATAAAAGAGTCATAATCAAACCAAAACCAGTCTATGTGTTGTAAGTAGTATTGAGAAATACTATGGATTCATTTTTCAAGCACAATAGAGATTCATCAATTAGAATTTGGAAGAAATAAATATATTTTTCATGTCTGGGTATATGAGATTAACTTTGTCATAAATTACAATCCAATGTAGTGTTTAGGAACACTGGTTGATTAAAGTGTTGAGAAAAACTAGTACGTTTAAAGTGTTTGATTAAAGTGTTGAGAAACAATAGTATGATGTCTATTATAGGTAGGTGGTGTTGAAGAAACACTTTTATCTATGATAGTGACGTTTGATGAAAGTATTGAGAAATACTATCTTGAGAGGAAAACCATCCTAGACAGGAACCTAGGACAACCTAGCAGACACAAACTAAACATGCTATCAAAGATGCCCCCAGTGCAAAATGACTATTCCTAAGATGCAAATGCAGACCGATCCCATGCAAGAATATGACAGTTGTAAGGAATCAGAGTCAACCAATAGCACAGGTGTGATCGTGAAGGATTAGTAGCATCAATGCATTGATAGACAGAGCATAGAGCACAGAGTATGAGTGATGTATCTTTCCCAGGTTTTGACCACTTGAAAAATCTTTTCATATTTGCTACCAAGACACCTGTTTGCCAGGTTTTCGCTAAGGCACTTTTCTCCTTTTCAATTATTTTGGTTCTTTTTTCTTTTTTTTTAAATTTTTTTTTGTTAGTATTAAGGTGCCTGTTTTCCATGTTTTTACCAAGGATACCCTTTTTTTAGGACTTTTTCCACTATTTGTGGATTTCTTCAGGATCATTTTTTTGAATTTTTTGGTATTTTCTGAGAATTTTTCACTGCACAAGCTCTGCTATCCAGTATCAAGCGTAGAACCACTTCAAATGCAGAGTATTATTGGGGTTAGGAAGAACATCTCCCTCAGGTGTAGCTAACTGATACGCTCCAGTCCCAAAGGTTTCAATAATGACATAAGGACCTAGCCTGTTGGGTTCAAACTTTCCTTTTTATTCTCTATTTGGCTAGTTTTTAGGATTCTCTTTTAGAATGAGATCGCCCACTCAAAATTTTCATGGTTTGACCTTTTTATTGTACCCCTTTGACATTCATTTTTGGTACACTTTG
Source organism: Thuja plicata (assembly GCA_018584345.1). Lineage (NCBI taxonomy): Eukaryota > Viridiplantae > Streptophyta > Pinopsida > Cupressales > Cupressaceae > Thuja > Thuja plicata. Next base: position 887,546 of record MU226449.1, read on the forward strand.
AGATGATCAAATGCTTGTTTTCTGCGCTCATCAAGGAGTTCTAGTTTACTAACCCTATAAATACGGTATTGTTCATTTGTAACAAGACCTTGTAGAGATACCTACAAAGATGTAATTTCTATTTCAATAGGAAACACTGCTTCTATGACATAGACTAGAGAAAATGGCATGGCTCCAGGTTGTGTTCTAATACTTGTTCGGTAGGCCCATAGTGCTGGATTTAGTTGCAAATGCCAATCTCTACCACACTTACTCATAGTTATGTGTAAGATTTTAAGAATGTTTTTGTTTGATGCCTCAACTTGTCCATTACCTTGAGGATAATAGATTGAAGAACAATGCTGAGTGATGTGAAACTATGTGCAAAGGTCTTTGATGTCTTGGTTTTTAAACTGACCCCCATTATCTATTAAAATAGAAGAGGGTATCTCATACCTACAAATAATGTATTTCAAGATGAACATAGCCACCTGTTTGCCAGTGGATTTGATTAGCAGCACAGCCTTGACCCACTTAGTGAAATACTCAGTGGCCATAATGATGTACTTGTGTCCATTTGAAGAATTAGGAAAAATTTGTCCAACCAAATCAAAGGCCCATTGCTGAAATGGCCAATGTATTATAAATGGTATGAGTTCTCTAGCAGGAGCATGCATGAGATTTCCATGTGTTTGAAATTTGTGACATATTTTTGAAAATAGAGCAACATCTTTTTCCATCATGGGCCAATAATAGAAAACTCTTAGTAGTATTTTAGATAATGAAAAGTAATTTGAGTGCAATCCATAGACACCTTCGTAAAGCTCTTTTAATGTGCGATTTGACTCTTCTTGTTCTAAACACCTAAGAAGTGTACCACAGAGACCTCATCTATATAAGTGATTAGTAATGAAGACATAATGCATTGTTATCCTAATTAAGGCTCATTTTTCATTCCTTGATAGGCCATTGGGTATAGTTTGGTCAGTAGGATAGGTAATGATTTTGGCATATTGGGATTCATCCTGGGCATTCAAAGCATAAATCACTTGGTAGTCAGGTGTATCAAAAGATGGATAGGATAGTTCTTCCACCAAGAAGTCATATCAGAATTGATGTTCTTCTAGTTGTAACATGGATGCCAGTGTAGCCATAGCATCTACAGTTTTATTTTCTATTCTTGGTATTTGTTGGAATGTGATGAAGACAAAGTACTTTTTCAAGTATTCAACCAATTATTTATACAGCATCAGCTACTCATCTTTATTCTGATAATGTCCATTTACTTGGTTAATAATAAGCTAGGAGTCACCATACACATGTAACTCTATGATCTTCCATTCCATAGCCAACTTAAGACCATTCACCAATGCTTCATATTCATAAATGTTATTCATGCATGGAAACATCAGTTTGTATGCCTTGGGTATCTTGTAGCCTTGAGGAGTGATGAATAGAACTCCTACTCTAGATCCTTTTTGTGTGAAAGAGCCATCAAAATACATCTTCCATGGATTTTCATTTAAATGCATGATCATTTCATCAGTAAATTCAATTATCAAAGGTGCGTCATCTTGCAAGGGTGAATCAGCTAATTGATCTATGAGGACTTATCCTTTACTAGCCCTTCTATCCACATACTCAATATCAAATTCTCTTAGAATCGAGACCCACTTTGCTAGCCTTCATGTTAATGTTGTTTTTCTTAAGAGATATTTAAGAGGATCTATCTTTGCAATAAGTTTTATTGTGTGTGAAAACATATAATGTCTCAATTTCTGTGATGCAAAGACAACTACTAAGCAATATTTTTCAATTATACTTTAATTGAGTTCATAAGACACTAGAGTTATGCCGATATAGTAGATTGCTCTTTCCTTTTTATTTTTAGCTTCTTGATCTAGCAATACTCCTAGTGATGTAGCCGTAACTAAGATATATAGGAGTAATGGGTTTCCATGAATAGGTGCCATGAGAATGGGAGGAGTAGCCAAGTAACCCTTTAATTCTTTGAAGTTGTTTTCACAATGTTCATCCCATTTGAAGGTAACACCTTTATGCAATATTTTAGTAAAAGGTTGTTCTCTATCTGCTAGTTGTGACATAAATCTCCTAATGGATTGGAGTATTCCTTGCAACATCCTCATTTAACTAATATTGCATGGAGGTGACATTTCCAGTATAGCTTATACTTTTTCAAGGTCCACCTCAATTCCTTTCGCTGATACAATAAAGCCTAGGAGCTTCCTTGATTGTACTCCAAAGGTATACTTTTTTGGATTAAGCCTAAATTGAAATTATTCCATGTGATCTAGTATCTTTATTAGGTCTTGAATATGAGTAGTCCTTTTTTTATTTGGCTAAGGTATCATCCACGTATTCCTCCATGTTTTTGTGTATCAATTTCATGGAAGATGGTTGTCATAGCTCTTTGGTATGTAGCACCATCATTCTTTAATCTAAATTGCATGAAATTCTAAAAAAATGTCCCCCATGTAGATGTGAATGTTGTCTTCTCTTGGTCCTTAAGAGAAATATTAATTTGGTTATAGCCTGAGAATCCATCCATGAGTGATTACATCTAATATTCTGCCATTAGATCTATAATCATATCAATGTTTAGCAGTGGAAAATCATCTTTAGGACATGCTTTTTTTAAGTCTCTAAAGTTTGTAAAAATCCTAATAGATTTATCTATTTTAGATACTAGTACCACATTAGAAATTCATCCTACAAAAGCGATGACTCTTATGAAGCTAGATTTCAATAGTTTTTATAGCTCTTCTTTTACCAGTAATGCAACATGAGGATGCATCTTTCTTAATTTCTATTTCACGAGTTTGATTGCAAGAGCTATAGATAAATGATACATTATTAATTTAGGCTCAAGTCTAGGAATATCAATGTAGGACCATGAAAATTTGATCTTTTTCTCTTTCAGACACTCAGTGAATTATATATTTTCCTCTTCTGATAAGGACCATGCTAGGTGAACAAATTGAGGATTTTCTATTGTTCCCAAGTTAACCGGTTGTGTTGGTTCTATCAAAAATGAAGATCTTTCTTGAAATTTCTCAGTGAGGATATCAAGAATCTCATCTTTTGGTGCCTCTAGGAGGTTTTCACCATCAGATATGTCTTTTATTTTTACTTTTTTAGAGTCTAATACTGCCACAACGTGGTTTTCACCATTAGTTCTTTTCTTCTTTTTATTTTTCAATTTGTGACTAAAAAACTTGATATCCTCCTCTATCATGTTCACCCTCCTTTCATTGGTGGAAGAAGGATAAGGTTTACAAGAATTTAGATAACAAGCCAAAGTGTAGTCATTGGGAAATTTCATGATAGGAGTAGGATGTGAATTAGTCCAATCAATTAAGTTAGGGTTTATCAAGGATAATGATTTGTATTTTGGTAAGGACAACATTGTGTTAGCATCAAAACTATTAACTAACAAGACATGTTTCATTAAGTTAGCTTCTACAATGTTTAGATCATCAAGAGTCAAATTGTCATTAATAGGGTCATTGTTAGTAATATACAGACCTAACTCTAGCGACTCATCAATTGAGATTTCTTCTTCTTCTCTCATCAAAATGGAACTCATATCTTGTCTCCTTAGAATGTCCTCTAGACCTAGAAAAACACTAGTATCACCATCAAAAATCCTAGGCAATGGTATCTCATCTAATTCTGGAACAAAAATAGTGTTAGGGGAGGTGTCAGAACTCTCTCCTCTCTCCAATAGAGATGCAAATTTGTGAATCACATCTATCTCAATGTCAATAGTAGCATTGGACAGGTTATCCAATTCATAATCATGTGAGTCTGTTATTTCATCATCAAATCTGTTTGGAAACTCAGCAATAGTTAACTGACATACCCTATTAGCCACTTGTAGATCAAAGTGAGTTAAGTATAGGACATGTGAAATTGTGACCAAGTGCCCCTAGTTAGGATGTAAATATTTTTGTTGGGGTATTTCTTTACGAGTTTATTCTATCAGTGGGACTTCTAGAGAGTCTTCTATTGTTTCCTCTACTTCTTGGATATCAGTTTGTGTCAACAAAGGAACATGAGTCTCTTGTTGTGCTACAAAAGTAGGTACATATCTTTCTCCTTGATATTCGAGATACTCTATACCAATATGAAATAATCTCTCATAGTTCCATGGTTCTAATGTTGTTTCTTCTTCTTCATCATCACTTCATCAAATATTGGACCATCTCTTGAAGTAGGGTTTTCAAAATTTTTATTGAAACCTAAATCTGTTTTGTCTTTGGTGTTTATGAGTTCCATGTGTATAGGTTCAACAAGTCCTTTTCCTTTATCTCCTAAAGGTCCATTCCCTTTTTATCCCATTTGTTTGAGAAGTTCATATCCTTTACCATAATTTTTTGGGGATATGTCCACATGTTTTACCTCATTTTCTTTTGATTTTCCTTTGCAGATCCAAGCCAATACTGCTTTATCTTTTTTTTCTTCCTCTTCAAAAGTAGAGGCTCTAACCATACACATTGCTTTATGCATGTCTCTTTCTTTTGATGTTGTAGGTGTGAAAGATGAGGAAGGTTTCCCATAAGATCTTGGAGACACGAGAAGTTCTATTAATGATGGGGTCATGTCTAGCTTGTATTCTCCCATACTAGTTTCTTCAAGTTTTAGTGTCTTTCCAAAAAATCTCATCACCATGTCTTTAAATGTTTTAGGTACAGATTCTTTTGGGACTTCCTTATTATGAGGAACCATACTATCTTCTTTGAAATTGTTGCAAGTATAGCTTGAATCTATAGGAATTGTTACTTCCACCCATTATGCAGCAATTTAATGCATTGGTGGTAAGTGGATGGTACTGATTGCATTTCATGTATCCATGGTCTCCCTAGTAAAAATTTATAGGCCAATGGTAAATCAAGAACTTGAAAGATCACATTTCATTCAATTGTTCCTATTTTGATTAGTAGAACAATGACTCCCTTAGATGACCTCTCTTCTTCATCATTAGCTTTGATATTTATCTTACTCCTTGAATCAATGGTTTTTTTAGAAAGTCCCAACTTCTTTATTAGATTGAGAGTGCATATGTTCAACCCTGTGCCTCCATCTATCAATACACATCTGAGACGGGACTTGTGAATCAAGAATTCAATGTGTAGGGGTTGGTTATGGGGATGAGTTAATGATTTTTCATCTTCTTCTAAGAAAAGATAGGTAATGTGGAGCTGAAATATGATTAACCATTGCTTGGAGCTTGTCTACATCAATGTCTTTTGGAACATTTGCAAAATGTAGGGCCTATTCAAGAACTTCCCTATGCACTAAGGAGATATTTAGTAACTCAAATATAGAAATTTGAGCTAAGGTTCTTTGTAGTTTATCTACCAAGTTATAGTTCGTAGATGGGATTATAATTGTTTGTCTTGCTACTGTTGGTTTGCGAATTGTGACAACTCGTGTTTTGGAAGATCTTGCTTGTTTGGAAAAGGATTGTGCTCCTTTAATCGTGACTTGTGCTTGGCTTCGAGTCACCATGTTTGATTGTATTGATGTGTCTTTAGCACCTTTAATAGTGATCACATTGATTGATTCTTATTTAATGTCCAACATGTTGATCACATTGTCGCTATTGGAGTAGGTGTAATTTACTTCATTTCCTTTTACTTTAGAAGCTTCCCCTTTTTTGTAGTTAGGGAACAGTTTGTTAAATTTCATATGATCTTCATTGGTGGTATGTCCTTCCACTTTGATTTTACCTTCTTCAATAAGGTCTTATATAATGTGTTTAATATTAACATAGTTATTATTCTTATGTCCCTTATTTTTATGAAAGACAATAATAATTGTCATAAGAATTTTGAGGACTTCATTATCCAACAATCTCTTTAAGACTGTCTCAAGAGGTTCTCCCAATGGAGTGAATGTTCTTTGAGGTCTAGTCCATGGTTTTCTCTTGTTATTCTCATTTTTTCTCTTGGTAGTGTGGTTGTCACCTTAGCCTCTTTGTTCACTTGTAAGCTATTTGTTAGATTGAACACCGTTAGTTTAGGATTAGCATTAGATGCATCTACCACTCCATTGTTAACAAAATTCTTGTTTTGTTTCCACCATTTAGGCATGTTGTTGTAGTTGGTAGATTTGTTATCACTTTTAAGTGTGATTTATCCTTTCTTAATCATGACATCTTCAACACAGATTAAAGTTTTTATCATCCTATCAAAGCTTGGTGAATCTTGCATTTGCAATTCATAGTTCATTTTGGGTACCAAGTTGTTAATAAAGATTTCCATCTTTTCTGATTCAGGTATTCCTCTTTAGTACCTATCAAAGATTTTCCTCCACCTTTTTAAAAAGTGTGTAAAGGATTCACCAGTTTGTTGCTTCATGTTGCATAGGTCCATCATGGTCACATTATGTTGTATATTATAGGAGTAATGTTGGACAAAACATTGAATTAACTCCTCAAAAGACTTCACACCTGGTGTGAGTTTGGAGAATCAGTCCAAAGCATTTCTGCCTAAACTTCCCAAAAATAGCCTTATTAGGTATGTAGGTTCATGCATGTACTCAATGCTTAGAGCACAAAACTCTCTCACATGGTCATGTGGATTAGTTTCTCCCATGTACTTTTCATATTTTGGCCTTGCCAGGTTGGGAGGAAATGGAACCATCTTGATACTCTTGTCAAAAGGAAATCAACATATGTGGTCCAAAGAGTAATTTTTTCTTGGTTTGACCTTTTCTTGTTTGAGTGTTGCAAGTTATACTTACATCAATGTCAATTGTTTGGTGAGAATAGAAATAGGTGTTGGTACCTCTTTCTCTTTTAGTCTTTCAACATCATAATATTTAGGGAGTTTGACTCCAAGAGATGCTAGATGCAGGAAATACTTCTCCTTGTCTTCACCAATGATTCTTTCCAATGTCCTTTGGAATTTTCTACTTTGTCTGAGTTTGTTGTACTCTTCCTTGGCTATGTCTCTGGTGCCGGAGCACCTCACACAACCAATTTGGAGAAGGAGATTATACAGACTTTCAAGACAAATCAGAGGGATGGAATACATAAACAGGGTCAATAGGTCAATTGGAGGATCTTAGCACCTTTAATGTTATTAAAATAATGTAATACTTCAATGAGTTTGTAATGTCCTTAATAGGACTCAAAGCTTGTTTACAATGGACTGAGATTGTCCAAAGTTCAATAGTGTTCTAAGAATCTAGAATAGGCTAGTTTAAGTCTTTAGGAAAGTTTAATAATCCTAAGAGATCAAAGTTAGTGAGTTTAGTGGTCTTTCGATTAAAAGAATTCAATGAATTGTAAGTTGGAATTTTTGAATTTTCAAAATCCAACGGTTAGCTAACAATGGAGGGAGTTAGTGTTTAGGATTTAGTTAGGCTCAAACTAAGCTCCAACTGATGAGAATTGGTTGGATTAGTTTTTGAGAAGTTATAAAGAATCTTATATATATATCTCTGTTATGACAGAGAAGGCATATATATGTATGCGGACTGCAACAGTAAGAAACATAAAACTCTTAGTTTTTGCAACTCCATCTATCTTGGAAGTCTTAATTTGATTGATCTAACATATATATGAGTTAGAAGAGTTTCTTTTAACCATTTTAAAACCATTTTTGAATAAGTTTCAGATTGAATGGGTGTATGAACTGGCGCAGAATTAAGTACTAAACCTCTCTGTTTCTTGCAAACTGTCTCATTATTAGAATTTCCATTTGATTGGGTTGAGTCCATATGCTTTGACATATTTTTTAATCACTCTAGTCACTGTTGATGAATTCCCAAACATTATAGTGAGTTTGCTGTTGCGTAGTTTGTAGAACAGTGATTATTTATTTAATTGTTTCTGTCATTGCAGTAGGGTTTTAAAATTAATGGAGGCCATTCCATGAGTATAAAGGCCTAATATTCATGTAATGTGATTGTTTAACTTGTATTATAAATTTCTAACCAAACTTATGCAGAATCGGGCAAGACAGAGGTGATCACAGTTTGAAGAATTGGTAAAAGTTCAGAAATGAAGGTTGTAGAAATTGCAGTCTGATGCGGGGGCAATATCTTGCAATTGAACCATTGAATTTTAATGTTCTTTGGACAGAATGAAGAAAACCTAATTACACACAAACTCACCAAAGGGATTGAGGAAATTCAATCTGGTTAAAAAGTTATTAACGATTGTTCACAGGTCTATCCAGAGGGCAGCAAGGTGGTGTATTTTAGCTTCTTTATTTTCTGAGATTGAATTAATGAATCAAAGAGACATGAAAGGTTGTAAATTGATATGATTGGGTGTAAAAGAGGGTTTTGTTGATAAGTTGTTTTGGATCACTAGTATTTGTGGTTGTTCTAAGTAAAGAACAAGAGTATCAAGAAGGTGGCTCCAGATTGAAGTGTTGGGTGTTGTTGTAAACCCAATATCCATTTGTATCCTTTGTAGTCTAGTGCTAATAGATATATTTTACCATTGTTTGCTTTTCGGAAGGGTGTATTCATGAATTGATTCTTTTGAATCATAGTTTAAGTGTATAAACTTTGAGTTTGAATCATTCATTGACTGAAAACTTGTCCACCACCCTTACCATCTGCATCAGTCTCCGTCATTATCCGATTCAAACAAAGGATGATTGATATGTAGTTCTTCTTCACAACTGTTGTCTTGATTTTTTTGGTTTTTTTCATTGTTGTATTCCTCAAAATCTCTACTCCATTCTTGATGAGGAACACCCATTACGAGTGAGTCTTGATTGAATAGGGGATTACAAGATGTCTCTCCTTGATGATATTGTAGTAATATAGGAGGTACTTCTGATTCATCAGAAAGATACTGCTGATGATAATTATTTAATTGTGTATTATCATTGATGTTTACACAAGTATAGTGATGTTTACACAAATCTATAATCCTATCTGAGCACAGTTAGTGTCTTCCAAGCTCTCTCGGGCATTGAAGATGACCAAAGTGATTTTTAGTTCTAACCGAGTTCACTCGGGCATTATAATGTTGGTCGGGCGTTGAGGGATTTTAGTGTTGACCGAGTAAAAAAGTTAGTGTCATCTGACTAATAGTGGTTTATATTTTATGGACAATTAGTTATATGCAGCCGAAAGACATGAGTTTTATTATTTATTTGGAAGGATATCAAGGCCGACTTGACAAGGCTTATATATATATATATATAGAAGCTTCGCCTTTCCATTCATGAATTCTACCTTGAAACCAATGTTATTCAGTTGTGCCATACTTAATAGATTACACCTTAGTCCTTCAACCCAATAAGCATTATCACATTTGATTCCTTCAGTAATAGAAATACAACCTTTACCTTTCACATAGCAGGGTTCATCATTCCAAAAACTAACACTCCCACCATCATAGTGTTCAAGATGTTCAAATTTGGTTTTATCACTAGTCATGTGGTGAGAACAACCCCTATCAATTATCTATGTGTCATTCTTACTAATATGAGAGTATAGTGCAGTCTTTTCATTGTCTTTACTATCTGAGTCATCCTTAATAGAAATGTAAACCATTTCATCTTCTTCATCACTATCATAATCTTTAGCAATGTAAACCATTTCATCTTCTTCATCACTATCATAATCTTTAGCAATATAATAAGATTTATTACCTCTATCCTTGTATCTTTTGTAATCTTTCTTGTCTTTATACTTGTTGAGATTTCTTTCACCTTTGTCTTCAATGTTCAGACATTTAGTCGCAATGTGACCAGCCTCATCACATGAAAAGAAAATCAATGGTATTCATCCTTTGTATTGTCCTTTTCCTTTTTCAACTCTTCTTGCAAGCAATGCTTCAATGATTTCCAAATCCTCATCATTAGAATCACCATCACTATCAATGTCAATCTATTTTCCTTTCATCTTTCCAAGGTTTAATTTAGCTTTGAATGCTGATTCAAGATTGCTAGGATTAGGAGAATAATTGTCAAAGCTATCGAACTCAAAATTTTATAATCTTCCAATCAATCCATCTAGAGTTATGTCATTACTGCATCTCATCTCTTGAATAGCTTAAACTCTAATTGCATAGATACGAAGTAAATTTCTTAATACCTTGCTGACTATTGTCGTGTCTTTGATAGTTCCACCAGTAGCTCTAATTACACTAACATTTTTCTTGATTCTTTCACTATATTTTGTAATGTTTTCTCCTTCATTCATGTTCATCATATAAAAATGACCTCTAAGACTTTCTACATTGTCTCTCTTTACATTTCTATATCCTCCATAGATATCATGTAGTTTTTTCCACATATGAAAGGCAGTAGGGTAGTCATTGACTTCATAAAATTTGGAATAGCTGAGTGCAGAGGCTATATCAATCATCATTATGTTATGATACATCATTTATACCATCTCATCCGAAGACATAGGTCTTGGTGGTTCCACATAATTGTGATCCAGTAATTGCAAACTAGTATCTCCAATAGTAGATAGATGTAGCCTCATCAGATCTTTCCATGCAATGAATTGTTCCTTGTTGAGCTTAGGGATCTCCCTTCTGTAAGACATCTATGATCTTTAGCTTAGGCCTTTAAACCTCCCCTGTAAGCACTTGGTTCTCTGATACCAATTGTTTGAAATGCGTTGAGTAACTAAGAGGGGAGGGGTGAATTATTTATCACAAAAAAATATCCAAGTCCCTTAGATGTCTTAAACAAATTTAACACTCTTGCTTGGTTAACATAGATATTTCACTATCACTTGGTCAACATAGAAAATATTAAGATGTTAAATGTGAGTATCTTTAGTAATTAATTGCAGAAACATAAACTATAAATCAATTGAAATATACATAGATAACACCAAGATTTAACCTAGAAACCCAATATGGGAAAAACCACCAATAGCAATTAGTCACTATTTTTCACTCTTCTGAAGTGAGCCCTATTAGGATCCAACCCTGTTAAAGGTTACAATAACACACTGCTAGGTGTGACCCTATTAGAGGATTTAATCACCCTGTAAGGAGTGGCCTCGTGAGGTCTTCAAACACTTCAATGTAGAAATGTCACCTTTTGAGAGGATTTACAAAATACTATTATGTCTACTCTGTTAAGAGATTTTGATCATTGCTATAATTGTTACAAAGTAACAATGGATTGACCTATTTTGATAAGAAACAATCTTTGTTGATTCAGATCTCTATTCTAGATTAAATACATGATCCTTACTGATCGGATATTCTATTGTAGTCCTCTGTATTTTGTAATCAATCAGAATCCCATCTGATTTTGCCTTCACTCTTCATATCACACTTCACATGCAATTCCACATCACCACTATCTCACTCTGTCTCATTATTCAATCCAAACTTGACCATATAAGCTCAAGTTTGGATTGAATAATGAGATAGAGTGAGATAGTGGTGATGTGGAATTGCATGTGAAGTGTGATATGAAGAGTGAAGGAAAAATCATATGGGATTCTAATTGAGGAAAAAATACAGAGGACTGCAATAGAATATATGATCTGTAAGGATCATGTATTTAATCTAGAATAGAGATCTGAATCAACAAAGATTGTTTCTTATCAAAACAGGTCAATCCATTGTTACTTTCTAACAATTGTATCAGTGATCAAAATCTCTTAACAGAGTAGACATAACAATATTTTGTAAATCCTCTCAAAAGGTGACATTTCTACATTGAAGTGTTTGAAGACCTCAAAAGGCCACTCCTTATAGGGTGATTAAATCCTCTAATAGGGTCATGCCTAGTAGTGTGTTATTGTAACCTTTAACAAGGTTAGAGCCTAACAGGGCTCACTTCAAAAGAGTGAAAAATAGTGACTAGTTGCTATTGGTGGTTTTTCCCATATTAGGTTTCCAAGTTAAATCTTGGTGTTATCTATGTATATTTCATTTTATATATGGTCTACATGTTTCTATAATTAATTACTAAAGATACTCACATTTAATATCTTAAGATTTTCTATGTTAACTGAATGATAGTGAAATATCTATGTTAATCGAGCAAGAGTTTTAAATTTGTTTAAGACATCTAAGGGACTTGGTTTTTTTTTTGTGATAAATGATTCACCCCTCCCCTCTTAGTTACTCAACTCATTTCAAAAAATTGGTACCAGAGAACCAAGTGCTTACATGGAAGGTTTAAAGGCCTAAGCTAAAGATCAGAGATGTCTTATAGAAGGGAGATCCCTAAGCTCAACAAGGAAAAATTCACTGCATGGAAAGATCTGATGAGGCTACATCTATCTACTATTGGAGATACTAGTTTGCAATTACTAGATCACAAGTATGTGGAGCCACCAAGACCTATGTCTTTGGATGAGATGGTGGAAATGAAGTACCATAACATAATGATGATTGATATAGCCTCTGCACTCAGCTATTTCAAATTTGATGAAGTCAAGGACTACCCTACTGCCTTTGATATGTGGAAAAAACTACACGATATCTATGGAGGATATGGAAATGTAAACAGAGCCAATGTAGAAAGTCTCAGAGGTCAGTTTGATATGATGAACATGATCGAAGGAGAAAACATTACAAAATACAGTGAAAGAATCAAGAAAAATGTTAGTGTAATTAGAGCTTCTAGTGGAACTATCAAAGAAAAGACAATAGTCAGCAAGGTATTAAGAAATTTACTTCCTATCTATCCAATTAGAGTTTCATCTATTCAAGAGATAAGATGCAGTAATGAAATAACTCTAGATGGATTGATCACAAGATTATCAACTTTTTAGTTGGATAACTTTGACAATTATTCTCCTAATCCTAGCAATCTTGAGTTAGCATTCAAATCTAAATTAAACCTTGGAAGGATGAAAGGAAAACAGATTGACAGTGATAGTGATGATGATTGTGATGATGAGGATTTGGAAATCATTGAAGCATTTCTTGCAAGAAGAGCTGCAAAAGGAAAAGGACAATACAAAGGAAGAATATCATTGATTTTCTTTTCATGTGATGAGGTTGGTCACATTGCAACTAAATGTCCGAACACGGAAGACAAAGGTGAAATAAAGTTCAACAAGTATAAAGGCAAGAAAGATTACAAAAGATACAAGGAAAAATGTAATAAATCTTGTTATATTGCTAAAGATTCTGATAGTGATGAAGATGAAGATGAAATGGTTTACATTTCTATTAAGGATGAGTAGATAGTAAAGATAATGAAAAGACTGCACTATACTCTCATATTAGTAAGAATGAAAACTAGATAATTGATATGGGTTGTTCTCACCACATGACTAGTGATAAAACCAAATTTGAACATCTTGAACACTATGATGGTGGGAGTGTTAGTTTTGGGAATGATTAACCCTGCTATGTGAAAGGTAAAGGTTGTATTTTTGTTACTGAAGGAATCAAATGTGATAATGCTTATTGGGTTGAAGGACTAAGGTGTAATCTATTAAGTGTGGCACAACTGAATAACATTGGTTTCAAGGTAGAATTCATGAATGGAAAGGCAAAGCTCCTGGATGGTAGAGGAAACCTAGTTGGAACTGACAGGCAAACAAAAGGTAATAAATTTTATCTTGATCTCAATGAAAGTTCATGTTTTATTTCACAAGTAGAAGAAATCTAGTTATGGCATAAAATTTTGTGTCATGTGAACTTTGACAACTTAATCAACATAAGTAAGAATAAAAGAGTAAGAGGTATTCCTTTTCTGAAGAAACCTGAACTAGCAATATGCAAACAATGTCAAATTGGGAAGATGGGAAAAACAAGCTTCAAGAGAAAGAACTACAATACATAAGAAGTCTTAGAATTTGTGCATACTGACTTATGTAGACAAATTGGAACAACAAGTTACACAGGTGAGAAGTACTTCATTCTATTTTTTGATGATCATTCTAGAATGATGACTATTATGTTTCTCAAAGAAAAATCAAAAGCTTTTCAGAAGTTCAAATGGTACCTAGCCAGAGTTGAAAAAGAAATATGAAAGAAACTTAAATGCTTAATATCTAACAGAGGAGGAGAATTCATTTCTAATGAATTCAATGAGTTCTACAATGAAAGAGGAATCAAAAGACAAGTATCTTCCCCAGGTACACCACAGTAGAATAGTATTGCAGAAAGAAGGAACACATACATTATGGATTGTGCAAGAACCTTGATGATTGAGAAGGATGTTGCTACCAAATACTGGAAGGAAGCCATTAGCACTGTAATTCACATCTTGAACTGATTTCAACTGAAGAAAGGTATTGATAAGACACCTTTTGAATTATGGTATGGCTATAAACCTAATGTTCATTATTTTAAAGTATTTGGAAGTAAATGCTACATATTGAAGGAAACAAGAAATGGAAAATTTGATGTAAAAAGTGATGAAGGTATATTCCTAGGCTACTCCAGCAAAAGAAAAGCATATAAATGTTTAAATATTACTACTCATAAATTCATAGAAAGTGTGCATGTAAAGGTCGATGAGTTTGTAGAGAGAAATGAATAATAGAGCAGTAAAGACTATAGAAACTTTGTGTATTATGAAACTAATACTAAACCTAAGACACACGCAATGGTGATTGGACAACAAGCATGTTAACCACTAAATTCATTAGCCCAAACCTTGTTGCAACCTATGAAACCAGTGATTCTATCTGAAGAAACCAAGTCACAAACAAAGGGAACCAAGTCTCAGACTGAAGAAATTGAGTCGTAGACAGAGGCACCCGAGTCATAGATAGAGGTACTTGAGTTACAGATAGATACACCTGAGTCTTAGACAATGGAACCCAAGTATCAGATAGAAGAACATGAAAAAATATTTGAGCATGGTCAACATACTGGAGCAAGCCCAGAATCCAAGAGGAAGGATCATGTACTTGCAAAATATGTTAGAAGGCATCATGCACCCAAAAAAATAATTGGAGATCAGACAGAAGGTATAATGACAAGGAAAAAAATAAAAGGTACATGTTTACTTAGTGAAATTAAACCTAGAACTGTTAAACATGCATTGAATGATGAGAATTGGATCAAAACAATGAATAAAGAAATTGAGCAGATAGAAAAGAACAAAACCTGGACTCTTTTACCTAGACCAAAAGACAAGAATGTGATTGGTACTAAGTGGGTTTTTAGAAACAAGATGAATGAGCAAGGTGAAGTTTCGAGAAACAAGGCCAGATTAGTGTGTAAAGGATATGATCTAGAAGAGGGTATTTATTATGGAGAAACTTTTTCTCCTGTTGCAAGACTTGAAGGAGTCAAAAATCTTCTAGCATATGTTGCACATAAAGGATTCAAGGTATATCAAATGGATGTAAAATATGAATTCTTGAATGGAAATTTAGAAGAGGAAGTCTATATTGAGAAAACTAAAGGCTTTGTAGATTATAAAAAAAGGAATATGGTTTGCAAATTGCACAAAGCATTGTATGGACTGAAGTAAGCTCTGAGAGCCTGGCATGAAAGACTACATGGCTACTTGATAAGTATTGGATTTTAGAGAACTAATGATAATAATAGCTTGTACATCAAAGAAGGACCTCAGGACAATATACTATTGATAGAAATATTTATTGATGACATATTGCCTACTGGACATAAGATATCTAAGGATGATGATTCAAAGGAGGTAACTTAGACTACATACAGATCCATGATTGGCAAACTTCAATATGTTGTTCACACTAGACCTGATATTGCATTAGCAGTCAGTATTGTTGCAAGGTTTTTAGCTAATCCTAGAGAGAATCATTTGATGTCTATCAAAAGGATTCTAAGATATCTTAAGGGTACTGAAGATTATGGATTATGGTATAAGAAAGGAGGAAATTGTGACTTGAAGACTTTTACTAATGCTGATTGGGTAGGAAGTGTTGATGACATAAAGAGCACAACTGGTGGAGCACTATTTCTTAGAAAGAGGTTAGTCTCCTAGACAAGAAAGAAACATAACTGTATTTCTCAATCTGCAACAAAAGAAGAATATGTTGTTGCAGTAGTGAATTGTTCAAATATCATATTGTTCAAACAATTGTTGTCACGTATGAAGGTGGAAATCACAGAACCTATCATTATTTACTATGACAACACTAGTGCTATTAATATCTCAAATAACCCTATGATGCATAATAAGACTAAACATATTGCAATGAAATATCATTTCTTGAGGGAATTGGTTTAGGATAAATACTAAAGAACAAATTGCAAAATTATTCACAAAACCATTACCTAAGGATGCATTTTGTATCTTAGAGGAAAGCTAGGGGTGATTCCCCTAACTAAGGCTAACTAAAACACAATTTAGTGATGCATCAACTGAGCTACACAATAGACTTAACATGTTGATGCAAATATTTAGAGCTTATTGCATATGAATCAGTACAAACATGTACATTACAATTTCATTGGATATGTCAGTTGGTGTCTTTGGAATTGGTTGTCAAAGAGGGAGAGATTACTATATGTCATAATGATTCATGATGAAAGGAGAGATTACTGTATGTCACATATTGATCAGTGAAAGAGGGAGAGATTATTTTATGATAGTAAAGATTAAGTTGATGGAGAGATTGATGACAGAGGGAGAACTTTATTAGAAATAGAGATTAATGTAAGAGGAAAAAATCTGTATTTCAATGATTGAGGGAGTATTGGATGAGAATGAGAATGAAGTTAAGGAAATTAATAAAATTTCATTCTTATGTTTGCTTCTCTATAATTCTTTGTATTAGGAAATTTTTTGTTGTCATCAATGCCAAAGAGGGAGGTTGTTGTTGACAATTATTCAATTATGTATTGTCATTGATCTTTACACAAGTATAGTGGTGTTTACACAAATGTCTAATCCTATTTGAGCACAGTCAGTGTTAGCCTAGCTCTCTCAAAAATTGAAGATGAGAAAAGTGATATTTAGTTTTAGCCGAGTTCACTCAGGCATTACAATGTTGGTTGGGTGTTGAAGGATTTCAGTGTTGACTGAGTAAAACAGTTAGTGTCAGCTGACTAACAGTGGTTTAGATATTATGGATAATTAGTTATGATATGAAGAGTGAAGGAAAAATCATATGGGATTCTGATTGAGGATACAATACAAAGGACTCCAAAAGAATATTTGATCAGTAAGGATCAAGTATTTAATCCAGAATAGAGATCTGAATCAGCAGAGATAGTTGCTTATCAAAATAGGTCAATCCATTGTTACTTTCTAACAATTTGATAGGGAGCCTCCTTGGTAAACTTCTAAGTTTTCTTGAAACTCTTAATAGGTATCTCTTAGGACCTCTATGGTTTCCTCAATCCACCCTTCAAAACCTTGAAGAATCATCTCTTCCTCTTCAACCAAGGAAACTAACTATCATGTTAAAAAAACACCATTCTTGTGTTCCACAAGAATCTTCTTCACAAACCACTCCAAGCCCCACACTTAAGTTTGGATTTGTAGTAGGGTTAGGGCTTAAAAATAATCCATTTTTGAACTCCAACCTAGGTTTTAAACCACCAATTTGATCCATGTTGCCATCGAGTTCTAGTTTCCTACTTTCTAGGCCTTGTAGCCTTTTTGCACAATTAGGCCTCCTAGTTTTTAGGAAACCTTAAAAAAAGAAAAAATATCTCAAAGGACCCACTAATATTTTTTGATATTATTTAGGTAAGGAAAAAACCCACAAGGATTTTCTAGGTCCCTTAGCTTGGAACTATCCGTACACCCTATTATCGAAAAATGGCTCAAAACTTGTTTTTGGACCAGTTTGGTGTCTTGGGCTTCGAAACTCATCTTGTTGGATCTTTGGGAACTCCTCCACCTTAGGAAACACCTTAAAAACATCAATCAACACATCCATGTCCTACTTGTCTCATGAGAACACCCCCTGCACTTTTTAAAATAACTGTCACTTGCTTCCTCTAACCGGGCTATGAGTTTAGCTCGCCTAGGGCAAGTGTTTAAAAATACATGCCAGAACTTTGAGAGCTCCTCCTTCCATATTTTTGAATCTCCATGGACCTATTATCCATTCCCAAGTGGCCGTACAAAACCAACAATTGGAAGTGGAGTTAGGTCCACATCTTTGCTCCTTGGCCAAAATGGGACAGCAAACAGTCCCAAACTGAAAGAATTTTCAAACCACAAAAACAACACAACTAAAAATAAAATTAATGAATGAAAAAGTTTGGTAACATGAAGAAAAACAACCTATAATGATCACAGTATGTAAACTAATCCATTTCAATACAAGGAAAACACAAAATGCTTCAAATTTGCTATTTTTTCCAGAAAACTCTTGGCTCCAAGATATCAGTCCGTACAAATGAATTCCTCCCTTCAATAATTAGGATTTTTCCACCTTATATCCCTTATAAACAAATTTCTCCACCATCCTATGGGTTCAAAACTTCTTAAAACATCAATTTCCTTTAGACAACAAAATGTTGTCAACAACTTTGAAAAGTTGCTAATGTTTCATAGCAACATTTTTCATTTTTTAGCCAATAACACTTTGTAAGTGTTTCCTTCACCAACCTAACTTAGCTAACTTTAGGTAGAATATCTAGGGTATCTATGGACCCTAAAAAATCCTATGACATCATCCTAACATTTGATGACATCATCAAGTACACCACATTTAATGGAGCCAAAAAGAGCTATTTACACAAGAAAAGAAGCACAAAATGAAAACTACCTAAAATACTCTTGGTCAAAATGACCTTATATATTTAAATTTCCCTACTCGAGGGTCTTACACACACTAGCACACCAAAATGACAAGAGACTACCATATTTGCTTGGCATGTCCGGGGTGCTCCTGCACCATACTACCAAGGTTAAGAACTTATGTCACATCTGGGGACAGGAGCTTAGGATCAATTCCCTACTTCTTAAAGTCACTCTCAGCCACCCAAGTAGCCTTAGCCTCTAACATTCCTTCTCACTAAATGATATGTTCCAAATAGGTGCCTTTCCTAGTCTTTTTCTTCACCCGAGAGTCTAAAATCTTCTCTGACTTTGGTGTTGGTGTAAGCTAAACATCTGCTACTATGTCCTTACCATCTGACTATACCTCTATATCTTTTGGTATAGGTCCCTTATATTGGACCAAATCTTGCACATTGAAAAGAGGAGAGATTGCCAAATCTTTGGCAAGTCAATTTTATAGGCATTTTGCCCATACTTTGCAAGAATCTTACAAGGACCAATTCTCCTCATCTGCAGCTTGGTGGGGACTCCCTTTTGCAATCTGGACTTGTTAAGATGAACCATCACAAGATCACCCAAAGCAAACTAGAGATCTTTCCTTCTTTCATGAACTTTTTCTTTTAACTTTTATGTAGCCTCTTGGAGTTGCTTCTTCACTTGCTAATGAACCTCCTTCATGGATTGAGAAAAATCATCTGCATATGCACTCCTACCTTCTGCATTTTCTAGGTTTCTTAACTCAAACACACCTCTAGGGTGCAGCCCATAAACTAATTCAAAAGGGCTTTTACCTATTGTCCTATTGAAACTATCATTGTAGGCATATTCAGCTCATGGTAACATTTGATACCACATCACTCCATAATCCTTTGTCAAGCACCTAAGGAGATTTCCCAACACTCTATTGATCACTTTAGTCTGACCATCAGTTTGGGGATGGTAGGCTGACCCAAATGACAAATTGGTTCCCAATCTTGCCCACAAGGTCTTCC
>MU226449.1:912821-923384 GCA_018584345.1 Thuja plicata
GAATACAAAGGACTCCAACAGAATATATGATTAGTAATGATCAAGTATTTGATCCAGAACAAAGATCTGAATCAGCAGAGATAGTTGCTTATCAAAATAGGTCAATCCATTGTTACTTTCTAACAATTGTAGGAGTGATCAAAATCTGTTAACAGAGTAGACTTAATAGTCTTTTGTAAATCCTCTCACAAGGTGAAATTTCTACATTGAAGTGTTTGAAGACCTCTCACAAGGCCACTCCTTACAGGGTGATTAAATCCTCTAACAGGGTCACACCTAACAGTGTGTAATTGTAACCTATAACAGGGTTGGCTCCTAACAAGAATCACTTCAAAAGAGTGAAAAATAGTGATTAGTTGATATTGGTAGTTTTTACCATATTGGGTTTCTCCGTTGAATCTTGGTGTTACCTATGTACATATCATTTACTTTATGGTCTATGTTTCTACAATTAATTACTAAAGATAATCACAGTTAATATCTTAATATTTTCTATGTTAATGGAGTGACAGTGAAATATCTATGTTAACCGAGAAACAATGTTAAATTTGTTTTAGACATCTAAGGGACTTGGATTTGTTTTTGTGATAACTGAGTTACCCCTCCCCTCTTAGTTAATCAACTCATTTCCAACACATACTTTGTTAATATGAATTTAGAATAACTGAGAGGGGGGGTGAATCAGTTATCCTTAGGTCTATATGTGCCCATATAAAACTTTAAATCAACTTCAACAACTCAAATCTGCTTGGTAGTAATAAACAATAAAAGTGTGTAGTTTACTATACTAATGAAATAAGCTTGTAGAAACTTAACAATAAAACACAACAATAGCATTCACACATTTTGACACCATGATTTAACGTGGAAACCCAATATGGGAAAAACCACTAGTAACATGCTACCAAAATTTCACTCTTCTGAAGTGATGCCCTATGAGGAGCCAACACTATTGAAGGTTACAAAACACACTGTCAAATGTGACCTAGTTAAAGGATTTAATCACCCTGTTAAGAGTGGCCTTGTTAGAGGACTTAAAACATTCCAATCTGAATGTCACCTTGTTCAAAGGATTTATACAATGATTTTTAGGTCAACTTGGTTAAGGGATTTGAACTGTTACAATGGCTAGAAAGTAATCAGCACATGTAATCTGATACATACAACTTACTTTGCAAATCTAGATCCTGTTTCAGCTCTAATGCTAATTCACTGAGTGGCCTCCATTCTCATCTCAAACTTTAGATCTGCTTGGAAATCTGTCAAGCAATCTCTCTCTGCTTCTCTGCTCAAGCTTCTTTGTGTAGGTCTTGCCAATCAGTCAATTAACCATGCAACTCTTTGTATTCCACTTCGATACATTAACAATAACCAAAGTAGGTTATATTATACCTCTACATCTAGGTTAGATAAATCTTTTGCCACTTAACCAAGATCATAGATCTTAGGTTAGATCAGATCCAACAGATCTTTCCATCTTTACATTTAATTTACTTGTCCAATATAGTCATTAATTAACCATTGAATCCATGTGCTAATAATGGTTTCTCATGCATTAAATGAATATGGACTAATCTTAATTAATAACATATATCCCAATAAAATCAATTATGTCGGCCAAAGATCTCAAATCTCATCAATAAACAAAATACTGATGCTCAACATTTCACTGTCTCCCTCAGCATTTCACTGGCGCTCAACATCATATTTTATTTTCTCGGTATCACCTTTCACTTTGCTCAGAATCAACTTTTCTTTTCTCATCATTGACCTTCTAGTGAACTGTTAGTGCTAGATAAACAACATATCACTTTGCCAAAGTGCCAAATGATCAAGTACCCTAGTTTATACTCATAACTCAACCATTTCCTTGGTCTTCTTGTTATCCCATTCTTTTCAAATCTTCATCAATCAATGGATAAGGTACTCAAACATACAACAATAGTCACACTAGTTAAGGTTTGACATCAATGACAATATAAAAATTGTCTACATTGTAGCAATCTTTCCAACAATCTCCCTCTTTGGCATTGATGGAAACACTAAACTATAAAACAATAATTTCCAACCAAAGTTACCATACAATCCAAAAAGTGCTTGTGTTCCTAATATAAAAAAATCTTCATTAATGTCTTTAGCTTCATTCTCACTCCCTCTATGTCTATAATCACATTGATGTTTACTTATTCAGCTCCCTCTTTCAATAATATCTCCCATGTATATGTTGTTACCTATTTTTTTAGCAATAAGCTCCCTCTTTGACAACAATGCCAAAGATTGAAATCCTTGTCATGCAGACTCTTTAGTTATAATCTTTGTATCATGTTGTTGCTATCATCTTTGTATATGACTAATCTACTTTTCTATTCTGGTTATCCACTTCACAGTTTTTAGGCAGCATCCTAAAAATGTGACATACTGTGCATCAATATGTCAAGTGTTCTAATTAAAACATTTGATGCAACAATATCATTCAGTACTAGTTATCCTTAGCTAGGGGAATGACCCCTAATTTACCTTTTAGATACTCATGAGCATCCTTGGGTAATGATTTTGTAAATATGTCTACCAACTGTTCCTTGTGTTCACATATTCCAGTCTTACTTCCTTCTTCTGTACTAGCTCCCTCAAGTAATGATACTTGATAGCTATATGTTTTTTCTTAGAGTGCATTACATGATTTTTAGAAATATTAATGGCACTCGTGTTATCAAAATATATGACAACTGGTTCTATGATCTCCTCTTTCATACCTTTCAGTAGTATCTTCAACCACACAATGTTTGAACAGTTAATTACTACTACCACATACTCGGCTTCAGCTGTAGATTGTGAGGTTCAATTTTGTTTCTTTCTTGTCTAGGAAGCTAATCTTTTCCCCAAAAGAAATTCTCCTCTTGTGGCTCTTTTTCTATCATCAACATTACCAGCCTAGTCAGAATTAGTATAGACTCTGATTTCAAACTTGTCATTCTTTCTGTAATATAGGTCATAATCTTCTGTACCTTTCAAATGTCTCAATATTCTTTTTATTGCCATAATATGTGTCTCTTTGGATTAGTAGAAAATCTAGCAACAATTCAAACTGCTAATGCAATATCAGGTCTACTGTGTACAATATATTGCAGTTTACCAATCATTAATTTGTACAGTGTTTGATTTACCTCTTTTGTATCATCATTCTTTGTCAACTTTGAGCCAATAGCCATGGGTGTACTCACTAGTTTTGAGTCTTCCATACCAAAAGTTTTGAATATCTCTTTGATATATTTTGATTGTGTAATATAAATACCATTCTTCATTTGATGTATTTGTGGTCCAACAAAGAATTTTATCTCACCAAACATAGAAATTTCAAATTTAGTTTGCATCTCCTTTGAAAATGCTTTACATATCATATCTTGTCCACTAAATATGATGTCATCCACAAAAATTTAAGCCAATAAAATTCCTTTACCTTGCTCTATCTTCAAATATAGATTTCTGTTGTCATTTGTCCTTGCAAATCCAATCTTCATAAGATAATTGTGAAATCTTTCATACCATGCTCTTGGTGCTTGCTTCAGTCCATATAACACCTTTTGCAGTCTACAAACCATGTTCCTCTTACTTGGGTCAACAAATCCATCAGCTTGTTCAATATATACTTCTTCTTCTAGTATCCCATTTAGAATTGTAGACTTCACATCCATTTGATAGACTTTAAATCCTTTATAGGCTGCATATGCAAGTAGAGTTCTCACACCCTCCAATCTTGCAACTGGGGCAAATGTCTCTCCATAGTCAATTCCTTCCTCTTGTGCATAACTCTTGCATACCAGTCTTGCTTTAGTCCCTGTGACCTCTCCATGTTCATTCAGCTTGTTTTTGAGTACCCACTTTTACCAATTACATTTTTTTTTTTAGGTCTAGGTACTAGTATCCATCTCTTGTTCTTTTCAATTTGGTCTATCTCCTCATTCATGGCTTGAATCCAGTCTTCATTATCCAAAGCATCTTTTACTATCTTAGGCTCAAAATCACACAACAAACATGTGTCTTCTCTTAATTTACTTCTTGTTATGACTGCACAATCCTTTGCTCCTATGATTTGATCAGATTTATTGTGCCTTCTTACATATTTTGCCAAAGTAGGCTCTTTCTCAGCTTCATTTTGATCATTCAAGTTCAGTTTAGGGTGAAATTGTGACTTGACATCTCCATCAGATAGCTCGGCAGTCACTTCCTATTGCCCGACAATGTTGTTCTGTGTCTCGGCAAGTGCAGACTATTGCTTGGCAACTTCATTTTCAGTTTCATTAGAATCCTCTTCTTTAGGATATGTGAATGATCTGTAACTTTTAGGCTCAACCATGCTTTCAGCTTCATTTCTTTCTAAATATTCATCAATTCTAATATTTGCACTTTCCACAATTTTGTTAGTGTTAGAATTCAAAGATTTGTATGCGTTACTTTTAGTAGAATATCCAAGAAATATGCCTTCTTCTCCTTTAGCATCAAGTTTACCATTTTTGTTATCCTTCAGTATAAAACATTTCTCCCAAAGACTTTGAAATAAATTATAGTAGGTGCATATCCATACCATAGCTCATAAGGTGTAGAATTTGTACCTTTCTTGACTTGTACTCTGTTTAGGGTATAAATAGTTGTACTTACAGCTTCTCTCTAATATTTTTGTGCAAAATTTTTCTCCATCATTAATGTTCTAGCACAGTCCATGATAGATCAATTTCTCCTTTCAGCTATACCATTTTGTGGTGGTGTCCTAGGTGTTGACATCTATCTTTTTATCCCTTGGTCATTGCAGAACTTATTAAACTCATTAGAAATGAACTCATCTTTTCTATCAGATCTCAGACATTTTAGGCTTTTACCTGTTTCCTTTTCAACTTTTTCCAAGTACCACTTAAATAACTGAAATGCATCAGATTTTTCTCTGAGAAACATAGCAGTCATCATCCTAGAGTAGTCATCTACAAATAGAATAAAATATTTATCTCTACAGTAGCTTTTCTCACCAATATATCCACAAAGGTCAGTATGAACTAATTCCAAAATATTCTCAGAAGTATGAGTTTTTCTTTTAAAACTAGATTTAGTCATCTTTCCCAACTGACATTGTTTACACATTGCATTCTCAGGTTTCTTTAACTTAGGCAGTCCTCTAACCTCTTTCAATTTACTTATGCTTACCAAGTTATCAAAGTTAACATGACATAGCCTCTTATGCCATAACCAAACATCATTATATTATGCAAACATGCATGTCTCTTCAGCTAAATCTAGGTAGAACAAGTTACCTTTTGTTTTCTCATTGCCTCGAACTCATTCTCTGTTGGCATCATAGATCTTTGCTTTCTTGTGATGGAACTCAACTCTGTAACTAGAAGTGTTAAGCTATGAAACACTCAACAAGTTATACTTAAGATCATCAACCCAGTATACATCATCACATCTAATATTATTAGTCAATTGAATTGATCCTTTCCCTTTGACTCTACAAGGTGTGTCATTACCAAATTTAACATATCCACCTTTGCATTGATCTAATGTTTCAAATTTGTCCTTATCATAGTGATGTGATGTGAACAACCACTGTCAATAATCCAATGATCACCTTTACTCATAAAATAAATTAGTGTAGTTTTCTCATCATCATCATAATCATCTTTCATTGCAACATACACTACTTCTATGTCATTTTCATCAGATTTGTCAGATTCACTTTCAGAATCTTCTTCAGCTATATAGCAGGATTTCTTATCTTTGTCTTTGTATTCCTTTTAATTTCTGTAGTCTTGATCATCCTTTCTATCCTTATACTTCTTGTCCCTTCTTTTATCCTTCTCATTCTTGTCAAGGCATCTAGCAGCAATATGACCAACTTTGTTACAAGAAAAAATAATAATAGGAAGTTTACCTTTGAATTTTCCTTTTCCTCTTGCTAGTCTTCTTTCCATAAGTGCCTCAAGCTCTTCTAGATCATCATCTAAGGTGTCACTATCACTGTCCACACATTTCTTTCCTTTCTTAGATTTGCTAATGACCATCTGTGACTTGAATGCAGATTCAATAGCTTGTGGAGTATACTTGTCAAAATTTGCAATCTCAAATGCAGTAAGTCTGCCTGCCAGACTTTCTAGAGTTAAATTGTTGTTAGGAGTACATC
This sequence comes from Thuja plicata, assembly GCA_018584345.1. Lineage (NCBI taxonomy): Eukaryota > Viridiplantae > Streptophyta > Pinopsida > Cupressales > Cupressaceae > Thuja > Thuja plicata. The sequence continues at coordinate 918,991 of MU226449.1, forward strand.
TCAATTCTTGAATTGCAGATACTCTAATAGCATAAATAGGAAGAAGTATTCTTAGTACTTTGATCATGATACTATATCTTCATCAATGACTCCCTTAGCTCCTCTAACAACATTTACAACTTCCTTTATCCTATCATAGTATTGCACTATATTTTCTCCTTCTTGGATTTTTAAATCATCAAACTTACCTCTCAAGCTTTTAGATTTGGCTCTCAGTACATTTGTATCACCTCCATAGATGGTTGTAAGGGCATCCCACATCTTCTTTGCACTTGTACAGTCTTTGATGTCCTCAAATTCATGATAGCTCAGAGATGATGCAAGTTCCAACATTGCTTGATTATGTTCATGCTTCTCTCTTAGTTGTGCAACATTCAGAACTCCAGTAGGGGCTACATATTCTATTTTAATATGTCATTTAGCAAAATCACCAATACCAGCCAGATGAAGTTTCATCAAACTTTTCCATGCAGGAAAGTTTTCCTTGTTGATCTTCAGTCCATCCCTTTTATACATCTTGATCTTTTATCTCCAAGTACCTTCAAACTTTTCAAGAGAACATGGCTCTAATACCAATTGCTAATATGAATATAGAATAACTAAGAGGGGGGCTGAATCAGTTATCCTCAAGTCTAGATGTGCCCATATAAAACTTTAAATCAACTTCAACAACTCAGATCTGCTCGGGAGTAATAAATAATAATAGTGTACAGTTTACTGTACTAATGAAATAAGCTTGCAAAAACTTAATAGTAAAACACAATAATAACATTCACACATTTTGACACCATGATTTAATGTGGAAATCGAATATGGGAAAAACCACTAGTAACATGCTACCAAAATTTCACTCTTCTGAAGTGATGCCCTGTGAGGAGCCAACCATGTTAAAGGTTACAAAACACACTGTCAAATGTGACATGGTTAAAGGATTTAATCATCCTATTAGGAGTGGCCTTGTTAGAGGACTTAGAACATTCCAATATGAATGTCACCTTGTTCAAAGGATTTATACAATGTCTATTAGGTCAATCTGGTTAAAGGATTTGAACTATTATAATGGCTAGAAAGTAATCAGCAGTTGTGATCTAATACATAAAACTTACTTTGCAAATCTAGATCTAGTTTCAGCTCTAATGCTAGTTCACTGAGTGGACTCCATTCTCATCTCAAACTTCAGATTTTCTTGGAAATCTGTCAAGCAATCTCTCTCTGCTTCTCTGCTCAACCTTCTCTGCTTAGGTTTTGCCAATCAGTCAATTAACCATGCAACTCTTTTCATTCCACTTCGATACATTAACAATAATGATAGTAGGTTATATTATACCTCTACATCTAGGTCAGATAAATATTTTTCCACTTAACCAAGATCATAGATCTTAGGTTAGGTCAGATCCAACGGATCTTTCCATCTTTACATTTAATTTACTTCTCCAATATAGTCATTAATTAACCATTGAATCCATGTGCTAATAACAGTTTCCCATGCATTGAATGAATATCGACCAATCTTAATTAATAATGTATATCCCAATAAAATCAATTATGTCAGCCAAAGATCTCAAATCTCATCAATAAACAAAATATTGATGCTTGACATTTCACTATCTCCCTCGACATTTCATTGGCGCTCGACATCATCTTTTCTTTTCTCGGCATCACCTTTCACTTTGCTCGGCATTGACTTTTCTTTTCTTAGCATTGAGCTTCTAGTGAACTATCAGTGCTAGATAAACAACGTACCACTTTGCCAAAGTGCCAAATGATCAAGAACCCTGGTTTATACTCATAACTCAACCATTTCCTTGGTCTCCTTGTTATCCCATTCTTTTCAAATCTTCATCAATCAATGGATAAGGTACTCAAACATACAACAATAGTCACACCAGTTAAGGTTTGACATCAATGAAAAAATAACAATTGTCTACATTGTAGCAGTCTTTAAAACATACTTGTTGTGTCTTGTGTTAACTATGAAAGCTGGATCTCGACTTTGTCAAAGTTTTCCAATAGTGTCAAATTGAGTCTCAAATTGTCCAAGTAAGTGTGTCCAAGTAGAATTTTGTTTGTGTTTGGTGAAAGTGAATGACTTCAACATCAGAGGGTTAGAATGCCCTGATAGTGAGCTGATAATCAATAGTTTTTGGTAAATGAGATGACCACACATTTTGAGACCAATTATGAGAGTCGAATAGGACATGCAAGGTAGACTCCTAAGAAAGTTGTGAAACAACAACAGGTGGACCAACAAGAGCAATTGGACCAGACTGAAGAGATAAATGGGTATCAAAAGTACTGGATTTCCTTGAGAAATACTTGTGTAAGGGCCCACTATCCTAGATGTGACTCCCTAAATGCGAGGTTTCATATGCCAAATGCAAGCTGGTGTTTTACCAGATGCGAGCTTTGATTCCTTGGATGCAAGAAAGTGTTATTAATGTGAGTCAGGAATGACCAGAAGTGATGAAATACACTAGATGCAAGAAAGTGAAACAAGATACGAGATTTGATAGACCAAAAAAAAGCCTCTAATATTTCTAATATTTTTGTCAAATTTTTCTTGAAATGCGTGAAATTTGTTTGACAGCAGAGGTTTTCTGATACTTTTCCTATGAGTTGTAAATAACATGTATGTCAGGGAATGAAACCTATTGCTTGTTTTTGGAATTATCTTTTTAATGAGTCTTTTGGACACATCAAGCAATGTTCTTATGTTAAGGGTGATAAAAAACTTTCCCTACTCCCTAGTTTCTAAGCATAGAATGAAAATCTTTTCTCGTAGACTCAGGTACACACTCACATGCTAATCAGAATATGGCCATCACCAAGAATACAATGGCTTCTATCATGATGCTATATTAGCTGACTCCAAATGAAAGTGAGGGCATGAAATGACAAGTATCTCGGGGAAATTACTATTTTCCTTGTACAAAGATTATCACCCTTTCAGAGATAAATCAGGTAATTTGACTACAATTGTTTATTATGTTGGGGCATCCATTTGCAACTGTCTCCCATAGAATTGTACAAGGAAAAATTGAGGCATATAGCCCTATGAGTACTCAAATGTGTGTAGTCTCACAAGAAATATTCAAGTGGCTCTTCTCTACATGCACTCAAGCATGTTCAAGGAATGATGACAAAATTCTAGGAACAAAACTGATTACATCTTCTGAGGCTTTGGCCTACAAGGAAGCATATTTATTATAGTGATTTGGAAGGGTTTGTTGGAAATATGTTGAGGCTAGGTGACTGAAAGGGGGGGGGGGTAAATCAGGAACTAGTAAAACTTAATCTCTTTAATCCTTTATTAGATTATCTAATATGATTGCATGCATGAAACATAAAAGTAATAAACATCCACAACACTTGACACAATATTTGGTTACCTAGAAACCTTCCAAATATAAATTAAAACTAGGGTGGGGATGGTACTGACAATATTTATTATTGTAGTATAAATTTAGCCTGTTAAATCTTAAAATTGACCACTTTTTATGGCATGCCCTATTAGGAGCAATAAGGACTGTTACATCCACCTTGTGAAAGGATTTAGTACAATACAATTAAGTATGCAACTCTGTTAGGAGATTTTTAAAGGACTATTAAGTCCACCTTGTTAGAGGATTTTGCTGATGCACTAGTTAGGATGAACTAGTAGATGATCTTCTATGCAACTTTGATTTGTTGAATAAGATCCAATGATATAAAACTAATCACCTGACTATGATGGATGAGTCTTTGTTGTTCCTTATACTGATGTAGACTCTTAAACAATCTGCCACTTCATTTTCACATACACAGTTCTACACACACATTTGGATAAAAAAAATACCTTATCCAAATCAAATACTTTTGTAAGTCAGCTTGCATAAGATAAATTAATATCAAACAATATAAGCTAAGTCGGCCCAAAACTGTTACTCGGGTCTAGTGATCAACTCAGGTGATATACTGGCACTAGGGCAATATGTTGTCACTCATGAAAAATTGTAAACTATGGCACTCAGGCTACTCTATGTACTTGGGTCATGTTGATCACTTTGGTAATACTAATTACCACTATTTTCTTGGTCGACACTGCCATTGCTTAGGTTACAATGTAACTACTCGGGTTGCACTGCTGGCTTGGTCAACTCTGTGATGACTAAGTGTTTTGGCAATAATTGACGACATGTCTTTCCATAAGGTCATCAATCTCCCCCTTTGGCATTAGTGACCAAAAACACTTATCATGTTCAAAAACTACTCAAACTTCTGAGTCAAAACTCCCCCTTACCATATGCTTGGGTACTTGTTTGGGTTTTGACAACTTCTCTACTGCTCAGTTACAACTAACTCTATTTTTTATTTTTCAAGATTTTTTTTGTAACACTTTTATATATATATATATA
>MU226449.1:955325-968526 GCA_018584345.1 Thuja plicata
CCTGAATCAATCATACAATTCTTGAGCATTTTATCATTAATTATCAATGAAAGAAAAAATGGGTCAACAACTTTTGGAGAAGAAGTTGCATTCAAGAATATTTGAGGAATTTCAGATTTCAACACCTCTACTTCATTTCCCTTGGTAGTTGGCTTCTTAGAAACATCTACTGGATTTTGAGCCTTTATTGTGGGCGCATTGTTTAATAATGACATTACTTTTTCTTTATGTTCTTTGATCCTCATCATTTCTAAAAATGGAACCTTAACTATCATTTGGGACAAACATTGACCCATATCTACTGGAGTGTATCTCATATCTAAAAAATTTTGATTTGTCAATAATGACATCATTTTGTTCATTGTATTCTCTTAGAACTGACTCTTTTAACTTTTTATTTTCTATCTTTTGAACAGGATCAATTTCTTCTTGTGTTTTCACCTCTTCCTTTTGTACAACATTTGTCTCTATGGCTTTTGTAATAACCTTGACCTTATGTTTATTTATATTTTCACTAGGTCCATCTTTTTTCTGCACATATTTAGTGTCTATTTTATTTTCCTTTATAAAGACACCTGAGGGTTGGCTACCAGCACCACCTACCACCATGTTCCTTAAGTGGTAATTACTTCTAGCCTTATTCACTAGCTCTGCAGTGATTCTAGCCTTCTCTTCATCAAAAGCTTTTATGATGAGTGGAAAATCTTGATTATCTTGGGCATAACATCTTATATCATCATCAGTTTCCTTAGTTCCACTATCAGATAAAATATGTTGATGATGACTTTCCATCCTTGTTTGTGAAATATGATAATCATGTTTTTCCTCTTCATTATCTGAATCTATGTCATGGCATGAATAGGTATTGGTCATACTATGATCACTCTATTCACCATCATCATTCCCCTGTTCTTCACCTACTCTCAAGTCTAGAGAAACTATATAGAAATCAAGGTTATGAGGGGCCTCACATGCTTCACACCAAATATCATCATTGCAAAAATGAATAGATTTTTTGTGAAGAGGGTCTGGAGTTTTTTTGTCTATTTTATCTTTTCTAAGTATAGCAACCGGATTTCCATCCTTGAATTGAGTCCCATAAGGATGGTTTTGCATCCTATTCTAAGGATTATAGGTAGCATTATAAGAGGGTCTATTATTCTGAGGATCTTTATACTCTTTGTACTCTGGTTCTTTCAGATTACTCCTACTAAACCTTGAATCATCCCTCCTATTTAATTTACCAGATACCCTTCTACTCATCTCAATATTGACTGCTATTTTATAGGAACTAGTAAGGGTTCTAAGATTTTTGTCCCTAAGAGCATATCCCATTTTAGAATCAAAAGTGTTCAAATAGGTTGCTAAACATACCTCTTCATCCAACCTTATCTTCTGAAATAATTTGTGCATAGCTCTTTGAAATCTGGTATTGAACTCTGTGACTTCTTCATTGTAGTTCTTTTTTAATATTATTGAACTCATTCAATAAAAAGCCTTTATTTGTTTTGTCTCCATATTGATCTTTAAACAACTCAATCAACTCATCCATTGAGACCACAGATCCATTAGATAGGCTTCTAAACCACTCTCTTGCATCTTCAACTAAGGACTGAACAAACAATTTCATCAATACATCCTCACGAGTGATATTCAGATCATCAACAAAATCAATGAATTTTCTAAGATGTGTTTCACAAGATATAACATTATTACCTGCGAATTTAGGGAGTTTTTCTCCTATATCACCTACATCCTTAGGAAAATAATTAGGGTATCCAGGTATACCCACAAAATTAAATTGTTTGTACCTTTCGGTGTGCAATGGTTTTCTTTGAAATTTATCATCCTCCTTAGCAGAAGTGGCCTTCGTTTTAGTAGCAGTAAAATTTTCTGGTCCAGCATAAGCATACTTTGAGGACTGTAAAAAATCTATCTTTTTCTTCATTTCAATAGTGGCAGCCTCCATCTAAGCCTTCTCTAACATTTCTTCCATAGTTTCCTTTTCAACTCTTAATTTTTATAAATCAATGTCCAACTTGGACATTTGTTAAGTTAAATAATTTTGAAACTTAGGATCTTGATTCCCACTTTCACTCATCCTTTTCTTTCCTTTACCCTTTTTTGAAATAGGAGCCTTATGAGTGACTGATATTTCTTGGTCCCTCTGAGACCTCTCAGTATCTTTTATACTTTGATGCTTTCAAGACTTTCTTTTGTTCTTATCCACATTCTTAGGGTCACTCTTTTTCTTTCTCATTTCTCTTTCTTTCTTCATTTGCTGAACCAAGGCTAGCTATTTCAAATAAAATTCTCTTCATTAGAGAACATATCAGAAGGAGCATCTTCTAAATCTGAATTAGAAGTACTAGCCTATTCTCTTTCACTTCAAGTAGAGGTGACAATGGGTGTTTCCAATACTCTCTCAACTGCTTCTTCATATTCTGAAGTATTCACTTCATGAGAGTGCTGACCAACATTTACTTCTCTTCTATTACCCTCTCTACCTCTCAGTGGGGTCTCATCCATGTTGAATGGATATTTCTTTTTTCTCCAGGACATCTCCATCCTTGAAGATAACAAAATTCCACCATATAATACTTTCTCAGGATCTGTTCTCATTCTTGACCTAGTATTCATTATTGAAAGATATTTACTCACTCTACACTAATCTCAGAGATTTTCCTTTAGAGTCACCACCCAATCACTTGGGATAAATGAATACTTATCAAATGAGAAATCTAGCTACAACCACTGGTATGATTTGTAAAAAATTTTAATCTTTGAAACTCTAGAGACTTCTGACTACTTAGAGATATTCTGAAACTTGTTCAACCAGACTTTATAATCTCTATTCCCCAGTAGAGTCGCCAATTTGTTAGTGTTTTTTCTTTCTAGGCTTCTAAAAGATACTTGAAATCTTAAAAAACTCTATGACCCCCTAATGCCTTTTGACACTATGACTCAAGCAAGGGAAAAACACTAATTGATGAGGTTCTTGATAATAGTAGGGATACCTATTACCACCTCCTTCTTTTTTCAGATCCACTGACTCAAGCAGGTTTTACCTATGAATGATTACTGTCTTAACAGTATCTTTAGAGTGGATTGAACTTTATGTGCTAAATTCTCTATTTTAGATGGACATGTATATGACAATATAGATGACTATGATTATTCTGAGGATAAGCTTGACAATCCAAATCAATATCTTGATGATAACAGATAGCAACATGATTAAGAAATACATTCTTGTTTCCTTTTGCAATTCTTGTGAATTTAGGAGGAATAACCTATTTGATTTACTCTTCAATAAATCAACAAGCTTCAACTATGACCTTTAAGTACACAATTGATTTTACCAAAATACTCTAAAAATGATTGATTTAAATAGTTTTTAATGCTTGGATGATGATGAATCACTTGACAAACTTTAGACCAGTGCCTATCTTTGGGCAACAGAGTCAAAATATGTAAATCCATAGAAAAGTATGAACAGGAATACTGTAGGATGCCTTACAACCTACATACAAATTAGATAAAAATGCCTTGCAAACTTATCCTGTCACTTCTACAATATTGTATCAAATCCTTAGTTGTTGTAGTACTCTCTGAAACTACTCACAAAGTTTACTTCTCCCCTTAGAAGAAGCTTGCAAATAATTAAATAGCTACCTTATAGCCAATATGTTTAATATGCCTTACAAATTAAACATAAAAGAGTGCATACAATAAGCAAAGAGACAACAACAATGTAGAATAAAATTGCACTGTATCTTTATTCATATATTCTGCTTCAAATACATATAAAGACTTAAAAGCTCAAAACACAGACTTAAATCAAAAGGTTTGTCTTCAATCATATTTCATCACCTCTTACAATTACAACTTTGGTCCTATATATAGGTCCATAACCATCTTGGAATCCTTTATTTTAGGATGAAACAAGCTTTAGATGGTTTAAGGAACCTAACCCTAAAAGAATAGAAAAAGAAAAAACAAGAGAATTTAGAAGCAGTGGGAGGACAAAAATAGAGGATGTAGATCTGATATTCTTTGTCTCTTCTAGAATCTAGCACCTTTGTCTAACAGTATTTAGGGTAGCTTATGATGGTTACATTAAGACTGAGTGACTATCATTATAGGCTAACCTACACTCATTTCTATTTATATCTAGCCTCCTTGTTCTCATTGATCAGGCGCCAAGTGTTCCCTTCTACTCATCTAGAATTTCCTCTACAATTACAGTCTTCTTCTTCTTTGGCCTAGTCATCAGCTCCCATGCTGTCACTTCATCATCTGTTGGCCACTTGAAGTCTTGAGTACCCTGTACTTGTGCCTTTTGTCGCTCCCATCTAACATCAGTAATGCCCTTAACATCCATTAAAAACTTATTAATGTTAGATTCTGCCTTGAATGCTTCGTCTAATATCTTATTAAATCCTTCAATATCCAAATCTGATCCCAAAATAAATGCCTCGTTATTAGGCATTTTTCTGTCAAACTAATTCCTCCAGGCATCTAAGGCCTTTACCTGATCATCTTCTCCTCTTAGGGAAGGAATACATCTATTAAAATCTATAGAAAAGAGACTCAATTTAACCTCTATTTGATTCAATTTTCCCTTGAAGAATGAGAGAGCAACATTGACCTTTTTGATCTCATCTTCCACCTCTGTTACTAGCTCAGGAAAATCTGATCTTAGGGTTTGCAAAGATGCAAGCTTTTCAAACAACTGCACCCTAGTAGACCATTTGGTAAAATAGGGGTTCAAAATAGAAAGATACAACATTACCTCTGTATGCAAAGCTGTTAATTTATTATAAGCATTAAGGAAAACATCAATCTTATCTTTCAAGACTTCAATCCTATGTTGTAGAATGCCCCTTAATGCACTAAAGGAAATTTCATTCTTCTTTTCTCCTATATCATCCTTTTCAACCACTTCTTCTGATTTTGCCTTATCTTTAATTTGCAAAGGTTGTGGTGTTGCAGGCACATACACCACCTCAGGCTTCTCCTCTAATTCCTTCATTAACCTCTTAATCACCTAATCTTGCTGGTGTATCGGGATATGGCACATTCGTGGTCTTTGGCCAATGCACTTGTTTCTTCTATCAATGTGCTACACTTATTAGACAGCTATTTAGTTTTGTCTTCATTTAAGTGTGCCCAATGTGTCATGATTTGGGATATTTCCAAATCCCCTATATTCTACATTGTCCACACCATTTGGTTGCCTACCATGTTTTCTTGGATATTTACCAGTTGAGTTTTCTGATCCTTTGGGTAAAGGATCCACATTGCAAAAGCTTAAGAATTTGGACTATACCCAAATCCTTTGATCACATCTCCCATTTGTACCTCATTGGCCATCTTCAGACCAGGCTTCTTTCTTATCTGATCAATTATGAAAGCAGATGCCAAGTCCCAACCCTTGGCCAATAACATGCCACTGCCTAACACAAATTTTCTAGCTTCTTCAGGTGAGATGTCCTCATTGTCTGGCTCATAAGACTTTAGGGCCACCAGGGCCTCATTTTTTATTGTCTCTTCCCCATCAATAGTCAACTGAGCTCTAATTTTCTCTTTCTTGTACCACCTTAGGAAGTCTTTAAACTCCTTAGTCTTGATAAAGTTATCATCATTCAAAAACCGTTGTTGATGTATCAGCCTTTTATCAACACAAACCTTAAGAGGAAATTCCACATTCTCCTCCATATCAGGCTATTTTTTCTTGGCTTGCCTAATCAATTTTCTTAGGTTATGGTCATATAACCTATTTCCAGGCACTAGGGCACTTGCTTTATCCTTTTTCTTTTCTTTCCTTTCAATTGAAGGCTAGCCTATTTCCATCTTTTGCCTCTTGGCAGAAGGCTCTTCTGTATCATCAGGTTATGTGGCCACTGTTAAGTCAACAATGTGGCCCTCAGCTCCCTACAACTGTGGTATCTTAGCAACATCCTACTGAAGTTGAACATATCTAGTAGGATGGGCATAGTCACTGTCACTACTACTATCATACTCAGATTCTGAATGATCTAGCTCTTGGGCACCTTTCTTATCAAGAACAGTCTCCAGTTGTTTGCTAAGCACATAATAATTATCAATTATGGCTTTTATTCTATCAAAATATGGTAGATTAGGGTAAAAAACTCCAAACACTAACCCATTTCTTTTGATTTGTCTTTCAAGGTTCAGCAACTCCTGAATCCTTGTTCTCCTTATCTTGATCTCGTCTTCATCAAGAATATTTCTTGTTGCATCCTCTTCAATACATTCACAATGGACATTTGTATTGGGGATTGTGGGAGTATATAATTTTCTGACTCCTACCATGAAGCCTTCAGGATCAATGTATCTATATGAAGCTGCCCCCATTCTACAACTTTCCAACCATTGACTAACTAAATCAATGGCACCTTTGCCAATAGTAAAATTGGAAATTCTGAACTATCTAGGGGTTAAGGTCCCCTTCCTGTGTGGTGTAAAGTGGTCATTATCTTTTAATAATAATTTCCGTATAAATCCATGGCAGCCACTCTTGTTGGTACATGGTAAGGAAAGATATGAGGTGGATGAATACATCCATATACCCTTATTATGGTATAGTTGTCTTCTAAGAAGAAATATCCCCAATTATGGTCTCCCTCCCATTTATCCAAGTATTCACTAGGCCTTAGCAGTTGCATAACCTTAATTGGGACCCTTGTCCTGCTGATGCTCAGGCTCTGTACTATTGGATACACGATCCAATTCTGAAATGCATAGTAATCACAATCCCTAGATGTATAATTCCAAATCTTTACCCAGACCTAGATAGGATTAGGTTCATATTGATAAAACCTCTGAGGGGTCAAATTACTTACATCCATGATCACAAAATTAAAATGCAATAGGAGATGCATGAGGATGGAATAGTGTAAGAACTTGGGTTCCTTCTCCTTAGGGTGCTCCATCTTCTTCTGAGTTTATATAAATCCCTTATGCATCTTGTCAATAATATTTTGAATATAGTCATAGATAGTGCTAGAATGCACCTCCTGTAGATCCAGCACCATCATCAATATCCTGGCATTGATCTTTTTCACTTCCCCATCTATCCCTAGCACTCTACATAGGGCATAGGCGATGTACTTAATGTAGGAATGCAAGTCCTTGAAGTAATAAGGACTTGTCCTAGAAATAGGATTAAGATATTTTCTCACCTCCTTAAGTATGTGTTTCTGCAACTGTCCCCTAGCAATACCAGGCTTCAGACTGTACCTCGCCTCTTTCTTAGTGATGTCAATTCTGGTGGACATAGTGCTATACAATCCAAAAGCTTGCATAAATGAATTCCTATTAAGGATGAGTAGGGAAGTGCCATCATTCCTTTTAATTGTCTTAGACAAGACACCATAATGACTGGCAAGGCCTAAGAACAAATCTACGTCTATGTAGATGTCAGGGACAATTAACCTAGCCAAACCATAGGTCCAAGGGTTTGAAATTGGGATAGCTTTATCAAAACTTTAATAAAAGTAGTTAAAGAGGGAAAAACCTGTTGTTCCTAGAGTATCAGCATCCCTACTGTTGCAGTAGTCATCAGTAAGCACATTAGCATTCGCCCTCTTGTTCTGAGTTGAACCCGATAGCAATCTGAGGAATTCATCTAAGTAATTTTGTTTCCCCTTAGCCTCTTCATCTATCTCTTCACTTCTCCCACTGGTAGAAGCTACACTTACTCCTTTGCTCATGTTTACTATGTTTGAATCCCTTCTTCTTTACTAATATTGAAACAAATCTCTTTCCAAGACTCGCCTTACTCCTTTGTGCACAATTCTCAAAAATTGAAAGCCTTTTAATCAATGGAAAACTCTGCAACTTTCTAATTTCTTCTCTCTTCTCAGAATACCTAGCACTTCTTCGCTCTAATATTTTGAAAGGAAGATAAGTTAAAATGAACTTTCAATCAGCTCTTTATGGTAACAATTCCAAGTACATGGCTCATCATTTGAAAAAATCATCAATTCATGTCTTCAATTCAGCATGCTGTGGAATTAATTGAAAACCTAGCTGTAGTTCCATGACTGTGACAAGAAATCAAATTCATATATCTGAATACTCAGAAAAACCTTATAAAATTTGAAAGAGATGACATGTCTTTATGTGATTGGCTCTTTGTCATACATCTCAGCTACCTTTTCTACACAGTAATCAATATTCAATCTTATTCATTGGACGCTGAATGATTCATATTATTATGTCAGCCACTGTCGCCTTTTCTTAATATTTGATATTAAGCGACTACGTGACTATGTATAATCTCATTGTCACTGACCCAAGTCTTTAACCCCTGATTCTTCTAGAGACTTAGTGACTATGTAACTTTCCCCGTCTTGTTTAATTAAAGTTACTTTCTGGCAATCATGCGACATGAAGAAATCAAATTCGCTGGATGTTAAAACTAACTCACATCTTATTTGGAGACTCCGCGACTGACAGTCATCTTTAGATTTCACGGTTATCTCCTAGTCGCTAAGTGTTTACTTTCCTTTACGAGACCCCATGACTACCCTTAGTCACTTAATCACTGAACACCAATGTTAAGTGTCAAATACTTCAGAGACAACATGACAAGCACTTTACCCTTCATTTCATCTGGAGACTACGCGACATACCCTTATCTCTGAGTCGCGAGTACCTTTTCCTTTGGGAAATTTTATTTAGAGACTTCATGACCACCATAGAATCTCTGAATCATTACATCTAATAGCTCCTGCTAAATCACTAAGTAATCTATCATACCCTTAAATTCTCTGGAAACTACGCGACAATAAAGACCTTTATACTTAGTCTCTTATTCGATAAATAGTCTTTTTCCATTTGGAGACCACGCAAAAAGCTCATTAGTCAACCCACCTTTGGACACGTGTCTCATTCATCACTCACCTCTGCATCACTGAATGGAAAGTTGACTCAGCATTTCAATCCGATGACAACCCGACTGTGTTTCATCTCAAACTACATATGGTTAGTCACGAAGTCTGAGCAACTTTGTCCTAACCGCCATTCTTTTTAGAGACTACGCAACATGAAATTTGTACTTCTTACTTAACTATAGACCAATGTAGTAATCATGTGACACAAAGAAATCACCAAGTCTCGTGATGAACCACTAACTGCTGATCTTTTCTCACAACACCGTGACTTATCTGTGAGCCCTTTCACAAACTGCTAACCTATTTGCTTATTCAGTGACTACGTGACATGAAGAGCTCCGCCAAGTCTCTTAAAGCTAAAGGAATATTCTAATTCTATGAGAGACATCCTGACACAAACTAATCACCAAGTCTCAAGGAAAAAAATAATATGCCATCCAGATTACGCGACTAGGCGACTAAGCTTTTAAACACATGATTTAAGTGAATCTCAAAAAGTAATGCCAAAATAGAATTAAGATAATCATCTTAGGGTTTTTTTCTTATTTTTTCCTATAAGAAAAGACCTAGGGTTTCAAGGCTTTGTATTTTTACATGGATTCTGACCTAAAAACCTGAAGATTTCAACAGGGAAATGACAAATAAACTGAGAGACTTCTATTTTTAGGCAAGAAATAAGTATGAGGACCACAAAATTTTGGCAAACAGACTAGAACTTGGAATACAACCAACACCTCCTCCACACAGAAACCATGAACATATGTATTTGGTATGGTAGGAGTTAGGAGCTTCCTAGCTCCTGCAATGAATCCTTTCGGGTCAATATATCTGTATAATGTTGCTCCCATCTTGCAGCTTTCTAACCAAGTGCTCACCAAATCAATGACACCCTTATCGATAGTAAAATGAAAGATTTTAAACTGCCTAGGGTTTAATGTCCCCTTCCTATGTGGTGCAAAATGTTCATTTTTTGTTAACAACAACTGCAATCATCTTAGGTTTTTTTCTCATTTTCGCCTATAAGACAAGACCTAGGATTTCAAGGCTTTGTATTTTTACATGGATTCTGACCTGAAAACCTAAAGATTTTAACAGGGAAATGACAAATAAACTGAGATACTTCTATTTTTAGGCAAGAAATAAATATGAGGACCATAAAATTTTGGCAAACCGACTAGAACTGGGAATACAACCAACACCTCCTCCACACAAAAACCATGAACATATGTATTTGGTATGGTAGGAGTCAGGAGCTTCCTAGCTCCTGCAATGAATCCTTCTAGGTCAATATATCTGTATAATGTTGCTCCCATCTTGCAGCTTTCTAACCAAGTGCTCACCAAATCAATGACACCCTTACGATAGTAAACTGAAAGATTTTAAACTGCCTAGGGGTTAATGTCCCCTTCCTATGTGGTGCAAAATGTTCATTGTTTGTTAACAACAACTACCAGATAAACTCCATAGCTACAACTCTGGATGGAACATGATAGGGTAGGACATGAGGTGGATGTGTTTATCCATATACCCTAATCATGGTAAAATTATCTTCTAAAAAGAAGTCTCCCCAATTGTGATCACCCTCCCATTTGTCCACATACTCACAAGGTCTCAACAATTGCATCACCTTTACTGGGAGTCTGGTTTTTCTAATACCCATGCTCTGCATTAATGGACATACAATCCAATTCTTGAATCCACAAAAATCACAGTCTGTGGAATTAATTGAAATCCTAGCCATAGCTTATGAATGTGATAGGAAATCAAATTCATATGAGTGCCTTTTTAGAAAAAACCCTTATAAAATTTGAACAAAATGACTTGTCCTCATATGATTGGTTCTTCGTCAGACATCTCAACTACCCTTTTCATACAACAATTAATCTTTTAGATTCTCATTGGACACTGAATCTCCACGTTGTCATGTCAACAATTGCTGCCTTTTATCATTTTTTATATTCAGTGACCAAGCGACTGTGTAGTATCTCTTTGTCACTGATCAAATTTCTTAACCCTCAATTCTTCTGGAGATCTAGCGACTGTATGATTTTCTTTATTTGGCTTCACTAGGGTTAACTTCTGTTGATCATGCGACTAAATGAATCCAAGTTGCCAGGTCAAATGCTAACCCAAAGTTTATTTGGAGACCCCATGACTGAAGGTTACCTTTTATCCTTTAACTATTATCGCTAAGTCTCTGAATATTTATTTCTTTTTACGAGACCCCACGACAAACCTTAGTCACCCAATCACTGATTAAAACTATTACTTGATATTTCTTTTGGAGACTATGTGACATAGCTTTATCCTTTGTTTTTAATTCAAAGACTATGCGACTAAAGCTAATCTTATTTTTGTGAGCACTTTTTACTCTTATGCAAATTTGATAGAGACTTAGCGAATATTGTTGATCTTATTACACTTAACATCTGATGGCTCCACTAAGTCACTGAGTATATTTTAAAAAATATTAAATCATTTGGAGACTACACAACAACCTTAAATACATAACCTTAAATCCTTCAGTCTCTTAATCACCAAACGATATTTTCCTTTTGGGAGACCATGTGACTAACCTTTGTTCTATTCATTGTGGACACGTGTCTCATTTTGACTGTTTGTCTCCAAATCACTAAATAAACACTAAATTAACATTTTTAACCAGCGACTACCTGATTACCATATACTTTAATCACCTTGCGGTTTGTCACGAAGTCTTGGAATCTTTTACTTAACTAACTTTTTACTTGGACACTACGCGACATAAGAATTTAACATGTCACTTAATTGTGTTATGATTCAGAGACCCCACGACAGAAGTAATCACTAAGTCTCATGAAAATTCACTAACTACATGATACTTTGTGCGACATTGCTACTTAACTGTTTGTTTCCATGTTACCTGATGACGTGTTTCTGCATTGGGAGACTTCATGACTGAAGGGTTTCGCTAAGTCTCATAACAAATAAGGAATATTCTATTTATTTCTATGACATCTCGACAACAGTTAATCACCAAGTCTCATGACAAATTGGAATATGCTTTTAGAATTAAGCGACTAGGTGACTATTGAAAAAGGCACATGACCTAAGTTTCTCAAAAAGGTAATGCAAAATTAGAAACTTGATTGACATTTTAGGGTTTTGGGTTTTTGCACTATTCATGTGGATTTTAACCTAACAACACAGTATTTTCATAGGGATACTTCAAAAAAGAGACGGACCTTCTGACTTTGGATAGAAATTGGCATGAAGGCAACAAAACTTTAGGAAAAACCAACAAAAACATGAATACAACCAATAGTGGCTCTACCTGAGGATTGACTAAACACAATTTATGGCAAAGAACCATAAAATCTCTAGTGGCAAACCTTTCAAAAAATGAAGAGGACACCAACTAACCTAAAACAGAAGGGAAACTATTTACACTATTTACATAGACAAAAGGGAAGTATTCATAGTATGATACATACTTGTGCATAAACTTTGATTCTTAGTTGAAAAAGGGCTTCAGGAATAGCCCATGCATAGGCAACTCAAAATCTTCTCCCTCCATGTTTTTTAATAAGTAAGAGTCTTTTCCAAAATTCTCTGAAACAATAAATGGCCCTAGCCACAAAGACTCAAACTTCTTGTGTTTTCCTTTATTTTTTGCTCTTGCATTCCACTAGAGAACTTGGTCAGCAGACTGGAATTTTCTTTCAGTAGCCCTTTTATCAAAAAGGTATTTCATCTTCTGCTATAATTTCATCTTTTCCTTTTGACTATTCCTTCTTATTTCATCCAATTCTATCAATTGAATCATTCTATTTTTCATATTATCAGAAACATCTAAATGTTCTTCTTGTAAAAATTGATATATTGGCAATAAATTGTTGATGGAAAATCTTGCCTGTAGACCATACACCAGCTCAAATGGAGACTTACTAGTTGCTCTTTTAACTGTTATTCTGTCAGCCCAAAGTGCTAGCTTCAACTTAGTATGCCATGCTCTTTTATTTTTTTCCAGAGTTCTTTTTATAGACGTCCAAAATCGTCCTTATATTAATTTAATTAATATTCCCATAACATTATAATTAATTTCAATTAATTATATTTGTTATATTCTTCTATCTATTTAATTAAATTTATTTAATTAAATACGATTCATGCTTCTAAGTATTTGAATTTAATTTAAATACTATCCCTTTTAATGTATTAAATCTTATTTAATACATTACCCTCCATAAATCCCCTTTTAAATAAATTTTAAATTTATTTATTTCCCCACATTTCTA